>JPKZ01002257.1:226314-249831 GCA_000803305.1 Toxocara canis
GGGGGGCAGGGTTTCCAGACGGTTTTCTAAAACTTTTTCTTTTGTTTTCCAATTGGTTTTCTAAAACTTTTTTCGGTTTTCCAAATGGTTTTCTAAAACTTTCTTGGTCTTCAAAATGGTTTTCCAAAACCTTTTCTGGTTCTACAAATGGTTTTCTAAAACTTTTTTTGGTTTTCCAGTCGATTTTCGAAAACTTTTTTTTTGATTTTTCCAACTGGGTTTCCAAAGCCTTTTCTTTCATGAGCCAGTGGTTTACGACCGGCATATATGGTAAAGGTCCATATATTTGTCTTGTATGATGCAAAGGTAAACGTAAACGTATATCACTTGTGTGTAATGGCCAGAATTATTGTAGATGTCTTAAGCGACGGTCAAGCGAGAGCAACTACTTCCGAAACGCGCGTGATGATTTAGAAACATCTTACTTCTGTGAGCGCAAATGTTGACGAATTCAGATTTCAACAAATAATTGTTGCCGTTTATGGTGGCGAGTGCCGAGATAGTTACGTATCGTTTAGTGGCCGCTAGGGTCGAGCCTAAAACGTTCCTTCCGGCTTCCATACATTGTCAAGCAGACCTCTGGACCTCTCAACAATAATTGCTGCGTTTACCAAGAAAACACTCTTCAAGTGGCTTTTTTTTCTTCGTTCTCGTTCAATGCTATTGGAGACAATTTTTCTCATCGTCGTTCTTAGAGGGTTGTTTTAGGATACCGAAGTTTTGAAGGGAGTGAAATGCTCGCACCACGAGGAAGTGCAACCAAAATTGTTTTGCTGTGTACGGCAGTCAGTGCATTCACGAACTTTCAGGTTCGTTCTATATTCGTGAAGTCAAACTGAACAGATAGGCAAATGTGAAACTGACGGGTTGTTAGAGTGCTCCGAACAACAACATACACCTTCTGGTTGCGGGGTATAAATGAAAAGAAGAAAACGCAGAATGTCGTGAAGAATGTAGGGAGAGAAGGAGGAGAGGAGATAGGAGGGAGAGGAGGAAGAAGGAGGTGGGGGTAGGAGGGGAAGGAAAGGAAAAAGGAGACAAGTAAGGAGGGGGGAAGGAAGAGGGAAGGTTGGAAGGGGAGGAAGGAAGAAGAGGGAAGGTAAGAAGAAGAAGGGGAAGGAAGAGGGGAAGTAAGAAGGAAAGAGAGAGAGAGGGAGGAGGGTGTTCTTAAAATGCTTCTAAAAGCAATAACATATACCCTCTGATTGCGCGAATACAAAGGAAAGAAAGAAGGTCGTAAAGAAATTGTGATTCATCTCGTTGTCATTGGCAGTTTTAGTTTAAATTTACGATAATGGTGAAGCAGTTCCCTTTGCTTATCGCAATATTCACTGTGCATTTGTGATGTGATATTGCATGCTCAAAGGAACCTTATCTCGCGAACTGTTAGAAGCAACTTTCATATAATCTTCAAAAGTCCTACTTTTGTTCCACTTCATAGACATTTCATGGGCCAAATGAAATGGAAACAAAATTTTAAGCGTTAAAAAAATTTGTGGTTGAAAAAAAGCTTCACTAATGGAACTAAGATGCATTGTCTTAGATCTCAGAAGAGGGTGGCCAAACATGAAGAGGAGACTGAATTTTAGGGAGAAGGGTTTTGTGAAAAGTTGTGCTCACTTCTTCCACGTTCGAGTAAGCTGAATCTGAGAGAAGATCAGTTTAATGATTTTGTATGAACTGATGTATGCGGGGAGGAGGAACGTTTGTGTAAATGAGATAGGAGAGGAGGAGAGGAGGTAGCGAAGGGAGAGAAAAGAAAAAGAGGAGGTAAGCGCTGGAGGGAGGAGGTAGAAACGTTGGACAGAAGGAAGAGAGGAAGGAGAGAGAGAGAAGTAAGAAGGAGAGAAGTGAAAGAGAAGAGGTAAGAAGGAGGGGCCCTGGACTAAATCTGTGAATAAGCGGTACAATATTTCATGTGCATTTATCTAGGAGGCTTACTCGAATTCCTATCCGAACACAGCAATTGTAACGTTTCAAAATTATGTCAACAACAGTTACATCAGTAGAGGAATCGAAGGCGGTTAGTTGAATGAAAGGTTTTCTTTTTTCATTTGATAGTTGCCTCGGTGAATGGGTTGTCGGGAAAAAAAACTCTCGAGGAGGATTCCTAAATGTTTGTTTTTACTACGTAGACTGGGGTGATTTGATAGTTTTGTATCATGATATCAATGTTTTTTCCATATGCCGTTCACAAGCCAGATGGAGTTCACCCACAATATTTCGCATTCAAGTATTTCACTCATTGAAATACCATCAGGTCGAACTTACCTAAAAACAAGATCTTCTAACTTGGCTTATTTAATCAGCCATTTTAATGTTAACATAACCAAATCAAACGTAAATAAAACGAAAAATTTGTCATCGAACAGAACATCTGTTTTTGTAGGTATCCCTGATGGAATATATACGTGGATTTGGAGCGCCATTTTGAACGTTTGGTTTCTCGGTTATCTATTAGGCGTATTTCTTACACCGCGTTGCACCGATAATTATGGGCGAAAAAGTAAGTATGGAAATCAGGTCTTCCTTTTCTCACGTAAATATTCGTCTGCTTTTGTAGGAAAAAAGTCGTTATGTCATAAACGAAAGATTCGATTATGAATGATTGAAACAATAGTGTATTTTCAGAAATCAATGATTAGCAAAGTTCCCACTAAATTGATCGTCAAACAGGTGTAAAAGGCTTATAAACAGTAATGTTTGTCACTGGAAAAGGCAAAACGAAATATGAGCGGAATACTCATCATTAAACATCAATAAATAATTAGGCTAATTAGTTGAATGAATGATAAATATGTTTTTCCTGAGAACTATGTAATAGTTCTTAATTTCAGCTGCACTTTTGATCGCGAATGTTTTATCGGTAATTGGTACCGTAGTATCGACGGTGGCTGTTGTATTTCCGGTACCTGAGCTGCTATTTCTTGGGCGTATAGTGTCATCAATATCCTGTGGAATAAGTTTTGGTACATTGATCCTCTTCCTTCAGGTGAGAAATGTTATGATTATCAGGTCCTGGAACAAATTGAAAGCCTAAGAGCTGCTCCTTAAATAGAAGCGCACAGTGCGCTTTTTTACGTTTTGCTTGTTATGGTCGTCCGTTAATTAGCTAATAAACTTTGCTAATTAGTGAGAGCATAGCAAAAATTGATAGATCATTACTATCAAGCATTAGCCAATTAAGTTTGAAACTTAATTTATTTGCTGAATGCGGTAGGCAACGCCGTTAAACAAAGTGATATACACAAGCGATATTTTTTATGATAAAAAGACTGAGGTAATAATTTACCACAGATGTACACGTCGTTGTTGCTTGATATTTTTGCACTTGAATTTGTTTTGGCTCTATCCGCAGCTTAGGTTCGCTTTTCATATTCGATCATAATCTAAAAAGACACTTTTCAATATCCTTTTTTTCGTTTTTAGTGCTATACATGTATGCTTTCTAAATCGCAACGCTCTATAATACAATGCTGTATAATAATTACATAGAAGAGATGGGTATATAAGAAGTAGCTGGAATTGTTGACCGTTAGAAGTAGTAATGCTTATGAAGATGCGGTGTGGGGTATTACTGAGTCGAAAATCTGGAGATAGGGGATATCCGTAGAGCGTATGCTATTAGTTCGTCATCACAGTGGCAATGAAAAGTATTAAGAGCGTAGAGCGTGAGTTTAGGAGTTTCTAATTCGGGAAATGATTTTGTTTGTGCCTTATCCAATTCTTATTCGGCACTCGCGCAATGGGTATGGTACACTTTTTTGTGATTGATATGCGCGCTTTTAGCATATGTAGGTTATTAATGAGAAATAATGTTCACTAACGAAATGAGTGTCGCTCGCGGTTTGTAATGTTTGTAGCGGTTGCCTACCTACTCCAGGAAACCACTCCTACCGAACTGCGTGGAATGACGTCGTTTTTGTCGGCGACAGTGTTCCTAGCAATCAATGTGACTGGCATGGGTTTTGGCATGGATGTTGTATTTGGCACAAATTTACCGCTTCTTATCGGTGAGGACGTCTTTTCGGGTTTATGGCAATCAAGTCTAGTCGTAAAAACAGGTGGCTGAGTTAATGCACAAAGAGACAAGCTGAGTTAATCGTTTCTTTTTATAATTTAGAAATCCTGGAGGGGGGAGGGGAAGAGGTTGTATAGGGAAGAAAAGGGCAGCATGATGAACAATGATAGGGATCGTAGTTGTGAACATGAGTGAGTATTCGTTGAGTTTCACTGAAAAGCAAGCAAACGCAAATGATTACAGGCATTGGACTCATACCTGGTGCGCTTGCAATAATAATCATGATACCACTAGCAGAAACACCAAAATATTTGCTTATTAGCCGGAACGATCGTGAAGCAGCAATGGAGTCACTTATTTTCTATAGAGGTTAGTGATGGCACACGTTCACGAATGTGTTAACTATTCACTAAAAATGTTTGAGATCCTCTTCACATAATCGAAAATATCGTGAGTTTTTATTGATTTTTTAATCTCCATATGTCAAATCGTACCATTACAGTACTAATCTTTCTTCATGTTGTATACTGGCATCTACTATATACGAGTATATGTTAGTTGTTGGATTTTTTTTTTGCTTTTCGTTGCTTCGATTCGATTATTAGAAGATTTCATAGCTATATATCTCGTTTCCATTTCTGCTGTCCTCTACGGCAAACTAATTTACTTAGTTGACATTTGGCAGCTGTTCTGACGTGGCTTATTTGACTACGAAATGAGTAATTTGGCGAGTTTGTTGACAAACGTTGATTTGTGAGTCGGAGAAAGCGATGAATTGTCGCAGGCAGTAAACCTCTATAGATAGCGAAGTGATGTGAAACGTTTTTCGTAATACCCCTGAGACAGTGACGGTACACCAACCGACCCTGCACCGAATTTGTCACTAGGTGGTTTATGGATATTTTGCTGAGAACATGCAATTCTGCACACAGTTTTGGGCCACATTACGAGCATAAAATCATGCATTTGGGAGTGATAAATGTTTTGTGCATCAATTTTTTTTCCACATAAAAATGTTGAAATTGATATGATCGTTATCAAATAGCGCTATCATAAACGCGATATCCGGAATGATGATGGCTTGAAATGATTTTTTGTGTTTTTGATCGAACAACTCGATAGAAGCAATGAAGTCGAGCGGTCAGTCTCATTGAAAAGTACTCGAATTAAAGTACCTCAAAGAAGGACTGCATTTGATTTAGAGGAATGCATATTGTTATGAAAGGATTTAAAATGCATATAGAATGGGAATTTTCGTAGCAAATGCGGGGAGTACCCGAAGCGCATATCATCCACCTTTGTTGATCATATATAAAATGATTTCAAGGGTAACCTTATTGTTGGCTTTCTTAATTTAGAGCAACGATCGCAATGCGTGAAATTCTTATTGGGGTGGGAACATCCTGGAAGCGGTGTCCTACCTTTCCGATGCTTCTGAGGATGCCCAGCAAGTGGGAGCGTCATACTGATTTGGGATCGGCAATCGGATACTCTCTTCGAGAACTACTGAGCTTAATTCCGTGCCCATCCTCGACCTGGTACTGACCAGTGTTACTAATGCTTTTTTTTGAAACATGTGTAGCATGATCCAACGCCGACGCATTCAAAGTTCCAGTCACGTAAAAAATCGATTAGCTTCGACCATTAATAGAATTGGTCGGTGTCTATACAGTCAATCGGGGGCAAGCTGTTGTAGTTTGCAGGTGAGAGTCCACGTAACGAAGAGATAATGGAAGAAATATTAAAAGAATCAGACGAGGAACATGGAATGCCTCTAATGGAGGCAATTATGAAAGTATTCAAAACGCCACATCTCAGACAAGCGTTTATTCTTGGCGTTCTTATTGTACAGGTACGAATAATCCGCGCTTTACAATTCTTTCAAACAAGCTTTTGTTTTCGATATCATTGAATGTAGTCAGTAAAATATCTGCTGTGCTAACTCTTAGGCGTTCCTGCTCGTAGTCGAAGGGGAGTGAACAAAATTTTAAGCGTTAAAAAAATTTGTGGTTGAAAAAAAGCTTCACTAATGGAACTAAGATGCATTGTCTTAGATCTCAGAAGAGGGTGGCCAAACATGAAGAGGAGACTGAATTTTAGGGAGAAGGGTTTTGTGAAAAGTTGTGCTCACTTCTTCCACGTTCGAGTAAGCTGAATCTGAGAGAAGATCAGTTTAATGATTTTGTATGAACTGATGTATGCGGGGAGGAGGAACGTTTGTGTAAATGAGATAGGAGAGGAGGAGAGGAGGTAGCGAAGGGAGAGAAAAGAAAAAGAGGAGGTAAGCGCTGGAGGGAGGAGGTAGAAACGTTGGACAGAAGGAAGAGAGGAAGGAGAGAGAGAGAAGTAAGAAGGAGAGAAGTGAAAGAGAAGAGGTAAGAAGGAGGGGCCCTGGACTAAATCTGTGAATAAGCGGTACAATATTTCATGTGCATTTATCTAGGAGGCTTACTCGAATTCCTATCCGAACACAGCAATTGTAACGTTTCAAAATTATGTCAACAACAGTTACATCAGTAGAGGAATCGAAGGCGGTTAGTTGAATGAAAGGTTTTCTTTTTTCATTTGATAGTTGCCTCGGTGAATGGGTTGTCGGGAAAAAAAACTCTCGAGGAGGATTCCTAAATGTTTGTTTTTACTACGTAGACTGGGGTGATTTGATAGTTTTGTATCATGATATCAATGTTTTTTCCATATGCCGTTCACAAGCCAGATGGAGTTCACCCACAATATTTCGCATTCAAGTATTTCACTCATTGAAATACCATCAGGTCGAACTTACCTAAAAACAAGATCTTCTAACTTGGCTTATTTAATCAGCCATTTTAATGTTAACATAACCAAATCAAACGTAAATAAAACGAAAAATTTGTCATCGAACAGAACATCTGTTTTTGTAGGTATCCCTGATGGAATATATACGTGGATTTGGAGCGCCATTTTGAACGTTTGGTTTCTCGGTTATCTATTAGGCGTATTTCTTACACCGCGTTGCACCGATAATTATGGGCGAAAAAGTAAGTATGGAAATCAGGTCTTCCTTTTCTCACGTAAATATTCGTCTGCTTTTGTAGGAAAAAAGTCGTTATGTCATAAACGAAAGATTCGATTATGAATGATTGAAACAATAGTGTATTTTCAGAAATCAATGATTAGCAAAGTTCCCACTAAATTGATCGTCAAACAGGTGTAAAAGGCTTATAAACAGTAATGTTTGTCACTGGAAAAGGCAAAACGAAATATGAGCGGAATACTCATCATTAAACATCAATAAATAATTAGGCTAATTAGTTGAATGAATGATAAATATGTTTTTCCTGAGAACTATGTAATAGTTCTTAATTTCAGCTGCACTTTTGATCGCGAATGTTTTATCGGTAATTGGTACCGTAGTATCGACGGTGGCTGTTGTATTTCCGGTACCTGAGCTGCTATTTCTTGGGCGTATAGTGTCATCAATATCCTGTGGAATAAGTTTTGGTACATTGATCCTCTTCCTTCAGGTGAGAAATGTTATGATTATCAGGTCCTGGAACAAATTGAAAGCCTAAGAGCTGCTCCTTAAATAGAAGCGCACAGTGCGCTTTTTTACGTTTTGCTTGTTATGGTCGTCCGTTAATTAGCTAATAAACTTTGCTAATTAGTGAGAGCATAGCAAAAATTGATAGATCATTACTATCAAGCATTAGCCAATTAAGTTTGAAACTTAATTTATTTGCTGAATGCGGTAGGCAACGCCGTTAAACAAAGTGATATACACAAGCGATATTTTTTATGATAAAAAGACTGAGGTAATAATTTACCACAGATGTACACGTCGTTGTTGCTTGATATTTTTGCACTTGAATTTGTTTTGGCTCTATCCGCAGCTTAGGTTCGCTTTTCATATTCGATCATAATCTAAAAAGACACTTTTCAATATCCTTTTTTTCGTTTTTAGTGCTATACATGTATGCTTTCTAAATCGCAACGCTCTATAATACAATGCTGTATAATAATTACATAGAAGAGATGGGTATATAAGAAGTAGCTGGAATTGTTGACCGTTAGAAGTAGTAATGCTTATGAAGATGCGGTGTGGGGTATTACTGAGTCGAAAATCTGGAGATAGGGGATATCCGTAGAGCGTATGCTATTAGTTCGTCATCACAGTGGCAATGAAAAGTATTAAGAGCGTAGAGCGTGAGTTTAGGAGTTTCTAATTCGGGAAATGATTTTGTTTGTGCCTTATCCAATTCTTATTCGGCACTCGCGCAATGGGTATGGTACACTTTTTTGTGATTGATATGCGCGCTTTTAGCATATGTAGGTTATTAATGAGAAATAATGTTCACTAACGAAATGAGTGTCGCTCGCGGTTTGTAATGTTTGTAGCGGTTGCCTACCTACTCCAGGAAACCACTCCTACCGAACTGCGTGGAATGACGTCGTTTTTGTCGGCGACAGTGTTCCTAGCAATCAATGTGACTGGCATGGGTTTTGGCATGGATGTTGTATTTGGCACAAATTTACCGCTTCTTATCGGTGAGGACGTCTTTTCGGGTTTATGGCAATTTTCAACAACTTAAGATTGTTCAAGTCTAGTCGTAAAAACAGGTGGCTGAGTTAATGCACAAAGAGACAAGCTGAGTTAATCGTTTCTTTTTATAATTTAGAAATCCTGGAGGGGGGAGGGGAAGAGGTTGTATAGGGAAGAAAAGGGCAGCATGATGAACAATGATAGGGATCGTAGTTGTGAACATGAGTGAGTATTCGTTGAGTTTCACTGAAAAGCAAGCAAACGCAAATGATTACAGGCATTGGACTCATACCTGGTGCGCTTGCAATAATAATCATGATACCACTAGCAGAAACACCAAAATATTTGCTTATTAGCCGGAACGATCGTGAAGCAGCAATGGAGTCACTTATTTTCTATAGAGGTTAGTGATGGCACACGTTCACGAATGTGTTAACTATTCACTAAAAATGTTTGAGATCCTCTTCACATAATCGAAAATATCGTGAGTTTTTATTGATTTTTTAATCTCCATATGTCAAATCGTACCATTACAGTACTAATCTTTCTTCATGTTGTATACTGGCATCTACTATATACGAGTATATGTTAGTTGTTGGATTTTTTTTTTGCTTTTCGTTGCTTCGATTCGATTATTAGAAGATTTCATAGCTATATATCTCGTTTCCATTTCTGCTGTCCTCTACGGCAAACTAATTTACTTAGTTGACATTTGGCAGCTGTTCTGACGTGGCTTATTTGACTACGAAATGAGTAATTTGGCGAGTTTGTTGACAAACGTTGATTTGTGAGTCGGAGAAAGCGATGAATTGTCGCAGGCAGTAAACCTCTATAGATAGCGAAGTGATGTGAAACGTTTTTCGTAATACCCCTGAGACAGTGACGGTACACCAACCGACCCTGCACCGAATTTGTCACTAGGTGGTTTATGGATATTTTGCTGAGAACATGCAATTCTGCACACAGTTTTGGGCCACATTACGAGCATAAAATCATGCATTTGGGAGTGATAAATGTTTTGTGCATCAATTTTTTTTCCACATAAAAATGTTGAAATTGATATGATCGTTATCAAATAGCGCTATCATAAACGCGATATCCGGAATGATGATGGCTTGAAATGATTTTTTGTGTTTTTGATCGAACAACTCGATAGAAGCAATGAAGTCGAGCGGTCAGTCTCATTGAAAAGTACTCGAATTAAAGTACCTCAAAGAAGGACTGCATTTGATTTAGAGGAATGCATATTGTTATGAAAGGATTTAAAATGCATATAGAATGGGAATTTTCGTAGCAAATGCGGGGAGTACCCGAAGCGCATATCATCCACCTTTGTTGATCATATATAAAATGATTGCAAGGGTAACCTTATTGTTGGCTTTCTTAATTTAGAGCAACGATCGCAATGCGTGAAATTCTTATTGGGGTGGGAACATCCTGGAAGCGGTGTCCTACCTTTCCGATGCTTCTGAGGATGCCCAGCAAGTGGGAGCGTCATACTGATTTGGGATCGGCAATCGGATACTCTCTTCGAGAACTACTGAGCTTAATTCCGTGCCCATCCTCGACCTGGTACTGACCAGTGTTACTAATGCTTTTTTTTGAAACATGTGTAGCATGATCCAACGCCGACGCATTCAAAGTTCCAGTCACGTAAAAAATCGATTAGCTTCGACCATTAATAGAATTGGTCGGTGTCTATACAGTCAATCGGGGGCAAGCTGTTGTAGTTTGCAGGTGAGAGTCCACGTAACGAAGAGATAATGGAAGAAATATTAAAAGAATCAGACGAGGAACATGGAATGCCTCTAATGGAGGCAATTATGAAAGTATTCAAAACGCCACATCTCAGACAAGCGTTTATTCTTGGCGTTCTTATTGTACAGGTACGAATAATCCGCGCTTTACAATTCTTTCAAACAAGCTTTTGTTTTCGATATCATTGAATGTAGTCAGTAAAATATCTGCTGTGCTAACTCTTAGGCGTTCCTGCTCGTAGTCGAAGGGGAGTGATTAGGTGAAATGCGATCTGCTTACGAGGTCGACCATAGCTACTAGAGACTGATATTTTGGAGTTGGAAAATAATTCACCAAAACAGTTTTGATTAAGGCGAGCACTAGGGCAGCATAATGCGATATTTTGGTAGGCGCGTCTAAAGTGAGGGTAATAAAGTGAGGAATATTGTGAAGGTAGGTTGAGGGTCTCTGGGATCTTATGGTATCAGAAATATAACGATCATGGGATTTGTTTGTATCTGTTTGCGATGATTTTTTTTTCAGGTGATTTTATGTTAAATGAGTAAGTAAATTTTGCGAGTGATGCTTTAATCAGGTTAGCATTTTATGGCAGTCGCTGATTAGCGCAGCTGATAACGTGGATGTGTAGCCGAGAGTATTACGAATGGAAGCCACTCAGTTATGAAGCTGTTTCACTGGACTAGAAATCAACGAGGCCCATTTGGATAGGGAGCCACCATTTCGTTGCTGGGAATAAAAGAAGGTCATTCTCAACTGTAGCAGCGCAACACAAGTTTACTTTTTAAAAAAATTTGGTTAAAAAGGAATCTTATCGAAATTTGGAAGCGATTGCAGGCTATGATTTTCACCGTTTTCAGTGAATCACGTTAACTCGATTTGTTTTTTTCAGGTTGTTGTTGGAATATGGCCAATAATTTATTTGTCGACCGATTTCCTTTCGGCACATTTTTCACCAACATTTGCTCAGGTTTCTTTTTTTTATGGACCAATTTTATTGGTTGAAAATCAGTTAAATGTGTTAAACATTCTTTCCATCCAGTTGTTTACGTGAATTGCGATGAAATTAATTTTTTTATTACAAGCTCATCTGATTCATATTATTACATTTCGCATCGTCTTTTCGTGGTACACATCTTATCTTGCAGTGTCCGTAGATGGTGCATTCGTTCACCTACACCACTTTTAGCGAGCGCTTTCTATCTTGCCTTTGATATAACTTATTCGTGAATCAAAACCGAAGATTTGAAGAAAATAAAGGCGAGAAATTGAAATCAGTTATTTTTGTTTAGGTGGGTTCATTTGTTTTTATTGTGGCCGATTTTTTGGCCAGTATTCCGGGTATGTTTGTGGTTGAACGTTTTGGACGTCGACCGTTGTTGATTTCTTTTGGAATATTGAACACGTTAGCCCTATGCGCTTATTGTTTATTCGATCGACTCTCTTTTTACGTGCATCCAAACTTCAAATACGGATGTTTGGTCGCTTTAGTTGCCTATGGAACGACTTACGGGTTCGTTTATTTTCTTCATTGTTCTCTTCGTTTCATCAGATGTGTTGGCAGTGAACCTTGCAAAATAATGGATGAATGAGAGGGAGATGGGTCACTTTACCCAAATGCCAAGTAGTAATAATTCGCCTTTTGGAAGTTAAAACTAAGCGCTTCCATGACTATTTCTTCTAGAGTAACCCCCCCCCCCCCTCCCCCCCTAATTTAGATTACCGGGAGTAGCGTCTCTCTCTGAACTGTTCGGTGCTGTCAATTTCTTGAACACTATTCCTGCACTGCTATATATCTAATTTGGCATAGCTTAAACTTTTGCCTGTGAACTACACGGCATGATAATTCATTTTAAAGCTTAGTAGCACAATTAGTATGGTAAATTTGGGGACAAATATCGGAGTGTATTATAGTGTGCAGTAAATGTGCTTTGGAAATAATTATTATTTGCCACGCTTTACTACTCGAGCTGACAATAACCTGCGGGAAGGTTTCCACCTCATCGAGAACCATCCTATGTATGCCTTAGAGATGAGAAACTTTTCAGTTTTAGGTTTGGAATTTAAATTCCTGCATGCGTTTGGAATTTCCTATGGTATTTTTCCAATTTTTTCTATACAAAGCATGGAAAGCTAGAAAATTCTTGGTCATCATCCTTGTTATAAAAGATATTTGAGGGAGTAGCTTAACGTTGTATAGATATATATATATATATATATATATATATATATATATATATATATATATATATATATATATATATATATATAATATATATATATATATATAAATGCATATATATGCATATGTATATGTATATATATATACATGTATACATATATATACCCATATATATAGTTCTTTTCTAAGGAAATTATGTTCGTCTAATTTCAGGGCTGCCTTAGGACCAATTGCATGGTTTATTACGAGTGAACTAGCACCGCAACATTTCCGTTCGTTAATCCAGTCAATGGTTTTCTCATTCAATACTGTAGTGAATTTCACGTTCAGGCAAGTTTTTTGATTGGCTGTTGAACAGAACAAGTAACCGAATTATCCTTGTCACCTTATTATATCATTTCCGAATGGATTTGAGTAAATGCCGCTAGGATAGCATTCTAAAGACTTGTACCTCGAGTTCTGTCAGTTATCGTCGTCATTGATACGAAAGATTGTGACCATTGCGGAACATCGCTATACAGTGTGCAACGAACATAAAGATGACGTTGCTGTTTGCTGAAAATATTAAGAGATAATTCAGTTCCTTGTTCTGTTGTTAGAAATAGACAATTTTGTGAACAGCTTTTGCTTCCACAACGGAGAACAATAATGAAAGAATTCGCTGAAATTGGATGGGCTTGAGTGACCTCAAAACGTTTTGAAAGTAGATGAGTTCTTTCGTTCGACCTTATGGCGAAGTTCTTTAGTTAATTGCATGTTGAATTCTGCTTTGCCTTCAACCGTACAAATAACCAAAAATATTTATCGAAAGCAGTAAAGCACGTCAATAAAGCTTGTCAACACTAACTTAACTAATTCTCAACGACCAGTGCTGTCAAACGGTAAGAAGCGTTTAGGGGGTCTAAACATATAACGGGTATAAGAAGTGGGAATGCTTCGTAGGGAGTATGCACGATATGGGCTTTGTCAATTCCACTTGTCAGCATGAACTGCTAACAAATAATAACGCAGGCCCAATAATGCATGCATTTATTGCCCATTCGCGAATTAATGCAGAATCTATGCGAATGCTTCTAATGTTAGCATCTTCGATTTGAGGATGAGATATTTAAACCGCTGATCTGACTGACCAATCGTTCAGCTGCTTGTAGTATAATAGGAAACTCATTGCGGATTATATATGTGAAAGTTGGTTCATCATTGCAGTTTCGTCACTTTGCCAATCTATCGGGCAATCAATGTTTGGGGTTTTATACCACTTTTCATCATCCCGTCAACTTTATGCCTTATCTATATCTACAAATATCTACCCGAAACAAAGGGGCATGAAATTCACGAAATTATTGACAAACTGAAGGATCGTCACAACAGGAAGAAGTCATATCCTGCGAATTCGGAATGTAGTCAAGAAACGACGCATACCATCTCAATATCCAGTTCGGTCTCCGATCCGAGTATTTTCCTCGCGGGAATGGAGAAATCGAACAAGAATATACCCATGTATACACTTGCAGATGCCATTTGATTTCTTAACTGTTGATTGTTTTTTTTTCTTGAAGAGAATTAGGTAGGTAATTTTTAAAAGGATGAAACCTCATAGAAACGTTACTCAGGAAGTGTTTTGTTGTTAGGAGATGCACTGAAATTTGCCTTTGAAATATTGACGACATTTCGCTCTTCTCTTTTTCATACATTTGCCTTTTACAGGAACTTTTTCGTACATCCAGAAATGCCCAATTAAGTGTGTAAATCATACATAAAAGTGAAAAGTGTTACACCAGTTTCAGTTAGGGAAATAAGGCGAATTTATTTTATTTATCTATTTTTTTAAAAATTCTAATCATTTTCCCCCAATGTTTTTCTCCGCATTGTTAGGTTAATTATCGGTAGTTGTACGTTATAAGACGTTTTGTTATAAGATGTAGTTGTTGTATGTTCTTCTATCTTATAAGATCATTTCGGTCATAGCAGATCGGAAATATGGGATGCACTTTGCATGCTCATTTGAACGCCTTGTAATCCTGTGCTATACGTTTTCGACTTGTTACAGTATGCCTACTTCTGCACATGATAGAATTTGTCTAATTTTAACTAAGTTTTCCTAACGACTTCTTGGAGCGTAGAAGTTTTGCATCATTGACTGAAATAATAGAATTAGTACAAAAAGGAACTATGGAGACTGGACTCCATCCATGCTTATTCGAGACTCGTTCGGGCACTATCAGTAAAGCACATCAGTTTAGGCACAAGTTTCTGGTTTTGCCCATTTATAAAAAGACGATTCATTCGTTTTAATATTTTGTATATATGCGACAGTATATCTGTGTTGTCAAATATGTTCAGCGATAATGATTTTGCTCATTATTTTATTGCTAAAACAAGTCAAGAAACTTGTGATGAGTGATATGGTATTAGAGGTGATTGAAAGTGGGGTAACAGTAAAGAAATTCGAACTCCCTATCATTACATGTATAAGTCACATTCACCTGTATTTGCGGAGTGCATACCGATGGATAGATAAGGGGAAACATTTGTGGTCAAACATTGTGGACTGTTTCTTCTAATCGCAACTCCTAATTTTTCAACACACGATATCACCGATGCGTAACCATCAGTCACACTGTTTGTTAAATGCAGTCATTGCTATCGTTAAAAAATACGGTGGTAGCTTTGAACGCATTGAACGAAAAGTTGTCGTTGTTGATTATGCATCAGTGATATTCTACGCAAGCCTAATCATCACATCGGACCGTCACCAAACATGTTGTTTAGCCAAGTCGATGCTTGTTTGAGGGCCGATGAAAAAGTGAAAATATAATTCCCATCAGATGTGTTCGACTATTGCGAGGGTCGTAGCGTTGCAAAGGCTCCAACGGTCGCAACTTATCTTGCGATCGTGCGTTGTCGAAATCGTTCACTAAGAGAAACGGATATCGAAATCGTCCAACCTGTTTGATTACTGCAAAGAACTCAGAATGCACTCATTAAGGCTGAGAATGATTAAGGTGCGGGAGCTGTATATTGTTAGCGATGAAAGTATTCATCACACAGAGTGTTGTTCCAGCGCCAACCATGTGGTTGGTGCAGTCTATATGTGAACTGTTTTCTTATTTGATAGTTTAAATAAGGATGAGGATATAAATAAGAAATAGACGGATTGAAGTAGAAGCAATGCACAGGGGTGAGTCTCACACTTTTACCGTGCTTTTGGAGTAAGCATCGATTCGACCGATCCTGCACCGTCTTCCTCGCATTAAGCATACAGGCGAGTGAGGATAAGAAGTTTGCCTCCCACATAGCATGGACAGTTCGGCTTTTCATGCCATTCTGTGTCTGATCACTCACTAAGTCGAGAAAATGTGGGGACTGGGGGTGTTGCAGTACGTGCCATGCGTAGGAGGATAATTACCTCTCCCCTCCCCCCCCCCCCCCCCCCCCCCCCTCCCGTACATCTGAGGAGGTAATACCCCTTGCAGAATGCCGAGGGCACCAAATTCCGAATGTCAAGACAAACAACTCATAACCGAACGAGGCGTGAAATGTACACTCATGAAACATTCCGAACAAATTACGGACTAAAAACCATAAGACGCCGAGCGTACGGCTTTCCTCGATACATCGTTGCCTTTGAGCTGAATAGTGAAATGTAGTGATGTGTTGTGACGTGGTATTTTTATTGTGGTTGTATCTGGTTGTGCCCCTTTGTATCATTTTGTATCACCTTTGTACTGTCGTAAAGGTAGTTCCTGCCTATCGACTAAATAAAAGATTCGATTCGATTCGATTCGATACTCCACTCGCCTCGGCCATGAAAAGGAGATGTGCTAGAGTCCTATCTGACACGGTGCCAATAAGCGAATCCTGAAGGGTGTCGACGTTGTTACACAATAGGCGCTCCTACACGTCTTCCTATACAGCGTGTTGGCCTTAAGCATATGCACATTCGAAATACCCTTGCACGCATGACAGACCAGCCTGGCGCATTAATCATCGATAACATGAAGCAGAGTATGTTTAAGGTGTTAATGATATAGGTGTTAATTACGCGATAGGATGAAGGCTTCGGTCCCCCCTCAACAGTCACTGCTGGTTACGGACCCATTTTCGGCTATGCTCGGTTGAGCAGAACGGGTTGGTTTATGCATAAAGGGATAGCTGGATTAATTTATAGCTTCATTTATGCTCTGTTCACCTCACTCAACAATATGTTCAAGGTGGTTGGAAGTACAGATATAGATGTAAAAGAACGTTTCTCTCACTTTTTATGTAAGCGCAATGAGCGTCTGCGACGCGCTTTCGCAGTCACTACTGTCCATTATACAATTTCATCCCTTCTGTGTCATACTTCCCAATTTTATAACAAATTGTGAATTAAGATTTTTGGCATTCTCTTTCGTTAAAAGCAAAATTCTGACACAAAACTGCTCAGCCTTTCGTCTCGTTGTTCGATGCGCTGATGCAATCAGGTAAGGGCCAAGGAATTACGAAAAATGAGTAGCGGAGGAAGTCATAGGAGCAAAGCAAGCAACCCCATCGGATATGCATTGCAATAGATCATGCTTTAAGAAAAGGGAAAGCACTACACGGAATAGTTTATAAGCGTTTTTCATGCTGCTCTTTCAACTTTTTGAAACGCACCAAAACAACTGCAACGCAACGCTACGGGAATTGCAGTACTGGAATTGCAGCACTGAAACTGCAACAGTGGAACTGCAACACTGGAATTGCCGTACTGGAATTCTAGTACTAGAATTGCAGTACTGCAATTGCAATACTGGAATTGCAGCACTGGAACTACAACACTGGAATTCCAACACCGGAATTGTGGTACTGGAATTGCAACGTTGGAATTACAACACTGGGATTGCAACAATGGAGTTACAACACTGGAGTCGTAGTACTGGGACTGTGGTACTGGAATTGCAACACTGGGATTGCAGTACTGGAATTGCAATACTGGGATTGCAACGCTGGCATTGTAGTGCTGGAATTGCAGTACTGGAATCGCACAACTTGAATCGTAATAGGGGGCTTGAAAATGTACAGCCTACAGCTGCCGTTGCGCTTGTGTCAGTGTGTTTGTGCTTTCAAAGCACAAGTGTTTGAAAAACATCCGGATTTTTTGACAGAGAGTGCTTGCTAATGAAGTCGAAAGAAATCTAAATTTGAAAAGTTCGAACTTCAATGGTAGTTTCGCAACACCACACAGTACCCATCGGTTTTTGCATGGTGGCGACTAGCCTGATATGCAAATTTTAAAAAAATTGTGCACAGCTTGATCCATTTTCTTGCATGTACAGCAAGAGGCACAAAAACAGTGGCCTTGTGGCGTGAGCTTATGATGCAGATTAATTAATTTGCCTAAATTCATTAATACGCGTAAATTTAAAATGGCCAAGAATTTGCATAATTTTTTGCTATATAAAGGCTGGAAATCTTGACATCGTCACACTGCGTTCAACGCGAAGCGGATATCGAGGTCTTGTCTCGTTTGTCTGTGGAATCTTTCGAAATGGCATGGAGCAACAACCAGTGGTCCAACAGCAACTTCAACAACAACTTCAATAGCAGCTCTGGCAACAACTTCAACAGCAACTTCGGCAGCAACTTCAACAACAATTTCGGTAGCAACTTCAACAGCAACTTCAACAGCAACTGGAACACTAGCACGAACAACTTCAGCCTCAACAACAACCTCAATAATCTCAACAACAACCTCAACAACCTCAACAATCTGAGCAACAACCTCAACAATATCACCAACAACCTCAACAACAACTTCAGCAACCTTGGCAACCTCGGCAACAACCTCAACAACCTCAACAACAACCTCAGCAACCTCAACAATCTGAACAATGGACTCAGCAACCTGAACAACAATCTCAACAATCTCAACAACAATCTCGCCAGCTTGAGCACCAACAATAACACCAATTGGGGCAACACCAACTGGAGCAACAGCAACGCCAATTGGGGCAATAGCAACCAGAACTGGAACGACAACCAGAACTGGAACAACAACCAGAACTGGAACAACTCCGTAAGTGGCACAATAAAGTGGCTTGTGAGTGAGTCGATGAAGTATGTTGGCGGGTTGCGTGCCCTTCGTTTCACGTGTTTCTCATTTGACAGTGTTAGAAGGCCGGATAACTGTGGCTTCTAACTGCGTCGCTTAAATCTTTCCGATTATTGGGTGGTCCCGTAAGGTCGCTGAGCAACGTGGGGAATGTGTTCAGTCAAAGGCGAATGTGTTCAGTCATTCGTTGCGATAGTTCAGGCATGACCTCATTGTGATCGTTAGCGCGTGCTCTTGATATACGTTGGTAATCGTGAATGGTTTCTTTCAGAATTTCTGAGGAGGACTGCGCTGGACCACGCACACTGTTCGCTCTACATGCATGATCTGTTTTTAGCATGTGCATCAGATGTGTTGAAAGAAATAAAATCTTGAAATCTCGCCTGCCTTCGCCAATGCGAATAACTGTGAATCTGTTCTTGGGAAGTTCACGGCTTGCAAGGTTTTGCTGATACTCGGAAGGAAGTACAGTGGAAGTGGCATACCTCTGGTCACCCGGTTTGGTATTAGTCAGGAGCTTTTGTGACAAGAGGTCCTACCGTATCTCGTACCACAAAAGCTTATGTGCAATGATGTGACCGGTTAACATGGAAATCTGCGTGGAAGGGGAGGGGAGTGTTGCTAACACCAAGAAAGGCATGCTGCGGGCACGGAGGACACCGTCGTTTTGCCGATTTGGATTGATACGTAAGAGTTGGTGACCCGTGACACCATTCTGTACAAGCCAAGCTGACCCCAACCTTCCTAGAGGAACAGATTACGACCATATGGAGTGTGTCGGGGCGGCTAGCTGGCGGTATGAGATGTGCGTCAAGCTGGGCCAAAGATCGGTGACAATATAGGTCGACACCTTGCGTAAACGTAGTGTACACATCACCATTGCGGAAAGTGCTCCTCGACCGATACGGACATCTGCATGCCGATCCTTTAGAAGCCGAACAGGTCCAGCAATTAGTCCCTTTCAGATTTCTCATCGAGATTTTGCCGTACACCGCTGATATGTCCAACTTATCTTACTTTTAAACATTACGCGTTCCGGTCATTGCAGAAGTTAGGGTTGGTGTGATGCTGCAACAAACGATTCTTTCGAAAATTCGATTGGGCATCGCTGAAAGCAGCGCTATAATATAGCTGCTGTTGGAGATCATAAGCGAGAATTGCGTGCGCACGCTCGAATGTTATGTCGCATCAGCTATGTCTATGTTGTCTCGCTGAACCTCGGTGATGGAGTCAGTCGTTAATGTCTTTCGTCTGCCTGGTGCTGTCTTAGGTCGGATCTGTTGGTTTGATAATTGATAATGGTTGTTTTATGATTGCCATCATTCGCCTGTCAAGCTTTTCATTAATTAATAATGGTTTAAGGTATGAACGCCTGGCAAGGGTAACACTGTGCGTCATCTTGAACGTTCGGTGAAACTATAAAAATTGGTCATTGATGGCACCGGCGTCGAGAAAGTTGAAAGTATGTATAATCCCACGATTTATTTCATCGTTTTGAAGCATCGCAAGCTCATTTTTTTTCAGCTTTTGCATTACTTAAGCGGTATGAAAGCTTGAGACTACTAGCTCCCCTGTTTGTATTTGTGCGTGCCTGAGTTCGAGCTGTATTGACTCTGAGTATGGTGGAACAAGTAGTTTGCCTTGGAATTACTACTGAAAATGCCTCAGCAAAAATCGAGAAACTTGCCTTCCCTGCGCACAACCACCTCGAATAGTGTTCGCTTCTGAATGCTGTGACCAGTTTATTGCAGAGCTGTGATTGCATTCAATTTGTTAGCAGTTTTTAAAGTTATTTTTAATATTGTTTAATTTATTTTTCGTTTAATGACCTGCGATTCTTGAAGATTTTATGTCTGCATGGTTATCGACAAAACGAGACGATTTTTCGAGAAAAGACTGGCAGTTTTCGTAAAGCGCTCAAAAGCTATGCCGACTTCGGTTAGATTTTTTAATGTTTTTGTGCGTTGTATTTTTTTCGGTTATGGGCGTTGCTGTATCCGCCATTGTTGTTTACCGGCAGGAGTGGCAGGAAGGGATACGTGAGCAATATTGAATCCATTGCTGCTCTGCTAACCAACTGGATCCAGCTAATCTCTGAATCGTTCTAGGAAGGGATTGTCTGGTGAAGTTGTTTTTTTTTTTGAAACATTTTTTAGTTGCCGTGGAACCCAATGTGGTCGTCCATGCTTCTGAGGTTCTCACTGATCGATTTTATTGCTGAGATGCTGTGCTTCGCTCGACCGATGTGCCCAAATATTAGTTTAAACGAGGAGTGGCATTTGAACGGCAGTCAGCATAAATAAATTCGTAAATCATTGAATAACTATTTTTGCCTTAATTATTTTCGGTCACGTCTTTATAAAGAGTATTGCTAATATCATACTGCACAGAATTCTGTGCTTCTTTAATATAGGTGAATGAAACTTTCTTCACGCTTGTAGATTAAGAACATGTGTCAAATAACATGTATTAAACCAGTTTGATGTGGACCCTTTATAGATACAGAATATCGCACCTATATGAATAGTCCATTGAGTAATTGACTCGTTTCTTTCGTTATTTTGAAGTCATTGCGATAATCTGAGTCATCGTATGTCGTTGTGTTTAGGGACCGTTCGATGGAATATTGGCATTCAGTCAAGGTGCAGCACTTGCGTTTCTTTTGGCAGCGTTGCGTCAACGAGGAGGTAAATTTCTGTTTTTTTGAATTGGTTTTGTTATGAATTTCGTCTAAAGTTCTGTATTACTGTTTTATAGTTGTTAATAACTGAACTACCAGTGTAAAAATTTCTCATGTTATTCGGAAATTGTATTCTAGTCATACTGCAGTAATTACAGCATAAGTTCAGCACAGTTCACGAATTAAATTCAGGCGAATTCGTTCAGTTTCATTGCCTCTCCGTGCCATTTTGAAACGTTGCTAAGAACGTTGATTGTGATTGTCGGTATACGCATAGAGATACGTATGTTTTCCGGATAGGGTACGGGTAAGATGCGTGTTGGGTGAGGTTCGTAGGTTTGTTTACAGTTCGGTTGGCTTCGTCAGCCGAACTGTAAACAAAATTGAAGTGCTTGGTACTTGTAATGAATCATATAATTAGCTTGGTAACTGGAATGAATCGTTTAATTTTTTACTTTTCCTCATTAATTAAATGAGATTCTCAACTCTCATGATTGTAGGAGGATTCATCTGGCTGAGCTTAGCCACCGGCAGTCGCATACTTGACTCTGTTTGACATCTAGTGACTTGGCTTTGATTTTGAGCAACACTTAATTTGCTGTGATGCAAGTTGCAACAGTATTCATTGTGTTGGCAAGGTATCGTGCACATTGGTCGATGAAGCGAAGAACCTCGTATTTCCACATCTGTTTTGGAATGCGGGCAGCTTCGAGAGTGAAAACCAATTCTGGAGCTCAGTAGCTCTGACTTGCCCTCAAATTACAGTCTATGAGCAATGCTAAATCAAGCGTGACTGGACCCTTTGTAGATCATGTCTTCCTCGGTGTGACATGGTTTTTGAGTTTTATTCAGACACTTGCAAGTGCAGTTGGAGATTGTACATCCAAAGGTCATACTCGATAGGGGGAGGGGGTTCTTACGGCGGGGTCATATATTCACTCTGGAGTCACGACAGAAATGCTCGGCCGCATCACCCATTTAATTTTCAGGACTATTTGAATTGTTCGGTTATGAACCAACAGTGTATCTGAGTTTTACGGATGTCACCGTAGCTAGTGGCCGGCGCATTTTGCTTAGTGGAAGGCTTTTCGAGTTGAGAGCAGAAAGAGTGAGTGGGAGGAGGGGGGGAGGGGGGAGGCTTAGTTTGGGGCTAGGTCTCCTTTTTTTCTGTCTTTACTTTGTTTCGGCTCTCATGCCCGTTTCGGAGGATTTCGGATTTTTTCGGCTATTTATTTAACGGTTCGATTCCTTAACAATCGCAGAAGTTGTAAATCCCTTCATACCGTGTTCTTTCTGTGCCGTGATCGACTGAGAAACTAGTGGAGGTGATATTCGTGAAAGGTTTCACGGATTTTGCAATTTGCATTAGTGAGGATCGCAGCTGGCGTTAACGTTGGTCATGATCTCCTTTGAGGTCAGTGGTGATTTGTGTTGTTTTCATGAAATCCGTTAGGGTAAGTCGTGGTTTGTGTTAAGGACAACCGCTTGTAATCTTTATTTGCATTGACGGTAGTGGTGAAAACGGCGAATGGATGTCTCATGTGTTCATCTCAAAGGTATTGGCGTTATGCAGTAAAGTACTGATATGCAGTAAGAGAGGATAGCAGTCGAAACATCGCTCACTAGCTCACTACGGAACTGGAACGTTGGGGGTATTTCCAGTGGATTACTGAGTCTTTTTGATGAGGACTGCTGAATCTACCGCTTAGTAGCGAATGTTCTGAGGGGGAGAGGAGGAGGGGAAATGGTTGAGGGATGTGGCATTTTTTGTTTCTAGTTTTGAGTAGCAAAGGTTAGAAGCTATGTTTTGCTTGAAAGTAGCATATCTGTTTGCTAACCACTTACGAGTCCACTAAAATTTTTTGAAGTTGATCACTGTTGTGCGAATGATGTTTTCCATCAGTACGGCCTTAACATGGAGATTTCATTTTGAAGCACAATGCATATTTGCTCGTTCAGTCAGGAATATCAGCCAGAGCCACAACAAATTTCGGTGTGTTTCGGAATTTGACAACGAGGACCACTGAACTGAACGAAAATACCGGGAGAACTGGGGATGGAAGTGGGATGGGAAGGGGGGAGGGAAGAGGAGGTGCTACCCTTTTGAAGCTTTTGCCATGGCTGATCGAAAATTTTACCTTAACTGAGGCCGACTGGTGTATCCCTTTTCTTGTACCCGTTTGTGAGTGCATTACCTTACGTTGAAGAGACTGCTTCTTCAGCGTAACTAAACATTTCCTCCCTGTTAGTGACTGACTTTTTGTGTATAACCAAAAAGCGCTTT
>JPKZ01002258.1:10036-21684 GCA_000803305.1 Toxocara canis
GAGAAAAGAGGAAGGGGAAGCATTATGATAGCTGTTAACATAAAGTCAGCGAGCTCCAGTTTATGATATGGCAACTTTCTGATGTGTTCGATGTTTTTTAGGCGAGACAAAAACGTTGTTATTCATGTTTTTAAACAGAATTTCATGAAAACTTTTTAGTGTTCGACCGTCATTGAGAAGTCTCACAAATTTCTCTGGTTGTATCTCGAATATCGCTCTTGATGGTCATTTGGTTACGTCGGATCATTTAGAGTTCGCCGGCGATATTGGTAATGCTTAAGTTATAAGTCATAATTGCAGGTCACATTATTATGCTTTCGTGCTTCAGAAATGTTTACAGTGAAGCATATCGATAGAGTACTTCTTTTAGACTCGAATGATTAAGAATAAGAGTATTTTATATGATTAATAATATAAACTGTCATCTAGTCTCCGAATGGTCTTACTATTGACGAATATTGGTTACGCAGTAAGAAATCCGGTTGATTGAATATTGCCCACATAGTGTAGAGGAATGTCAGAAATATGTAGAACGTGTGGTATTTATGAGAAATGCCGCGCAGCAGCTTCCATATATTCTAGGTATGCTCATTTTGTTGCAAATATTATGTGGCTAAATTTCATATTATCGTTTAGTGTTGAGCATATTGCTGTTGAAGATATAAAGATTACTGGAACATCGAGTTAAGTGTTATTGGTTACTGCTTAATTGGTGTTCATCACAAAAGTTATGTGAAAGTATATTGCGCTAAAGTATCGCTAGTCTGCGCTTCCGTTACAACTTTAGCTGCATCGCAAACGTTATCGTCTCATACGATCCCAGTTAAAGAACTATTAAAAACGCTATTCTAGGTTCGTTAAAGGGGTTTCTTCTAACTCCTAGCGTTCTGAAAGAGTGGCACGATGAGGTCTATGAGACATGTCGATTTTTTTTCCCCACATTTTTCTAACCGCTAAAGGGAGGGGGGAAGGGACAAAATTTCGATTGCTATCATTTTTTATAACAAAATATGGGATAGCGCCATTATCGGTCGAATTGGGCTGCGTTTCTAAGTAGATGTCATTTATTCGCTGTCGTCGAATTTTTAAAAGCGCAAATTGCTAAGCGTTTCCTTCCTCTTTTTTATCTCTTTAGACTGCTGTTTGATCCGAATTGCTTTCCGTTCGCTAGAAGTGCAATTGCGAGCCTTTGAATGATGCAAAAATTTGTTGTGCCAAAAGTAAGGGTAAGAAGCTGTTAAAGGTGAATGCAAAATCGATGTTTGTGAGCCAAACCCGTGCTTGAATGGAGGCCAATGTGCTAAGGCACGTAGTGGATCACGTCTCTGCATATGCCCATCATCACATACAGGTATTCGGCTTGATTCAAAGCTGCTTGCCGCATAATCTTGGTTAAAGTCATCGCAAGTCGCAAATTTTTGTAGTTGCGATGAGAACTTCTTTTTTGTGGAACAAGAGGGAGAGGTGTTTCTGCAGAAACAGCTTTGATCATTCATTTTCGTATAATTGAGGGCATTCGTGATGGTGTAAGTTCAGTTGATTATTTTACATTCATATAGAAGAGAAACGTGAAAGTCATATCTGAAATTTCAGTAGGGTTTTTGAGATTTCAGTAAGCATCATTCGCTGGGGCACGATATTTTGAAGTAGCAAATGTTGAAGTGATCAACAGTGTTTGCTTTAATTTGCGCGATCATTCTAAATTTTGGAATCAGTCGCCTTTATTAGATGAAGTATTGTAGTAGTAGCAGTATGAAATAAGTGAGGTAAAACAATAAGGCTAACTAGAGTTCTCATAAAATACGTTTCATTTGTAGTTCGCAATGCGATCAGCCCATGTTTATTGGGGGTCGGGCTGAAATGTAACCTGACGCATAACCCGAATAGAGGTTCGGCAGACTGTTAAGTTAGGAACTTTCTAGGAACGATGAAGAGGGATAATCAAAGAGATGTTTTATTGTCGGGATAATGGGGCAAGCTGAGTTTTAGTAGCTTTATATTGGATGTAGCAGTTTGACGCCGCTTTCTTACCCATTTGTATAAGCAGACGAATACTGGAACTTGTATCCATTGCATGACACGTTAAGGAGGAGAGGGAGGGAGAGGACGTTTGGGAGATTGCCGCTGAGATAAACTGCCTCCCTCATTTAGCTTGGAGAGATGCTTACCGTTTCAGGAAAACACTGTTGCATATCAGGATTTTTGTTTTGTTTTTTGTTTGGGAGGAGGGGGTTAGGGCAGAAATATTCAGAAAGCACAGTTAATAATTTTCCCTAATAAACTATTAGAAAAATATTACCTTGGACCGAAAGTTTTCCCTTTTTTTCTTAAAATTCACATGTGTTCTCTCAAAATACTCCATTTTCTCTCTCTCTCCCCCCCCCTCCCCCTTCACTAAGTAAAGTTTTCAGTCCTTTCCAAAACGAAAGGGTGGTTTGTCTAAAGGAAGATTTTTTATTTAGGGGGAGGGGGGGGGGTGGCGGAAGGAAGAGGGACGGTAGGAGACATTTTATTCGATTATGCACTCGCTGTGTAAGCAGCAGTAAAAATGAAGGTTGGAGAAAATCGGGGAGCGAACTTCCGAGTGAGAGGGGGCACCCTCGAGGAAATTTTGGAAATTTTTTCCAATTTAAGTCCGAAAATTTTGCCTTTGAAAAAGTTGATTGTTTTTTTTTTGTATTTTAATCGGGCTGATGCTGCATGATTCATGCTTTGTTGTCATTATAATCCCGAAGAATGTTCTCAGTTTTTAGGGGGGAGAGGGGGAATTTTTCAGGGGGTTTTTCTGGGAAAGAGTGGTGTATTTTCTCTTTCAGAATTTTTCACTTGTTTTTTTCTAAAGCAAATGTTTTCTTTCTCCATTTCACATTAGTCAAATTTCTTTTGGCGAACATGTGTTTCGTAATTTCTTTCAATTGATTGAAGACTTGGGATTCGAATCCCGTAGGTGACTGCAGAAGTGGACTCAATGTGAAACATTTTTGTGTTGTTCTTAACAGAAGTGAAATCAACCAATTTCGCAGTTAACAATTATTTATATGGTTGAGGTGAGCTATGCGAACGAGAAGTGTGCAAAGGAAAGTCTTGCGAGAGGAGATGCAGCGCTGAGCATTGTGATAGAGGTAAGCGTACAATAGTGCGCTTTTATTTGGTTTTATTGTCGAAAAGATTTTGGGAGAAAACTGACCAATACATAGCATCGTTGTAAAGTAGCATCTGAATTAACGTAATGTTCAGTAGAGTCTCTTCTATTTCCGGTGGACTTGTCATGAAGAGGCGATCAAATGACACCACAATCGCTTACTTTCTTGGCTGCTCTTATTTTTAGTTTTGCGTGAGAATATTTGCTGAACTAGTAGATGTGCTTGCGCCCATGATGGCCATCAACGAATGCTAGAAGGTTTCATTCGTGGATCTTCTTGTCATAACAGTCTGAAAAGATCTACGATAAATATAGAGAGAGACTGTTTGTTGAGGTGGAAGGAAGGTAGTGAGAAGAGAGAGGGGTGGGTAGGAGAGGGATGTGAGTGGGGAGGAGGGGAATTCATAGTGTTTCAGTGTTTCTCCCAAACGTGTTTTATCGAAATCACTACTACATTCTTTCAGTATGGTTGCAGGAATTTCACCTGAAACATAGCATCATTTTTATCGTTTTTTCGATTCTCGCTCAATTGAATGGCCGAACGAATGACTTCCATTAACCGATCCCTGTTCAGTGTGAACGGGTGGTAAATTGGCATACGCAAGCGATCGTATTATAAATGGCAGCGGTCTTTTTCTTTTTTAGGACTTTCTTTCTCTAGTATTCTTTAATGCTCTCATATGTTTTAGTAAGCGATAATTGTATTTTAATTAACGACATTGGTCCGCTTAACTTGCCGATTGCCTCGTTTCTCTAATGGTGTTAAATTTCTGAGAACTAGATCGGTGACCAAGATTGACCATCTCGTTAAGGTCATCATTGTTCCCTTCCCCCCTGGTTAAGGTCCTTATCTTTCCTCTTCTGCTCTGGTTACGGTCCTTATTCTTCCCCTTCCCTCCCTCTCCCCTCCATCCCCCCAGGTTACGGGTTTGCTGAGAATGTGTTCACCGAAATTTCCCAGAATGTCTTCACTGTGGTACTTTTAAAGATGAGGAAGGTGATGCGGAGCGTGCGATCGCTGTTTTCACGGGCGATGGTTTCGTTCGTTTACGGCATGTGAAAATTGATGTACGAAGGTCTCTGGACGTCGAAATTTGGCTAAAAGCCAGCGATCCGGATGGCCTTGTTTTTTATTGGCCAAAACTCGATATGAATGGGGTTTATGTCAAAGGCGATTTTGTTGCGTTAGCGCTTATTGCGTCACAACCGCATTTCTTCTGGAATCTTGGCTCAGGAATTGCTTATGTCAAGTAGGTTGTTTGTTTCATTTCTTCTTGGTGTTTTTTTTTTTGTATTTTAATCGGGCTGATGCTGCATGATTCATGCTTTGTTGTCATTATAATCCCGAAGAATGTTCTCAGTTTTTAGGGGGGAGAGGGGGAATTTTTCAGGGGGTTTTTCTGGGAAAGAGTGGTGTATTTTCAAAAGAATGTAAGCCCGTCCTCTTCGAATAGTTTGCTGTGAAAAAAAAAGTTGATATTTTATCTAACTTCTAACGTTGTGTTCGCGTTGGGGGAACGGGACTATTTGCTCTTCTCAAAATTTGTTGAAGGTTTAAGGGGTTTCGTTTGAATCGAGAATTTATGTGGTGTATCATGCGAACGACTGAATTTGCCTGATCGCAACGAAAGGCGTCGTTTTTACTGACCCATCGGATATGAGGCACGGCTGTAGTTCTTTTTATGCTTAAATGATTTTGTCGGAAAGATCCGCGCATTTTATATAGCTGAGAGAGTTTTCTCCCTACGCACTTCTCAAGGATTCTCTCTGTGTTGACCTCATTAAATTGTTTGTCATGTAAGGCTGGTCGGTTCTTTTCTTTCATCAAATTGCCAAAGTCCTTATAATTGGTGCTAATGAGTGCAAACGTAGTATGATAGAACTGAAGCCATCTACAAATATGGCGTGACATTACGGCCGTTTAAAAAAAATTCATTCGCATTTGCTTGTCTTTAATTTTTTTTTCGTTGTAATTTATTCTTCCTTGAGAATTTCTTTCATCGCTGACATCATCAAATACGTTCGAACTGTTTATAAAGGTGTAAGACTGTCGCATTTATTTAATCCCTCCAAAAAATGTTGGCACTTAACGCTACATTAGTTTACATTCCACACTTTATATGAATCTTTGCAATGCTATCGTCTTTCATTCACCAGGTTAAGGAATGGAATCAATGCTCCTTCTAGTTCAACTTCCTTCTTCCTCACATAAGCGTTCTCTTCATTCTCCACCTTTCCTCTCCCATCGCTGTCACATTTAGCTCCATCTTTCTGGCAAACTGGAATGCAATCAGATTTTATTCCGAACGTTTAAGATGTGCTGTGGAAAGTATAATACAGCGTTGTCGAATTTTTCTGAACTTTCTAGTAAATTACAAAATAATATAATCAAATTTAGGAGCTGTTATTTCGAACGACCGTTAGTATATTGGACCGATCGGCCTGTTATCAATTATCCGTATTACTATTAGTTCTGCTTGTTATTTATTTAACTATTTTGGGAATTCTTCAAAACTGTCTGTGTAATGGAAGTCAAAGTTTCCTCACGATTGTCGTTCTTTGCGGAGACCGTTGACGACTGGTAGGGCCTTCTCACTGGTAGTGATGGTAGAGCCTTCTCATTGGTAGGGATGGTATCGCCTTCTCACTGGTAGGAGTGGTAGAGCTTCTCACTAGTAGGGATGGTAGAGCTTTCTCAGTGGTAGGGGTGGTAGAGCCTTCTCACTGGTAGGGATGGTAGCGCCTTCTCAGGGGTAGGGATGGTAGAGCCGTCTCACTGGTAGAGATAGTAGCACCTTCTTACTACTAAGGGCATCCTTGAACAGCGATGTTCATGAAACCACTATTGTTTAATTCTGCTAACATCTTCTATTTTGTGATTTTGTTCAGTCGATGGTAAACGCTGTCCCCAGCTATGAATGCAAACGTTCTGCGAGCATGTAAGCATGTGATTTGCAGAGCACCAACCGTATTATCAAATCATCGTTTCCATTCTATTCGATTCGGTCGGAACCTGCGTAATGGCACAATACAAGTGGATTCCGAATTTGTCAGCCATCAGATGTCTCTGGTTTGTCTAAAAAAATGACTTTGCTTTTTATGCATTTTAAGAATATAATTTCATAGCATATTTACATAATTTTTCGTCGTAAATGTAACGTTTCTGATTGCTTGGAAATTTTGTTGCGACTCAGAAATTTTCCAAGACTTTATAGTTATTATTTCCCCATGTTAACCTGAAGGCGGAAGAGGTGATAGGAAACCAAGCAACTGTTAGACGATTTGAAGTGGTAGGTTCCAAAGAGGGAAAAGTAAGCACGAGAATGCGAGGTTGAAGAACCGTCAATTACTTGTATAATTTTTTGGAAGATTGTTTGGAGAGGGGGGGGGGGGGGGGGGAGGCGAGGCGACGATTTGAAGTGGTAGGTTCCAAAGAGGGAAAAGTAAGCACGAGAATGCGAGGTTGAAGAACCGTCAATTACTTGTATAATTTTTTGGAAGATTGTTTGGAGAGGGGGGGGGGAGGTGGGAAGCTGAGCGTGGCAAAAAAAGAATGGTAAAGGAATGATGTTTTTTAGGGAAGCAATAATTATGATATTTAGGAGGAGGTAGAAAAATAACGGAAATAAATTGTAAAACTTGATTATGGGTTTTCTTCCGAGACATTTTTTTCTGGTTGCAGCCACGAAACAACCATTTGGATGTGTATGGTGCGGACGCGTTTATTGGAGGAGCTCCAGATGGGCAAGCATTGCCCTCGATGATACCCGAATTACGCAAACGTTTCAAGGGAGCGATTCAGCGGGTGTCAATAAATGGACAAATCTTTGATCGTCTTTTTAAGGTAGGTTCCGATTATCATGGTAGCGTTTCAGTTTGTTGTTGGATCGTGAGGGACTAAATGTGTGAAACGGTGTTACATCATCCATGGACTGACTGCTTATGAAGTGTAGCAAATTGCATGAGTCAACTCTTGTTTTCAAGGGATTTTGAGTTAGGGAATCGGGAGTTCTTTTTTTGAGGCAGTCCTCGTCAGGAGTCGAATCTCGAGATGTTTGAGTCGGAAGTCGAAACTCTCGCTTTGGGCCCCGTCGAAGTCGCAGTCGACCACTCATCTCATTTTGCCTTTTACTGTAGTTGGGCTTCAATGTCGCAAGAAAATAATAGATCTCTTTGGCGCAAATGTCGTGGCACAGTAGTGGCTGCTTGCTTCACATTCTTACTGGGACCCGGAACTCTTCGATATGAATTCGTTCGTGTTTGGATTAGGTCTACGGGCTTAGTGTTGGCAATCTTCGATGATTACATGACGATGACCTGTTTTGGCATGGTTCGGTTCTTCGGAAAGGATCAGGGGAAAGGACAAAATACAAGAGGAAGGAGGGGGTTACCTGAAACACCGCCAATCAAGAAAAGCAGAATAGAGGACCCTCGACTAGGAGCTTGGTTTTTCCGGTCTTCCGTGACACCGTCTAAAATGATTTGAGTTCGATGGACCTCTATCACCAGTGTATCTTTTTTGACCCTTTTTTGGTCGTTTCGAAGCGGAGGAGAGAGGGGAACGGGGTAGATGGGGCACCCAGTTTGCGTTGTTAATGCATTAATGCATGTTAACCCAGCCAACTTTATTTGTGACTTTAAAACTACAAAGATGGGTGTACGTTTCCTTCCTCCTCTCCCCCAACCCTCTCCACCTTCCTCCTCCTCCCCCCCCCCCCCCCCCCCCCCCTCCCCACCCCCCGCTCCCCCCCCCCCTTCACCTCACCCTCGTCCACTCTTCCATCCTCTGTGCTCTTTTTGAACTCCTCTAGTGTAACGAGTGAGGCCATCCATGTTTTCTGAATAAGTGTAAGCAAAAACAACAACTACGTTGTTAGAAGCTTCATCCAAATACATCTGTGAGTTACAAATTACGCAAAAATTGTCGCTTCTGATTGAATCGATTATCTTCTTCCGAGTCGAAACATAGTAACCGCTCGTGACCTATCTACCTGAAAATGAAATCTTTTTTATAAATGGGCGAGTGGGCTATTCCTGCAATCATCAAAATTGTGAAAATTTGCTCAAGCCAGATTTCTGGGCGACTTCATCCTTCTTGTTTGCATCGAAGAAGGGGTGGAAGAGGGGTAAGAGGGGGCAATGTGAGGCGGGATACTTATATACTGATCTGGTGGTTTCGATTCATAACTCTGCACAGGACATGAATTTATTCAGAGTCGTTTGTTTTTGGATATTTTTTTTTGCACAGTATCAAGTTAATGGCTGCTATTATTCGCACTTTCGCACATATGGGGTAACTCAGATAACTCATTTCTATGCGCATACGTTTTGTTTAAAGCGTTTTTAATTTCAATTATTAATGATTTTTTTGTGGAGATTTGAACTGAATTGATAAGTCGACTTTTACAATCGATATCATTTTGTGTTTCATGCGATTGTTGCAATTCATTGCTTAGTTGTAAATGAAAAAGAACATTTAGTTAGTGAGCAACCAATTTAACATTCGCCGTTGAATGCATGACCTATTTAAGTTGTCAAGAAGACGTTGTTTGGAAACAATCGAGGAAACATTTGTGTTTAGAATTAAATAACTCCAGCAGAAGTTTTAGAGTGAGTCGAAAATTCTGGGATGTTTTGCATAGATAATTGCGATCGCGAGAGGAGCTTAAAGCTGTCTGGTTCAATTTATTTTGCCGAAGATCCCTTTCGGTGATCTCATGTTTTTCATTTTGTATTCTCCTCTCGTGTTGATGCAGCGCTCTGGAAGTCTTGACCTCCTAAATCGTCCGAAAAGAGCGTTCAGTTCTGTGGAAAGTTTTTGGAAAGAGCAGCAGAGGGGTGGGGGGGGGGTAAGGGTACCTAAAAGCGGAGCGATAGTTAAAGACTGAGGTTTTACGATAGTTTGGGTCGTATAAGAAGAATAACAACTATATGTGTTACTTTTCGCCTTTTGACGACTGAAACATCAAAAATTTTTTAATTTTCTTCACTTTATTTTTGACATTTAGCGTAAACTTTGTAGAATATGCAGTTATATTGACCGCGCACTTGGGGGAACTTCAAGGCTATTTCTTAGCTGAAACGCCCGTTAAAGCGGACCTAGATTCCCCGAATATTCTGTTCTCTTAGCACTGAGAGCTTCTTTTATTGACATCTATGCGGACGTCTTTTGCTCGCATATAGCCCGCGTTGCGGTTATTTACATGGAAATCAAACCTCTTAATGCGTTTGTTTGAATAGAGCAAGCGTTAAGCCGAGTGTTGTAGCCGGCAGTCGTGAAACTTTTATTCGCTATTTTGACGTTCATCGGTCATCATATGGTTCTTCTTTCATTTCATTTCCCACGTCGATATTTTTCGTATATTCGCTGCTTAGCTTTCATGAATAAAGTGGTATGTTTGGATTGGTTTGCTAATGATGTTAGCCGTTTTTTTTCGCACAGGTCATTAACACGTAATGAAAAGTACCGTATAGTTTTGAGTAGAACGCCTGGGTTTATAAATATCGTTAACTGATCTATCGGAGAGTCTCTAAGTTTGGTTTTTTTTGCTGCATTGTAATCATTGATTGGCGTTATGACACTGAATCCCATCCTGCACTTGGCATTCTCACATTCCGTCTAGTGAGTTTAAGAGCATTCGCTGTTTGCTGTTTCACTTGGATTTCATTAACAGATCATAGATGCCTATTAGAGAACCGACCTGCGGTTATGAGGAACAGTTTTTTGAGCTGTTTAGCGTTGATTGGTTTCTCGACACGACAATTTGCCAGTTTTTGTTTGACTCGATTAGGTTTCTATACGGTTAGGCTGTTGTCCATTAGTATCATATTGCGCCATTCATTATCGGAAATATTGCACCAAAAAACATTCATCACTATCGGAAATTTGTGAAGAATGAGCAGTTTAAGCCTCTTGCTGACAGTACTGCTCTTTTTTTGAGAAAGGTTTATTATTCGAATTGGATGAGAGTATAGGATCAGCAATGAAACTTTTGAACTTTGTCTTGCTTCCTAAAGCAATTAAAGGGGTGTTATAATTTCTTTGGAAACTTCGAGGTTTTCTTAGCAAGATAGTAATAGTAACTGCCATTTAACTGTGCGAAAAGAATATGCTCAATCTACCACAAGGGCGTAACTTTTTAACTTCATCGATTTATTTTAAGGGAATATTTTTTCTGATTTCTTCCTTGATGGAATGATGAATGGATGCGTTAGTTTTAATTGCTTGGAGATAGGCGGGAGTGTTTTGTTTGTTATTGATGAAAATTTGGTTAAATGATTTTAAAAATATTGCAAGGAAACGACAAGAAAGAGAAGAAAAGAAGGGAAAGTAGGGTGGGAGGAGAACATAGAGAGAGGCAGAATATGGAAAATACGGTGTATTACTCGATGACGGAGCGCATTCTAGGATTCATTTAAATGTAATGTTTAAAAAAAAGAATACAGATTATCACTTCTAGGATTCATTTAAATGTAATGTAGGTTTTCCGTAGTTAAATATTGAAATATATTCAGGCAGTTGAAATCATAAAAGAATTAGAATGGGTGATATAATATATAGAATTGTTGAGTTCTCACTGAGGGGTGCGAATTCCTTGTCTTTATATGGGTTTTTATTTGCTTTAAAAGAGAACAGGGAATTTACGCCGCGTTGAATTGTAGGTTTCAGAAACGTTTTCTTTATCGTTTTTTTTTTTTTGCTTAGGTGTGATTAGCGTTTTTTTTTTCGCATAATACATTATGCGCGTTATATGAGATGAATGGACATATGAGCTAAGCGCTAATTACATAGACCACCTAAAAGTTCACAACTCTGATTTGCTGAAGAAATCAAACTATGATCATTTTATGCTCTTGGAAGATACTGAACGCAAAAATTAGCAGAGATGTAAATTGTGCTTTAAAAATTCTTTTTTTTTTTCTTGAAAAGATTTGATGTTCGTAATTCCCATAAAGTTTTGTCGAAGAATTCCAAAAGAGCAGACATAATAAAAACGATTTTCGAGCGAAATGAAGTGTCAAGAGAAAAGGTAAAAGTTTGGCGAGAATTGGTCTGGGAAAAAGGCAAAAAAAGAAGACGTCAACAGCAGTTGCGTTACTGTGATTAACTCATGCTTAGAATCAATTTCAACGCCTCCTTTCGGCGATCACTCTCTATGAAGACTTTGGACGAACTTTTGTGCTTTTTTTAGAACTACACTTGGTTGTTATAAATCCAAAAGTGAGGAATGACTGATTTTTTTTGTGGGAGATTCTTTCAGGGTGGGGGGGGGGGGGGGGGGGGTGAGTGGGAGGAAGCTCATAACTATAACGTTTCGACATGACAAATTAAAAGGTTTAAAAAAGCTGAAGGAAAAAATATGAAAAAGAATAGCGATGTAGAGAATGGAAAAAAAAATGTATGAGATGCCCCCGTTGTTCCGTTATGATTCCTACGAGGAGCCATCGGTAAAGCGAAGAGATCAGACGATCGGAAGGGTATTTAACAAGAGGGAAAAAGCTACCC
>JPKZ01002258.1:23050-41085 GCA_000803305.1 Toxocara canis
GGGGGGGGGGAGGAAGGGGGGGGGGAAGGGGGGGGGGGGGGGGGGGGGGGGGGGGGGGGGGAAGGAAGCTAGCGTAGCAGTCATAGAGTTTTTTATACATCTACGAACGGGTATCTGAAATGGACGTTCGGGAAGAATTTAGGTTAGGACTTTGCCGGGGACTGGGAACGTAAATGTTACGTCTTTTGTAGTGCACCACTACGAGGGAACGTTTTTTGTATTTGGGTTGACTAGAGCTGATTAGTCACTAGGAAATGCACTTTTACATAGAGGCAGTCCATCGCATAATCTCCTATTTTAGTGGAGTGACTGAATTGAAAAGACAGGTAAATATTTCTTAATTTAATTAGAAAACAGGTAAATATTTCTTAATTAAATTAAGAAACATATAAATTCACAGGTATATTGACTCAGGCAAAACATTTAGTGCTGCATTACTTTTAAAATCTTGTTAATTATTTTCGATTACAAAAGTTTCTTCTCGAAGAAATAACGCCACACTAATTTATATGATTCGTATTAGCCAACAGCTAGTTTGTTGATTGCTTAAAATTTCTTTAACTGTGATACCATACGACATATTTTTGTTATCGAAAGCATACTTCCTTGACAGAACGCATCATTGATGCGCAATTGTTGCAGCACAAATCGTTTTACAAAGGAACAAAAGAGATGATTTGTGATCGATGAGCGAGCTTTGTTTTGCACAAGCAATAAGGTTAAGGTGGATAAATAAATTCTGCTTGTGAACTACTGATCGATGTAAAATAGAATTTGATGAGAATGTTTGCAGTGATCAGCTAGTTGCACAAAATTATATGCGCTCTTCTGTATTTCATTCATGAGATTATCACCGTCGATTTGGCCGTCAGTCAGCTTTAAGCCGCCTCGAATCTGCGATCTTATGATCCATGAATTTCTGTTTTCTCGAATCGATTACGTCGTTAGTCCGAAACTGGCATGCGGCCAGCGACAGCTCTTGCTGACATGGGTGGAGGTTGGCGAGGAGAGGAGGGGGCTGGGGAGGTAGGGAGGGGGTGTGGTGTGGTGAGGAAAGCTTATGTGTATCAACAGTGCTGTCAAGCAATATATGAGTGTTAATAAATGTAATGAGGATTTGCGCGAGTGCTGAATCCACACCTAATTGACGAACACCTCATAAGATAATATACTTTTTGATGTAGCATCGTCGGGAAAGTTTCTAATGCAGTTGCCAGATGCCAGATGTAATGCAGCGCTGCTTGAATTATTAAAAAGGGATGAATGGAGTCATATAAAAATGCACTTGGTGACTTTCGCAGAGGAGAGTGATGATGGTAGAGAAGACTTTCTAACGGTACGATTAAAATTATTCTGCATAGTTTTCGACTAGAATATTCACAAAGATCAGCTAGTGATATAAAATTATGAGATCTTCAATGTTTGTTTTATAAAAAGCCTGCTGGCAATCCGTTGGAGAAGCAGCCGAGGTTTATAAAATACTAGACTTTATCCTACATATGAGCGAAAGTTTAGTGGCAAATATTATCCATATCATTTCCGTTCAGTTTATTTTGCATTTGCTTGTTTCATCATTTTCAGAAAAGTTTTATGAACATCACTATTGCGCAGTTAGGTGTTGCAAATGAATTTTTCTATAGGAACGTGCGTGCGTCATGCAAAAGATTGCATTTTCAAATCGGTCCTATCCATGTTGCGCCCTATACATTCTCATTCGAGTCTTCCGTTTCGCCTTATATATTCTCTCATTTATTGAGAGTGTTTTTTTGTTAGTATGCTTCTTTTCATTTGGCAAATCCTTTGTTCACTCATACATATCATTTATACTGGGGTGTTTTCAAAAGTTTTATCAACTATGAGATCTATAGTGGTCAAAATGATTTACAATATTACAGCTTATTTATCCATGTTGATTCAATAGCTCGTTTATAGTCGTCTAAAATATCGAGATAAGATGCGTAGAAGCTTTTAGCATATCCCCAACGAATCTTTGTGCCATTTTTCAAAGCCTTTGAAAATACTGACAATGTAGTGCTCGCTTTCTTTGTTGGCTTCTAAGCGAAATATATCAAGAGAAGTCTTTGTATTACATAGCCCCACTATATCAAGAGAAGCCCTTTCAATAATCAGCCGAAGTTGCAACCTATTGTGAATACTTAAATGGAAGTCAGCTTGCTGTTAGTTTTGGCTGACGCAGTCAGGCTTCCTTGGCCGCTACAATAGCTGAACTTTTTTTCGCGCTAAACGAGTGTTTATTAAGTTTTTTAAGGTAATAGGGAGTAGTGAAAAGTGGGAGGGGAGGGCATTCCCAGTAGAGCTTTCATATGTTTTATGCATTCAGGTACAAATTTTTATTTGCATAAGACAAGCTGTTCATCTGAGTCGCAGCTTTCGTACATTGTTGGAGTGAATTGGGTTGTGCTACAACCTAGAATTCACCTCTGCTAGTCGAAGTTTTATTTTTCTTCAAAAATTCCGAGCTTTTCCATCAGTCCCATCCCCCTCCTCATTGGACGCGCTTTTGTCTTCCAATATCAGCCGTACCGTTTTTATACCTTGGACAGGATACAATCTTGCATTCTGATGGTACACTCGCACCGTCTGTGTGTGAGGTACAGAGTTCCATCTCTACCAGCTGCACTAGCCTCTCGTTGTTCTGTATGAAGTTAATGTAGAAAACGACAAGAACATGAAATTCTAAAGAGTATTCGAAAGCACTTACACCATTGTCGATGCTGCCTTGTGGAGGCATCTCCATACGAATATTCCGCCATAAGTTCGCATGGTCCCTCTTCACGATATTTTCGCGATCGTCCAACAAATTCGCTAGCTCCTCTAGAATTATACCGTATTGCTGACTGCTTGAAAAATTCATGATGAATGAGTTTGGCCTATAACTTTCACGTTCCTGAGATTTAATATAATTAATTCAGTTTTGATTCTGTTCTGTTAAATATTAGTATTAAAATCCGGTTCAGAATTGTAGAGGATTTGAATGATGTCAGGCTTAGTTGGTTGGAGCAGTTATTCGGAAAGCAGAGGATCGTAGGTTTGAATCCAGCCTATGAATGTAGTCCCCATTTTTTAAAGTATATTCGACCTTTTTTTTTAAAATATCTGAGTAGTGAGGGACGGTTGTATGCGTGTAGTAATGGCGACCAAGAATAATGCGACCAAGGATAAATTTATCGAATTACGTCCAACAGAGTAATGTGCTCGCATACTCGGAGTCGTTGCCTTACTTAGATGGGCCTTTTTTTGTGAGTTTTTATTATTAGCAATCCCGCCATCTCATTTACTCATTTCGTTTTGTGGCGTTGTAGAAAGCTGACACTCTGCGATGAATAGAACTTAGCATTCGAGTTTCTCGTCGAAGCCTCGTCGAATTATTGACCTTATTCTACGAGGCTTTCAATTAATAATATATCAGCTTAACGAATAATTAAAGCTAGTTAAAGAAATTTGAGAGCAAATCGAACCCGTTGACGCTTAGTGGAACGACGAGCTTGATTTAATATTAATGCTAGAAACTATAATATCTAGACCAGTTAAATGCCGACATTTTTTTTTTTCAATATCTTGCACACTGACGTCGTTGTCCTTTGACTTTTTTGTGAAAGCTTTTTTTTTGTATTCTTATGTGTGTACATAACCGAGAGAAGGCGTCGAGGTTTATAAAATACTAGACTTTATCCTACATATGAGCGAAAGTTTAGTGGCAAATATTATCCATATCATTTCCGTTCAGTTTATTTTGCATTTGCTTGTTTCTTCATTTTCAGAAAAGTTTTATGAAAATCACTATTGTGCAGTTAGGTGTTGCAAATGAATTTTTCTATAGGAACGTGCGTGCGTCATGCAAAAGATTGCATTTTCAAATCGGTCCTATCCATGTTGCGCCCTATACATTCTCATTCGAGTCTTCCGTTTCGCCTTATATATTCTCTCATTTATTGAGAGTGCTTTTTTGTTAGCATGCTTCTTTTCATTTGGCAAATCCTTTGTTCACTCATACATATCATTTATACTGGGGTGTTTTCAAAAGTTTTATCAACTATGAGATCTATAGTGGTCAAAATGATTTACAATATTACAGCTTATTTATCCATGTTGATTCAATAGCTCGTTTATAGTCGTCTAAAATATCGAGATAAGATGCGTAGAAGCTTTTAGCATATCCCCAACGAATCTTTGTGCCATTTTTCAAAGCCTTTGAAAATACTGACAATGTAGTGCTCGCTTTCTTTGTTGGCTTCTAAGCGAAATATATCAAGAGAAGTCTTTGTATTACATAGCCCCACTATATCAAGAGAAGCCCTTTCAATAATCAGCCGAAGTTGCAACCTATTGTGAATACTTAAATGGAAGTCAGCTTGCTGTTAGTTTTGGCTGACGCAGTCAGGCTTCCTTGGCCGCTACAATAGCTGAACTTTTTTTCGCGCTAAACGAGTGTTTATTAAGTTTTTTAAGGTAATAGGGAGTAGTGAAAAGTGGGAGGGGAGGGCATTCCCAGTAGAGCTTTCATATGTTTTATGCATTCAGGTACAAATTTTTATTTGCATAAGACAAGCTGTTCATCTGAGTCGCAGCTTTCGTACATTGTTGGAGTGAATTGGGTTGTGCTACAACCTAGAATTCACCTCTGCTAGTCGAAGTTTTATTTTTCTTCAAAAATTCCGAGCTTTTCCATCAGTCCCATCCCCCTCCTCATTGGACGCGCTTTTGTCTTCCAATATCAGCCGTACCGTTTTTATACCTTGGACAGGATACAATCTTGCATTCTGATGGTACACTCGCACCGTCTGTGTGTGAGGTACAGAGTTCCATCTCTACCAGCTGCACTAGCCTCTCGTTGTTCTGTATGAAGTTAATGTAGAAAACGACAAGAACATGAAATTCTAAAGAGTATTCGAAAGCACTTACACCATTGTCGATGCTGCCTTGTGGAGGCATCTCCATACGAATATTCCGCCATAAGTTCGCATGGTCCCTCTTCACGATATTTTCGCGATCGTCCAACAAATTCGCTAGCTCCTCTAGAATTATACCGTATTGCTGACTGCTTGAAAAATTCATGATGAATGAGTTTGGCCTATAACTTTCACGTTCCTGAGATTTAATATAATTAATTCAGTTTTGATTCTGTTCTGTTAAATATTAGTATTAAAATCCGGTTCAGAATTGTAGAGGATTTGAATGATGTCAGGCTTAGTTGGTTGGAGCAGTTATTCGGAAAGCAGAGGATCGTAGGTTTGAATCCAGCCTATGAATGTAGTCCCCATTTTTTAAAGTATATTCGACCTTTTTTTTTTAAAATATCTGAGTAGTGAGGGACGGTTGTATGCGTGTAGTAATGGCGACCAAGAATAATGCGACCAAGGATAAATTTATCGAATTACGTCCAACAGAGTAATGTGCTCGCATACTCGGAGTCGTTGCCTTACTTAGATGGGCCTTTTTTTGTGAGTTTTTATTATTAGCAATCCCGCCATCTCATTTACTCATTTCGTTTTGTGGCGTTGTAGAAAGCTGACACTCTGCGATGAATAGAACTTAGCATTCGAGTTTCTCGTCGAAGCCTCGTCGAATTATTGACCTTATTCTACGAGGCTTTCAATTAATAATATATCAGCTTAACGAATAATTAAAGCTAGTTAAAGAAATTTGAGAGCAAATCGAACCCGTTGACGCTAAGTGGAACGGCGAGCTTGATTTAATATTAATGTTAGAAACTATAATATCTAGACCAGTTAACTGCCGACATTTTTTTTTTTCAATATCTTGCACACTGACGTCGTTGTCCTTTGACTTTTTTGTGAAAGCTTTTTTTTTGTATTCTTATGTGTGTACATAACCGAGAGAAGGCGTATAATCAATGAGTGGAGAGATCTGTAATTTTCACTTTATTTTGAACGGGGAGGTGGGCGATGCTTAGGTCCAAGGCAGAATTATGGTCGGAGTTTTAAGATAGTGAACGTTCTCTGGGTCTATCTTATCTCTTACTGTTTCGCGCCAACCCCTTCCTCTTCCTCCATCCCTCCCTCCCTCACCTCTCCCTGCATCTTTTCTCCCCACTCTCCTCACCCCGATTCCTCCTTAGGGAGTGAAGAAACAGTTCGTTTGATCTTTTGGCGCAATTTTTTGGACTTTCCGGCTGATTGTACGGATCACCAGAAAGATGTGTTAAGCGATGTTCACAAAGATGGTTGCGTTTGTTGCGACAATTATGTAATCGTTTTATTGTTTTGGCATTTCTAGTGTAATTTGTTGCTGAGAGATTTTGCAGCGGTAAACGTACTAGTAATATTGGCAGCTGCATGATCTCTGAGGAGGGGATCATTTCGAAACTTTAGAAAAACAGATTTTTTGAATTATCACATTTGATCTTTGATAAATATTTTACAGGTAATATGTTTCTCTTTTTCTTTATTATGATGGGTACCATTAAGCTATTGGCTTAGGGCACCAATTTCTATGCGTGAAATCTGTCGTCAAAATTTTTCGCAAACAATCTTGCTAATTTTTGCAATGCAATGATGAGAAATAGGTTCTTATGTCGTAGGGCATATAAACGATCACTACTCGATATCTTATAAAGTGAATTAAAAAACGGTGGTTAAGATAAAAAGAAAGGAAGGTGTACGACAGTTCTGCTTAAGAAGAATAAAGCAAAAAAAGTGATGCGACTAAAAGGGTCTTTTTGTTTTTACAGAAATCTACTGCGTCACCTTATGGTCCCATTAGTGGGCAGAACAATTAAGTAGTTTAGAACGATTTGATCATTTGGCTGATTATGTCAGCAAGAATTCTAATTAACAAGCTTGTTTGATTTGTGCCAGAGGTATAATAGCTATATTTTTCCTCAATATCGTTTAAGGTTGTTGAGCGCAATTTTCTCTTTCGCGCTAAACAAATGGTTTAATGTGTGTATTGAATCGTTTTCGAATCGTTTCTGCTCGTGGCGCTATTACCATAATTTGGTAGCATTAAAAACTAGCTGTAACTATCGGTGTTTCTGGCATGATTTATAGCTGTTATATTATTGCTTAAGTGATATAGCGCTGCTATTAGTGAAAAGTGTTAACTAGTATTGTGATGTTATGTATACTACTACCGTTCTTTCTAGCAATTATTCGGGTTGTATAGGTATTGATATAATTGTTTATAGCTTTAAAAGTACTTTTTCCATTTCGTTTGACATCATTATTAATGGAGTACTTTCTAGTCCAGAAAACTCCAGCGCTGTTTTGCAAAGGACATCTTCGGTTTATGAAGCTAATACAACACAGCTTTTGCTGCAACTCTTATGGGATTGTTCTGAAACACCACCACATTTACAGATTTAAAGAGTTCGAGCTTATAAATTTCGGTAGTGGAAAAATATGCACTCGAGGTCGAGCTAATATGCGAATGATTCTCGCTATTAAAGGATGCATCCTAACCTCGATAATGGGGACTGAAATTTATGGCATGCAGTTTTCTTGCTTACAGTGGTGATCTAACCAATAAAATATCGGCCATTTTGGGCATCAATAGCTGCGAGCAAAAAAAACCTTTCAGGAATTAATGCGCTCTAAGATGTCCTTTTCGACGAGTGTGTGTTACGATGTCCAGCTCGTGATTATGACATTGTTTTATATAATGCTGCTTTTTATGCATCTCAAATGGGAACCTCGATATTTCGATTTTTTTGTGACTTGGAAAGGGGGGGGGGAGATTCTTAGAGTCGTAGGGGTGAGTCTGTTGTTTTTCGTTTACCTCCAGCAGGGGGTCTATGCTTGGGGAATACCGTATACGTGCATTATTCGTGAGCTAAGTATTAATGCTTATGGGCCGTTCGTTGTTTATTGTTTGACTTAGCATGATTAACGCTTTGCATAGCGGCGAAGTTTATTTACAATGAACAGTGGAAACTTTAGTACATAGACGAGTTAAATGCAAACAGTTGTTTTTCTTCTTATCGTTTAAACTAAGCTATTAGCTGCATTGTTGAATTATATAGAATTTGATGCTTTGGAGGTTTCTTTTTTCGAAGCTATGAGTGCTCTTTTAATTGTTGGCATTAGCGAATTCTCGCAGCACTTATTTGCTAAAAATTTCGAGTTTTTAACGCTGAAAAACATATGCAATTTCAAGCGAAAGATTGCGAAGGGAAGTTTTGCTCGAGATGTATCGAAGGAAACTCGATGAATTTTAAATTCTCAATTTTTCATGCAGGCTTCTATCAAGGTGGGATAGGGGGCAAGAGGAAGGAGGTGACGGGGAGGATGGGTTTATTCGAAAGCCTCCACGCCAACCCCGATTGTTCTGATGTGAGAAGAGGGTTATGTTATTCAAAAATTTGGAGAGGCGATGTTTTCAATGCAAAGAAAATGGACGGCGGGGCATAATTTGAAGTGTCACGGTACACATACGCAAAAAAGATTCGTACATTTTCAAACGAAATACCTGATATTGGATAAGCGAGTGAAAGCGTTAAGAAGAGAGTGAAAAAGAGGAGCGGCGATACAAGCAGCATTATAACGAGCGTTCTTCGGGCTCTTGATTCGAATTGGATATGCTCGCTATAAGGGGCGTTACTCGTTAGAGGTACGTTGGTCCCGCCCGCTGATCCCATTGTCAACTATAAACCAATGATGTCATTCCACTAATTTTTTTTTCATATCAATTTTGCAGCGCATATATAGTGTATCTGGATTGTATACAAGATTGCGGTAGAATGCGGTACAAAACGTAGAAAGATGTTTTGGTGCACTAACACCGCAACTGCTTAGTACACGTTCAAAACGGATTGTTCTCGTAGTACAGCGCATAGTGAAAGGATCGCGTAAAACAAGTCCCATCACTCCCACCTCCACTCCCACCCCCATCCCCACTCCCTTTCTCCCTCTCCCTTTCTCACACTTTCCCTCACATACCGAGTGCATAGAGTGTATATAATGTTTGTGCGGCTGTCGTGATTGTATTTTCTAGAAAGATCTACTAGAAATTGGTTAAGAATGTATGCAAGATAAAGCGGTATTTAATTAGTTGACTAAGAAGATGGACGATGGCTTACGTGAACAATTTTTTCTCTATTACAAGCTTTAAATCCCCTTACAGTTTTTTTTTTTTTAAAATACCGTGCATGGAAACAGATGAGATATAAAACAAAGTGCGCGGATGGCTATGTTGAAAATGCTATACAATCGAAGTCATAATGCTATGGAGCGTTGGTTAATGGGCTGCTTAAAACGAAATTAGCACTCAGAAACTCCATTTTCATCTGCAGTCATTAGCCGATTGATGATGGTGGTTGAATCATTTAACTGTTGGGCCAGTTTAAGCGTTTTTTTTTCCATCTTCAGGCGTTCCTCTTTAAGCTTATATTAAAGTGGTGGCTGGTTTGCGAAAGCGCATGGCGGAAATTATTATGTTTATTTCAAGTCTAATCTTATGATGCTTTCAAAACTCGGCCAGAGCAAATGCTTATTTGCTAATTTTCCGCTTGTAGAAAGCTTGAGCAGAGAGTGGTGGCATATAATATTCGCAGTACCGCTTGTCTGCTAAGTGAAAGATGATGCGGAATGAAGAAAAAATAAATAAAGTCTGATGAAGTGGAAGTGGGTAATTGCATGAATGTAGTTTTGTAATGAACAGGGAGCAGAAAAGAGAAAGCGCATGGGATTCATACTAAGAAGATGGACGATGGCTTACGTGAACAATTTTTTCTCTATTACAAGCTTTAAATCCCCTTACAGTTTTTTTTTTTTACAATCGAAGTCATAATGCTATGGAGCGTTGGTTAATGGGCTGCTTAAAACGAAATTAGCACTCAGAAACTCCATTTTCATCTGCAGTCATTAGCCGATTGATGATGGTGGTTGAATCATTTAACTGTTGGGCCAGTTTAAGCGTTTTTTTTTTCCATCTTCAGGCGTTCCTCTTTAAGCTTATATTAAAGTGGTGGCTGGTTTGCGAAAGCGCATGGCGGAAATTATTATGTTTATTTCAAGTCTAATCTTATGATGCTTTCAAAACTCGGCCAGAGCAAATGCTTATTTGCTAATTTTCCGCTTGTAGAAAGCTTGAGCAGAGAGTGGTGGCATATAATATTCGCAGTACCGCTTGTCTGCTAAGTGAAAGATGATGCGGAATGAAGAAAAAATAAATAAAGTCTGATGAAGTGGAAGTGGGTAATTGCATGAATGTAGTTTTGTAATGAACAGGGAGCAGAAAAGAGAAAGCGCATGGGATTCATTAGAGCATGACATCGTTGAACGATCGAAAATATGCTCACAAACAGCATGAATCACTGGCGACGTGAAGCAAGCAGATCGAGGAAGGTCGTTCTTTTTTATTCATGGGGGCAAGGGTTGTGATTATTCGTTGAGGTTTGGGTCGCCGAATAATCGTAGCAAGGTATGATAATCTTGCTGCGAGTTGTGCGCTGTTCTGATTTTCATCAGAATATTTTACTGTTAAACGTGAACTTTTTTCTAGTTTTTTTTCTTCTTGCTCGGTGCCCACATAACGCTTGTTAAGTACTCATTTTTGGCATTGTTTGTCCTCTTATGCAAAAGGAGCGCTCATTGTATTGTCGACGGTTTTGCTGTATAGATCGACGGTCGTCGTGCTGAAATTTAGGAGCTTTAAAGGGGGGACAGGGTACTGGTGTTATTGTTGATATAAATTCAATGTTCTTATGCCGTATGCGAGGCAGGTGGCCGAATTTGTAACAGCGGTTCACGAAAATTATCGAATCGAATGGAATCTTTTATTTAATCGATAGGCAAGGACTACTTTCACGACAGCACAAAGATAACACAAAGGGATATAATCAGCTACAATCATAATACGGAGTAGATTTCATTTAACCATATGCACATCCTTTAATCGAGAATCTTTCTCTTGAGTTGATATTGTTTCTCAACACGACATCTTTACATCATAACGCATTACTATTGAGTCAAGGCAACAGTACATTGAGGAAAGCAGTCACTCGATGTCTCATCGTTTTTACTCCGTAATTTATCCCAATTAGTTGTGATGTATTGTAATTGTTAGAATTGTTGTTTTAGTTAACGTCTATCCTTTCGTTAACAAATTTCATGCAGTTTGGAATGTTAAGTTCGTTTATGATTTTCTTTTCGTTGATAGCTTGGTTGCCCATCGTGCAATGATTGTCCATCGTGCTATGACTGCCCATCGTCCAATGATTGCCCATCGTCCTGTGGCTGCCTATTGTCCAATGATGTCCTTAGTTTGCTTGTTTCGCTAAGATCTTTAGTTCGGTTGTTTAGTTATATCCCTTTTTTTAAAAGCAATTCGCAACGCTTTTTCTCGTACCATTGATGTACCATTGATATATACCTTGATATATATATGTACATATATACAACCAGTTTTGCTAGTTGCCGTTAAGATGCCGGCTTTGTTGTAGCGAAGGAATTTTCATTCTCTCGAATCAAACTTGTTTTATTAATTGCGTTCGTTCGAATCAGGCTTGCGGATACTGTTTTCAGTCGCAGTCATATATTATATACTGGCATTTATCTTAAAAGTACAGAAAGAGATGGAGTTTATGGCTACATCTGCCACTTTTCCCGATGCCTTTGCGCATTAGTTAAGTGGTTCTTGGACGTGTCTGTGGTTCAAGGAGCAGAACGCCTATAGTCGACTATAGGCGTTCTGCTCCTCCATATTTGGTTCTTGGACGTGTACTTCAGCACTTTTGATGCCGGAATATATCGTTCTCGGATGCTTGAGGCGGGTATAGAACATTTTGTTTCCCAAGTACGCAGGTCAGGCATCGGACATTTGGTTCCCAAATAAATAGGTAGGCAGCGCGTGCTTGATTTGCAGATGCGTGAGACGTTTATCAGGCATTTGCTTCGCATATTTTTGAGGCGGATACTGAACGTCTGATTTCCATTTGCGTGCGTGTTGAGCGGAATGAGTTGTGGCAGGTCTGTCTTACAGTTTGAGCAGAAATTGAAGCTGTCTGATTTAATACTGTAGGGGAAACGACTATTTGAAAGTCGAAAGAAATTTTTTTTGAACCCAAGTTTTTTTCTTGAAGGTACTCTTCTCCTGCATGTCCCATACAACCTTGTACGTTACTGATGGTGAACAGTTCGATTCCTTAACGCGAACGCCAACTACTCAGTTGCTCGAATGACTGAAGGCATACATTTGAAATTTCGCGTTCTTCTAGTTTCAAGAAGGCGGTTCATCATGCATCTGTAATATCTGAATGTTCAAAAAGAAGAGGTTATTAGTGGCAGATGTTTTACTTGATTTGTGGAATTTCTTCACTTGACTGCTTGATTGATGACTCAACAATTTATAGTCACGCACTCTGAAGGGCATTCCGTCCTATGCGTTGATGCAGCTGCTGATTATAAGACGTCACATATTAGCACCCCCATAGACCACATTTGAGCGAATATCTTCATATTGGCGTTCGGATCTCGAATTAGCTAAGCAGTTATTATTGTTAAGTAATGTGGATGAATAAAGAAAGCTTCTTTAAAATGCACAGTGGTATTAGCAATGTAAGCGAAAACATCGCTTGATATCTGTTCCAAGCACTGAAATGTACCGAGAAGTTGCAGTTAACCTCGTGGATGGTTAGGTTACAGGGCAGTTAGGAGTAGGGGGTGGGGGATGGCAAAACGACGATTCATGCTGGTCGCTTGAATGAAGATCTAGGTGCATTATCTGTCATATTTTACTAGTTGTTGACAATTTATGAAACCGGTTGGCATGGTAGACGATGTAGCTAGTGCACACCAGCCTCGTGGCGATTGTTTCTAAATTCGTCAGCAATGAAGTTGCAGAGTGTAGTGCATGAAGGCAATTTGCAACTCTACCATGGGCCACCATGCCTAAAGGGAGCATGTGGTGACGAGGGATTCTGCTATGCGCGTCTCAATGAACATTCATGCAGATGCCCAGAGGGCGTATCGGGCTCACGATGCGAGCGACGTTAGTTTTGACCTCTTTTATGGAGTTTACGAACGCATTACCGCGAACAATGCCACCTTTGCATCCCTTGCCTCTTCCCTCTACCGTCCCTGCCTTCCTTCCCCCTCCCCCTCCCCCCTACCCTACCCTGCTTCCTCACCTACCCCTTCCTGCCTCCCTTATCCACTCCCTCCCATTGCTCCTTTCCTCTGTCCCCTACCGCTTGCCCCCAGTGTTCCCTCCCCCCACCACCTCTGAAATAGCCTCGCATCGGAAAACTTCTGTGGGAAAATTTAACTCTCTGTTTATTTTCCTCATCACTTCCATACTACGGAATTCTAAAAAATTATATTCCACCGTCGGCGTATAGTCTCTCTATTGAGTAAATCTTTCATCTAGAAACTTTGGACTCTCGGATCCGAGGGTTTTATTCGATATAACACGATGTTTTTCGAATGTAGGAGCCGGTCGTTTAGTGAGAAGTCAATCACATTTTTAGAAATATTCGTTGCAGATTTTTAGGCCACTGAAACCTTGGCCCAATTACAAGAGTGATCAAATGTTCCCCGGTGAGATTTGAAAAAAAAAGAAACATGATACGTACCCGGTAAATATCATTTACGGAGCGTTTCATATCATTTGATTAGCGAGTTTGGGTATTATGGCTTAATTATGGCTTTGGGTATTATGGCTTAATACGACTGGATTAGAAACCAAATTAATCGTTTTTGTTCATACTTAATTGGTTTTTATTGGTTCTTGTCATGTGGAATTGCCTCACGCAGTGTGCATGAAGGGTTTTTTCGAGATAATTTGCAATATGATGTACAGTACGATATGATTTTTCGTTAACATTTTAAGGTCTTATGCTTTAACGTTTTGGTACGTTATGCGATCATTTGGGGGTGATTTCGCCGAATAAGTAACAATTGCAGGTGTCGATATGTCGGAGTTCACAGAAGGAGCATGGTTTGATGGGCAAACGGAGTACTCCTATTTGAATAGGGCATCATTCGCGTGAGTCCCGCCTTCATTTTTTTCTCTGTTATGTTCGTTAAGATGAGAATTTTTCATCAAGTTATTGTACGAAAAAAAAACTGCCACTCGCAAGCGTTTATTTATCTATTTTTATTAGGAAAAACTGTTTAATGCTGAATAAAAATATCTGATTGGTAATAGAATTGGTCCGCAAGCGCCGAAAACATCGATCTGAAATTATCGTTGGACTGACGAGCTAGAAGGTTCGAGTAGAGGTGAGAGGGAGTGGGAAGAGAGTGCAGTTACATACCGTTATTCTTTTTGGCGTTGTGAAACTTTTATATTGACTTGATGACTATGGGCGTGTGAGATTTTCGTTCAGTACTGGAGCTCGTAGGGTTATGGGTCATTTGGTTTCTTTCTTTTTTAATAGTGGCATTTGAAAGAGGCCGGAGTTTACAGGGTCAAAGGTCAACATTTATCGAATTATTCTTTTTGGATTCGAACGAACGCCTCTGAAGGGTTGATTTGGTGGGAGAATAAAGGTGCGACCTTGAAATACGACTTTATGGCAATCTTCCTGGTACGAAGCCGAATCTCGTTCGCTGTTAGCCTTGGCAACGATGCAACGTTGAAGACGATCACAGTCAATAACACGGCGCCTGTTAATGATAATCGATGGCATCATATCATTTTCATAAGGTAATTCTTAGCTATAATAATTTTCCTCTTTTTTTGCATTCCATGCACCTAGCCCATTGTTTCCTTAAGTGATGTGTATACATATATATACGCATTTAAAATTTTACCAACCTGCTTACTCGATATTTAGTTGTTATTTGTTACACATTAAATGTCCTGATGTCATGCTTCCATACCACAGCCGATCAGCTAGTTAAAGAATCACTATATTCATGAATTGCTGACGTGGTGCCCACAATGTTGTTCATATTAGCTTGTAAAAATTAATGAGATGATAATATTAGTTATATTCCACTCCTTGTAGACATATTTCTTTGCAGTTTTCGTTATTTTGCTCTGTCGTATTGTCGCACATTTTCTTGTGAGTAGTCGAGATAAGCTCATATTTTGGAAAAATTTGCTCAAAGCTTTTTTCCATCTATTAGGGCGCAATACGGCTTACCGCTGTCTTGAGGGGTTGTTTTTTTATCCAAACTGATTTGAGGTAAACAGAGTTGAGTCGATGCAGAAAATGGCTGATCTGTACTTTAACGCAGGCACAATACTGCGAGGCAACTACAAATTTCGCTTCTAAGTTTCGACTAGGTATCACAACAAGTGTTGTTTACGCCTTAAAACATCGACCACTATATCCCCAGTGATCCCCAGTGATGCCCTTAATGTGAATTTTCTACCTTTCTCACTTTCCAACCATCTCTCTCTAGATTAACTCGGATCATTTCGAATACAGAAATCTGCCCTCGAAGGCAATAATGTACTTTATGTTTTCTTTAATGTTTAAAATGCTGATATCTCATCGTCTCACTCATTGTATTCGATCAATAAATGGAAAATATAAATTTTATAAATAAAAATAAAAATTTTAGAGGAATCTGCGAATATAAGAAAAACGCATAATTAAGAAAAGTGAAGATAAGAGATAATTTCTGTTATTTTAGTCAACATCCACAAGGCGATTTTTGGGTGCTACTTGTTAAATAGAACTAATATTTAGTCTTTCTTTTTGTTTGCTAAACAGTAAGACATAAGATACATTTTAGATAATGTTTTAAGCTTCGTTTGTTGATTTCTCTATTTTCGTGAAGCGAAAAGTTAGCAACGTAAGAGGAATAACCGTTAACGTTGCTATCATTGTGATCACGAGTTTCAGTTCTAATCTGTCTTTTTTTTTTAAACAAATGCATAATTTTCAGCATGGACAACTAAAAAATTTGCATTAAAAAGTTTAAGGCTATTTCATGTCTAATTTTTGCACTACTTTATCTTGGTTTCCATACGTTGTTTCTTTGGTTGAACCACAATTCCGTTTACTAAAATGGAAGTCTAAATTCAGAGAGAAGAGGAATTCTGAAATGACAGTCGATGGAGAGACCGTATCGCATTTGACATCGCCAGGGTCTACCGAACTGAATACGGACGGGGTGGTTTGGATTGGTATGTAATGTTTCGTATTAGTGGTGCGAGAAATGTGGGGAAATAGCGGGGAATGGAATGGGGTGGCCACCTTGTGCCCGTGCTTTTTTTGAGGGGAGGGGGGCAAGGGAAGGGGAATATAATCGAGGTCAGAAAGTGGAAAAGCAGAAGACTGAATCTGAAAAAGAAAGTTTCTGTAGGAAAGTGAACTATGTCGTTTTTGTTAACGGTGATCTCTTTTTACCTTAGAATGCTATAGAGTCGACTGTCTTTATCGGCCTTTGATTTGTAAATGGTTTAACCTAATTTTTACTTATTTTTATAACACGATTTTCATCTTTTTAAAACGCTCCTAATAATTCTCCACAATTGTAACTTTTACAATTTTTGTTACATTTTTGTTTGCGGGTTTATTTGGAAAATAACACATAGGCGTTATCCTCGGAAGATGAGTATTGTGATGAAGCAGCAGCGCATCATTATATGAAGTGCCGTGGGAGGAACGGATGTGGCAGTTCGTTAATTTCGCATCGAAGTTGATGTGGATTGGATGGGCAGGGGATTGAGTGGAGGTCGGCGGAAAAGGAGAGGGCACTTCAATGTATAATAAAGAATAGTGTACATCGAGATTAGATTTTAGAAGGATGGCAGCCATGTACTTCCTTCTCTTCGTTGCCTCGTGACGTGCTAAGGCTCTAATTTGCAGGTGGTCGAAAGCTGCTACCGCGTGAGTTTCCTTACCGATCGCCCTTTGTGGGCTGTATTCGTGATGTTCGCATTGCGAACGTTCGAATTCGATTGCGTGATGATGTCATTTCCGCTGCTTCACCTCCACGTTGTTATCGGTGACATCGTTCGAGGGCAGTTACAGTTTGCAGCCTACATTTAAAATTTCCGTTCGTTCTGATTACGGTGCGATCTGTCGTTAGTTGTAGGGAAGCAGATATGAGTTATTCTTAGGTGAGGGAGGACACGTTAATAGGAATTAAAAGTTCGCAAACAACCGATGCCCAAATTCACTAGCATCTGAGTGTAAGATAGGTTTGGTTGAGTCGCACCTCGATGCAAGGTTCGAAGGTTATCTGGTTTAGCTATATGAATGATTTGTTTCGCTTGCTAGACAAAAGTTACCTCCACTTTATCCATCGCCGACATACTTTGGTCGCATTATTTTTGGCCTGCAAATGCGCATCGGAATCATGCAGCTGTGAAACAGATTCTTGACTTTACTCATGGTTTATTTTGAAAAGACGAAAGCGTTGAAATTCTGTAAATGCTTTTTCGCAAGCCATTTTATCAATCTGATATAGAAGCTCTTTCGTTTGAGTTTTTTATGATAATCTTCCAAAATCATTTCTCCAAAATGGGATTTTGGTTGGAAAGAATAAGTAGATGTTTATTTGTAACCAATTGATCAAAAGTTCTTTAAAATAATATATGAATAGAAAGAGTTTGAAGTCAGTACAATAATATGGTTATTGCAGAACAGATGCATTTTTTGAAACAATAGAGGACGTAGAAAGAAATTTTTGGGTGAGCTTGTGGCGTGACGAAAGATTTGGAGAGATGTGAAAAGGAGCCGAAAAAAAAGCGCAGTTCATTCGGATTCCATGAAGGATGTCTAAAAAATGTTTTTAACAGTTTTGGATTGCAAAGTCATGAGACTCCCTGCTTAACTTACCAAATGTTGTAACACATCAGCATCGACTGCACCTTGACTTCCTTTCGCTGTCCCCTCCGCCGGGTTGCCATGTTGGGGATAAACTGTGTTGATTTGACATATATGTTCTTTCACTAGTCAGTTGTTGGCATTCTTCTTTTTTTCTCATGAATCTCGCTTTTGGTGCTATAGTATGCTTCAAAAAGTATTGACCAGCTATTATTTAGTCGTATTCTACCCTCATTTTATAGCAAAGACTAATTGCAGCTGGATTACAAGTCGTTTCCCAGGTATTTCCGGACACTGTGGAATAAAGCATTTATAGGGAGAAAGC
>JPKZ01002259.1:0-10686 GCA_000803305.1 Toxocara canis
GTCCGCCCTCTCCCACCCCTCGAAACTACTTACTGTCCAGAGTATTGAAAAGGATATAGGATTGAATTAACAGCTCTTAAAATATTTTCTGGTTAAGTAATGCGTTCAAATTTTATTGCTTATTGCGTAGGTTTCCAGTCTTAGCGAAAATGTTTTTGAATTAAAAGGGAACACGCGTATTTCTCGTTTTTATCATTTTTGGATTTGGTTTGTTTGCTTTAACAGCTGCTTACTAAATGGATAGATGGATGGTATCGAGTTATGAACTCTGTTCAATATTGATTTGAGGTGCGCGTCAATCCGAACGAGATGTCACTTACGCAGCTAGACAACGCGCTCAGGAAGAAAATGGTCGAAAAAATGGGACGCAAGGTGTGCTTCTCACGTCTTTCCTGTTGCTATCTAGTCCTGTTATTTCAGTGGCGAAATTGCGATCGAGGAAGATCAAAATGACGGAGAGATGGAGGGAGGAGGGAGAAGGGGCGCGAGAGAGAAGAGGAAGCGTAAACCAGCGCTCTGATTGTCTATGCCGATTGGTAGAATTGTCGTTCAGGAACAGCAGTGGGATCTTTGATTCGCCTGCAGCGCTAGATATAACATTGCCATATGAAGCAGTGGAAGTACATAAAGAAGTTTAATTGGTGTCTAGTCTAATTGCGAATGCTCCTCATATTATCCGATTTTTTCTTCGCCGTTTACTATATAAGATGTTTTCATTCGCACAATTTTTTTTCCATTCAGTTACGAAAATATGTGTTTTCCAGTCTGTGCGGAGATATGTACAAAGCATCGGTCCGGTACCTGTATCGTTCGGCCCAGAGTGTTACAGTCGTGACCGGATTTTCAGTTCTGAAATTTATTTCCCACATCGTGGTACGGGAATGTTTTGAGTGAGATATATGCATTCTCTTTTACGTCTTTGCATAAATAAGCATTTCGATAACACTGGGAAGCTATTTGACGTAGGACGACGTTGAAGGTGCCGGTGACGTTGGTGGATAAGCAGCATGCACGCTGTGGTATATGCAACGCGGTCGTGTCGCTGAATCGGAAATTCGAAGTGGTACATCTGGTGAGGCACTTCAACGCTTGGCATCCCTCCGCGCATCGTTGTGCTGCTACTTGGAAAGACCGGGTAGTTTTATGGGTCTGCTTATTTCTTTAATTGCAAATATTTAGTGGCCGATTGTTTTTTTTTGAGATGGATTTGTGGTTATTAGGCTGCAGTAAGTTACGATTCTGGAGTTAGAGATAAGTACGCTCGTTGTCATCCATATTCGAGCCGGAATCTTAGAGACTTGGCTTTGTCAAAGATGCAGATTTGCAGTCGATTGTGACAACATGTTACCGCATCCGTTTCCTCTTTGATTAACCGTTTAATGTTGATGAAATACCGGCCAAAATGTGTTTTATTATAATTCGGCCTGGAAAGTGTGGTAACGTACATCGGAAGAGCACATTTAAACACTATGAGGAGGAGAAAGGGAGGGGTATAGTAGGACTGATTGGCGATACTCTTCTTTGATTACCGGCCTTCTCGAAGAAACCCACATGTAAAGAGAGGCGAGGGCGTCTGCTGCTTGTTTAGTGACAGATAAATTATGGACGGCAACTGAAGTTGATGCAGTGTTTCTGCCTCTGTCCTTCCACCGTCATACCTCCCCCCACCTCTTGCCCCCCTCCCTCCACTGTGAAAGTATGGCACTTGCGATAAACTGCGCAGTATCTCAGCGGTTCGAGAGCTTCAAATGGCGCTGTTTTCAGCAACCGCAGCCAGGAATGGGCAAGCCACTCTCAACACAAGATTTCGCAGTAATTGATACGTCTCTGGAGGTGGGTGACAACCTGCAATGCATTTGGTGCGGTATGTTCATGGATACGGATGCACTCGCGATGCATTTCTCAGAGGTACATCCGGATGAAGTCGAGGTACCCAAGTGTAACCTTTGCCTACAGGTTCGCTTGCTTTCGTTTTGTTTCTTTTGAGTCTTGGCAGTCCGTAATAGACTGCTAATTACACTGCAGTAAACGCTGTCTGCTTCTCCTTCGTTTTTGCCATTTTTGGCCCCGTAACATTGTTACAGTCAGCCGTGTCGTTGTTGTGCTAGCCACTGCAACACTGGGTCTACCGGCTTTTCGCTTGCTACCATCCAAGCTAATGAAATATTGCTCATACAGGCAGAAGTTATTTGCTCGATAGTTTATTTGACAGCTTTCATTAGCATACATTGGCGATCTACCGGTGCCTCAGTTTTCGGAAAATTTTGCCTTAATCTCGAACTTTTGGATTTTTTTACGCGAAGCTGTGTTATGACTCTGCCTCAAAAAGTGGCCATTTTGCAAAGCTACTCAAAATCTTAAAATTTCCATTGTTTCGAGAACATACATAATTGAAAAGAGGAGAAGGGCAAAGCCTGTCTGTTTGGCAGTTGTTTTCTAGGACTAGTCGGCTTAGGTAACAGTTGTATGTCCGAATACAAACGAGACAATAGAAAATCTGCTAAATTATACGAAAAATTCAACAGATTTTCTACTGCTTCGAATTCGGTAAACTTTGATGCATTGATGAAATGCAGGAATTGGTAATAAATGCGCGGTTGACTGAGAAGTACGGTGAAGATTTCGGTATATCGCTGCCTGATGAGCATCATATCCGTTGCGCCAAATTCGAAACTATACATACTTCCGAAGCTGCGCTTGATAAACGTAAGTCTTTCCTCATGTTCCCATCTTATCTCATTCTCCAAACTTTTCATCTTTTTAATCGGTTTTCGTCGAAGAGATTTGCTTACAATTGTCCAAATGCTTATGTGTGGGCCGTGTTTGATTATGGATTTGTGACACCTAGTTTCAGCCTTCATGCTGCCCTGGTGGCTGCCTATGAACGATGCATCACTTGTTGCCTACCGCACTGCTTGTTGCCTCTAGCACCATGCTTCAGGTTTAAAAGTTTCATAAAATCCAAACTAGTATAGCAGCAGATGTCCAAAATAGAAGGCGTCCTGGGACATTGTGCATAATTAATTGAGAAACGCTAATGCGCAAATTTTTTCTGATTTCTGCTCTTCCACTCTTTTTTCAGTTCTTTTCCTGCATTTCACGCGCTTCCGCATAAAATGGTTGCATGTTACCTTTGGTGTGCCCGAATTGATGGCATTTAGAGCGACTTTATACCTGTCGCTGTAGGGAAGACTGTAGCTGTGAAATCTGAATGTTTGTTTAGTGATTGAGAGACGTCTGCGTCGTTTACAAGCGGGTGGTGAAGAAGTGGACGCGTTTTTGAGCGAGGATGAGGAGGACGAAGAAGACCGGGCATTTGGTACGGGGCCCGAGGCTTACCTTAACAGCAGAATGAGTTTTGGTCAGCATTCGCATCCATCTTTTCTGTCTGTGGTTTCTTGCATATTCAGGCTTGGTTTCGCTCAGTTTTTGTTTACAGAACGTTACTTAGCCTTGAGCGTGGCCTTTGAGGCTTTACTTAACGTAGCCTTTGAGCCCAAGAACGGGGCATAAAATCATGGCAGTTCTAGTTCAGTGTAATTTCGTCTGTAGTTATGCATCCATCTGAGAGGTTAAAATACCTCGAAGTCCTCGACCGAACAATCGGGGTTCAGAGATATTTTTGTTAGCGATGACTTTTGCCAGACGAAAAGTTGGAATGTTTTAAATCATATGCCTCGAAATGTTTTATGCCTGCTGCGTCCAGCAGGAACTTGTGAAGAGGTCATAGAGGGCATTGTGGGAATAGGCAGCTTTGGCTTATAGGCAGCTTTTCTTAATCTGTGCTACTTCTGTTATTGCTACCGACGAGTATTTCAGGTCGTCGCAGTAAACCGAAGCGTCACTTCATAATGCCAGCGTTGCGGCAGGCGGCACCGATAGGCAGTAAATACGTAGAGCCAGTGACGGAGTGCCATTGGAAGTGTAAGCTATGCAAAGGTGACATCCTCGCTGCTGTTATCTCCGCTGGCGCCATCCGACACTTTCGCGCTGTGCATCCGGAGGAGCTAGAACATATGCAGTATGAGCTTTGTAAGGTAAACGAGATTACGATTTATTAGTGTAAGATGAAATAATATATTATTTGTCATCATTTAGCATTCGATTCCGCGGAAAGTAAACAAGCAAATGCTAGCCAGAGAACTTTTAAGTAATCAGGTAAACGACCTCTTCTACGAGTGTTTTTACCATTATTAAAGCCTTAAAAGAACGTCACAATCAGATACTTTGTACTTGGACCAGTAGAATGCACAGATGAAAATAGGAATATGAAAATGAAAATGGCTGTTACTAACCAGTCAGACAGTGAATTAAAGCAGCTTAATGTAGGTGTATTTGTTGCATTGTTCAAGACGCATGCGCACTGTATGGCATCGGTAACTGTAGCGATGTGAAGTGAGAATGAAAGCTTAAGGCGCGCCTGGAGCGAGTATCGGATGGGTGTATGGAGTTCGTGCACCCGCAGTTGATCGAATGCCTAGTGTGCAACATGACTTATGCACTGCACAAGCCGTTTAACATGTGTCGCGCTATTCGGCATCTCAAGTCAAAGCATCCCGACATGATGCCAGAATATGCCGGAATGAGGGATCATGTGAAGGTGAGCCAGCTTTATACCCGGCCTTTCATTTGCCTATTTTTTCTCACTGAAATTATGACTTACAAAAATTTAGGAATTTCAAAAGGAAGAGGTGTACGGGACGCAGTTTTTGCTGTTCTCAGGCGTAGTGCATTGGCGCAGCTAATGCAATGATTGTTTCTTCCTTTCGCTGAAGTGTTACTAACTGCATTAGTAGTTCGTTTCATCTCGAAGAGATGGGGAGAGAGATACTGTTCGTTTACAAAGCTTCGGAAATAGGCGCGATCTTTCCTCATTCTTCCATTGAAGGTCATTGCGGTTTTGCCGTTGTACTAGAAAGTGATTTGTCGCTCACTTATCGCAAAAATTTCTCACTTCATTTGCGTGGTCAGCCAGGCAGGCCCTCTGTTGATTGTGAGGGTGTTTGGTGACTGTCAATGTCGTTTGGATCCGAGGATTCACAGTTTTATTTTGGTGCGTGATTTGCAGAATATGAAGCAGAGAAGGCAGATGAGAATAGAGGAACGCTTGAGAAACGGCGGCCGCAGCTTTGGTTAGTGTCTTATTTGCACTCAGATTATCAGTCTATTTATTTAAATTCTCATGAAAGAATGACGACTGCGTGAGAAATTACAAGTGCACGATACGTATATCGATATTAACGTCGTCCTGGAGGTATTGGGAGTAAACTGTGAATATGCGCTAAATGAATAGGTTTGATCGTCGAACTTCCCAGCATCGATTTGTCATTAATGGCAAACTACTCTTACGCTGTTGTGTAGTTATCACTTCTACATACTCATTTGCTTGATTCAATAATGGCATTTTTCGTAAAGGCAATACGATAACTTAGCTTTATTCGCACATCGCTTTCGTGATATCCAATGAAAAGAAAACGTTTAATGAAATTCTGCCTTTCTTTAAAGTGTTAGTGTGGTAGTGGTTTAATAGAGGAGGTCAAACACAGTCGGCGAAGTCATCAGTGCACTGGTTTTTTTGTGAGCGAATGGAGCCATTACTATTGTCTGTGTGGCCAGCTGCCTTCATCGAGTTTCGGTTCCAGCTGTTGCGAAAGAAGAGCGTACCACAGGATGTTCAGGGAATAGGGCTTATGGGAGAAAACGGATGCTGTTTCCCAATCTATGATTTCACAGAGTGTGTTGAGCTTGAGAAGCATGTGTTGAGAAGATTTGGGAGGTAAATTTTGCCGAACCGGTATTGAAGTGGATTAGGGAAGGAGTAATTTGTGATGATGGCTGTTTTAGCCATCATCACAACTTACTATATATCCCAATAATCCACTTGTGATAGAGTGGATTATTGGGATATATCACATTAGTAAGGGGCTGTTCGACTTTGTGGAATGTGCGTTGCTTTTATTTATAAACAATAAGCAGGCGAAAAAAATGCTCATTTGAGTAGGCATAATTTGTTTTCACCGTTAATGTTTATTTAAAAGCGATTTCAGGTGAAACGGTCGATGAGAATGGCTTTATAACTGATCCGGAGACGATTGCAATGCTGAGAGCGCAATACGGTGTTGATTTCCAAAAGGTCTTCTTTCTTTTTTTTCCGAAATTTTCCGAAGGTCGCGTTCATCCACGATTTTCCTGTGCGGTTCGTTCTAAAAGGTTATGTACAGGGAAAGTGGTTGTGCAGTAAATGCGCCAGTAACGTAGCTTCTGAATACATACAGTTTAATCCAATGTTGCTTAGCGACAGAATTCACATTCTTCTTCCTCATCCTGTCTGCCTCCTCGGTGCTGCAATTTTATTGCAGCAGTTTCTCTACTGAATGAAGGCGTTGAGAGAGAGACAGACATCGAATGCTATTTTGTTCTGACGGAATGCAGCATCTAGTTTTATTTCGGCTGCTTTTTTAGATGATTAACCTCAGTGAATCCGATTGGATCGTAATATATTTTCATGCGTTTTTGCATAATGTTGGTGTTAGCAATGTTGCACGTTGATGAAATGTTGTCTACTGTTGCAGGTGCAAGCGTTGGAGGGTGCAGATGGTGAGCGCGTGTATGTTCTAATGGGTGAGGGCGAAGAAATCGATGCCGAAACCGCTGAACAGTTGGCTGCTTCAATTTCCAGTGGTGAGATTCTGGCTGGCACCAGCCAGCAACAACTGGCACAGGAGCAGCCGCAACAGAAATCTTTGGAAGTGAGCTTTGGCATATGAATTGGGAAAAGGAATAGGCAGCTGAAAAGGAACATCTAGGGGCTTTTTCGTATCCTTCACTTCTCTCTGACGGTCTCATGGTTGCGTTGTTAAGATATGGACTAGATGAGTTTATGGTAAGAACGTATATTAATCGGATGAGGTGATATGCAAATCGCGAGTTGCTCGCGAGCTACGAGAGTATCTGCTGCGGAGCAGCTAGCGTCAAAGGTCGAGCATGGTGCATCTCGTGGCGCATATCAAAATGATGTTAGAAGTGAAGCCCAGCGATCAAAATGATGTTAAGCCCAGCGATCAGCGCTGGAAAATATTTTACAGGCGAAGCGACCCGGCCTAGAGACTAGCCATAGTGAGGGTTGCGTTCACAGCTTTGTGTTATATGGAGAACGACTGATCGCTGCGCGTTATGTCGGAGTTTTTACTGAAATTTGAAGGACTGAGTTGCTTGTAGCAGTTTTGTTACAGAGAATTATTCTCGTTTTGGTAGAACCTCGTCTCGTAGGAACTCTTCGTTTGTGGCAAGGAAATACACTACACTGGTCAAATGCACTCGTTCATTGCTGTGCACTTTTCTATTCAATGGCCAGTAGTACAACAGCGTCTACGCCAGTTTCATAGGCACGTAATGATTGCATTATGTGCTGCTTCACTTCTAAAAGAGGTCACGTTATGTGCGATAATCTCATTCTGCCAACAGTGTTTGCACATTTGTAAGTGCGAATGCAGTATTTGTGTCAAGCTGAAATCCCGAAGTACAGCTCAATATGTTCGCATGTTTTTGCAATGTACAGAAAGTGTAGGTGCGTTCTCTATTTGCTTTTAATTGCACCGTGGCTTCTGGAATACGAAGCCGGACATATTACGAAGAGGTGTTTCTATCTGTCTGGCTGATAGCTGACTGAGTTCCAGTGAGTCTGCACATTTTCGGGATTTCTTTTATGACGTTATCAGTGGGACGAGGCTAGAAGTGCCAAAATCATCAAAGTAGTTGCAACATCAGAGTAATCTTTTTCCCTATTTTTCCGCAAAATAAGAACAGTGCATTCAAAATGTGGTGATGATGATATCATTTCTTATATGCTCATTTATGAATCGTAATTGATGCATCTTCAGCATGAAAACAGTCAACCTTCTGTGGCCGCAGAACAGTTCGTCACCGAAACAGGGACTGTTCAAGATACTGCCGGTATGAATAATTGTTTCGATTTTGGAAACAGATCTTAATTTTAGAAACTTATAGCTGTTAATTCATTCTTATCTTGCTAGCAGAAAATAGGAATTGCTAAAAGCATCATGTTGCTAAAATATTTAACGGTTCACCTTTGGCTAAAATAGTAATGTGGAATTTTTTTTTTTGTATCGTTGTTTAAGAATGTCTCTGATAAAGCCCATAACCCAGTGCTACGAAGGGTGTGTTTGAGGTTAAATTTTGTCTCAGTCGAACCGATTATGAACAGATGTTTGTTCATCAGTGAACTCAGTGTTCTTAATTACTGTAGCTTATCGACGAATTGTTTTAAATATATTTAAGGTATTCTTTCCGATGGTGTTCGTTCATGAATAATTCAGTTTAGTAATTCGATTCAAATTGCTTAATGTTTCGGTTATACAGAATACGTAAATGGTTGAGCCTGCCCCGCCTGAGATTCCGATAAGGAGGTTTTTGCTCGACGAACAAAGGAGAGTATCAGAGACTGATTAGTAAAAAGAACAGTTTAGTTTTTAAATAAACTAGCTTGTTGATTTATGAACAGCTAGGGTGAAGTGTACGGTGGCGTTCTTCTAAAGCTGTAGATTATAAGAAGGGTTTATGAGAATGGTTCGCGCTGAATCGTATTGAACGAATTAGATGCTTTGCAGACACAGGGGCAGAGAAATGTCACGAGGAAGAAGGACAAGTGACGGTCGAAGGTGGAGGAGACAAGTTTGGTGAGCCGCAGTATGTCGGCGACTCGCAATATCAGTGAACTATTAGTAAGTATATTTACCCGAAATTTTTTTATTGCTCTTTTTTTTCCACTGTGATGGTGATTGGAGGACATAATCCGATTAGTTGAGATAGAATCTTTGCGCTAGTTACTATGAGGTGGGAGCTTGAACTGTTGTAACGACTCATTTCCTATCTCCGAAGTGAACTGATGAAAGTGGTGGTTTAAGGGACAGTAAGTTGTAGGAAGTAGGGCAAGCCATTTGGTCATTGCGCACGGTTGCGGAGCCTGATAGTCAGGACGATCTACAAGGCGGTGCAACCGGGCACAAACGATTTAATGTATAATCGATGTATTAAACTGGCTCTGGAATTTTTGCTCATGTTGTATCATTTTTCGAAATCGTAATTACTTTAACGCCAGAACTTCTTATTATGCAAAAGTAGGCCTGCATGTAAAGATTTTCTCCTTATTATACAAGGCATCTTTTTGTTCGTGCATGTGTCGTTTTCACTCGAACTTGAAAACCGCTGAGATAAAAGGAGATTACAAACACCACTACTTGGACGAGTCTGCTCAACTCGTCGCGTTTTTAGAATCGTTGCAACTGTTTGCTAATTAGTGACTTCAAATATTTTTCCAGGTTGTTTAGCGATTCCTCGATAAGAACGCATAAGAACATCTTTAAAGGCTTCTTTGGTCAAAATGTCTTTTTCGGGCATTTAGACCTCATCGTTAAAGACATTCTTTTAGGCTGCCTGCGAGCGCATCATTGATGAATACGTTCTCATGTTCATCAGAGCTCCCCACATTAAAATCAAAGGTGTTTTCATGCTTTTTAAAACTGCACATTTTCAGATTTTTCGAGGATCCCTTGCTTCGAATGTATACGGGTCTCTCACTTATCTCTCCCTCTTCAAAATGTTCCGTTGAAAATCGTTTTTAATTCGTCGCAAATAATTATTGCTTTTATTTTCTTTCTAATTGGACCTGGGTGCATGCGAGTCATGAAGGGAGGATGCTTAGTTTTTTAAAACGTCACCCTTTTTCAAAGGCTGTTTTATATAATTTAACGTCTCCGTCGTCACCGTGATTGTTTTTAGTTCATGAGGCCCACTGACCACCCTGTCCGGAATTTAAATCTGGTCAAGCTGTGAGGTAAAAGGCAAGTTGGCTGCAGTTGTTTATACGTGAAAACTTGATAGAGGGATTTTTTTTTGCATTTTAAGTTTCCGTAAATGTTTCTGTTTGAGTCCAGCATCAGCGTTCATATAAATCATGGAAGTTATTCCGGTTTGAGGTTTGATGACCTTGCTATTCATTACCTTTTTCTCGTATGCTCTTTTTGCTGTTTTTCAACCGTGGAGCGAGAAATACGTCTTAGCTCTCTCGTATAACGTAATGCCGTCCTGTTCGCCGATTCAGTGTGATCGCGACTGAGTGGAACTATGAGCGAAAAACGGCTGTGACGTCTCAGTGGCTCACCAGCACTTGTATAGTTGTACAGTATAATAAAATGAAGTGCACGACATGGAATACTTTATAGTGACTGTTTCTAATGTTCATGTCGTCTCGCAGTGTGCATCGCTGTTATGATACACTACTCTACCGTGTTTAATGCGTATGTGCACAATTGTAGCTGATTAATCGTTAATGAAATCGCTCGCGGTGGTCCAGCAGATTCTCACGGGGAAGGCAAATAGAGAGGTTCAGGCGTTGTGTCCGCAAGAAACGAGAGATTCGGTATGATGCTTTATAAGGCAGCTTTGTGCATTGTTTTATCAGAATGGTTAGAATAGTTTCATCAGCTCGTCGGATTATTCCTGTCGATTTCTATTAGCCATCCTTCTGGCCACCCATTAAACTGCTGTCTGAAAATTTTGTCTTGCGCTATGACTTTTTTTTTAATTTTTGTTATTCGCAACCGTATAAGATTGGTTTTATTTTTCTTTTCATATAATATTTATGGAATTACGGGATTCTCAAAAAAC
>JPKZ01002259.1:18951-36495 GCA_000803305.1 Toxocara canis
TGTCTGTCTGTTATGGAAGTCTTCTTTAGCGTCTGCAAAGAGTGACGGCTGTGATAGAGACTGCATTTTATGATAACTACATGTCATACGCCTCCTCTGTTGCACATCCAAGTTTCAGAAGGTGTTCACTGCTAAGGTGTTTAATGGCTTGTGTAGTTCTGCATTCACTAAAATTCTGCTTTCTGCATTGTTCGTTTAGCAGCTTCATATCGTGTAGAATGCTTCCGCATTCATGTCTCATTGCATTACTGCTAGTTGCGGGCACTTCAACGCAAAAGCGATTAATCTTTCTTCTAGCAAGAGAACAAATCTTTGATCATTTGAAAGTTTTTGAGAACTGTAAATCCGAAATTGTGACAGTCTCGAATTGTAGCAAAGAAATGTGAGTGGAAAACGTTAAACGAACATTGAGGTGCATTTTGACGATAAAGATAAGGCGAAATAGCGTAGCAAAAAGAGACAACCGCCGACGACCCAATAACCGAATCGACGCTCAACTGACGACAATGTGATACTTTGAAATATTGATTTGGGTTTTCAAAATGATTTCGGCTTTTTTAAATTTTGCGTCTTAAGAGGAGTAGTGAGGCGTTGTATGCTGATGCGTTGTGAGGCAATCACAACAAATGGTGAATACTACGTACCACTGAGGAAAAAACTATATCCATTCTCTCGTTTCCAGTGGATAATAAAGCGTTATAAATACCGCGATGCTGTAAAAATTGCGCGGACAAAGCAATACCCCGCCATTCCTTTTCTTTCTTAAAAAGAAACGCATACTATCACATAATGATCTCGTAACCTCAACAAGCTATTCTTGTATTCCTGTACCACCTGTATACGTACGGATCTTTGTGTACAGATGGGAATTGAACGGGAATATGAGCCCTTACCTATTTTTATAATGGAGCCAAATTACTGTTTCTAAATTCACTAGCTCACCTTTACTCTCACAGCTTCGACTTTGGTTTGGTATCGCTTGGCTTATCAAATCAGCTTGACCAACATGAATCGAAAAACCAACGAAAAAATCCCCATTGAATTCCTAAAGCAAACCACAACACGCCGTGAAGTTTGTGGTTACTGCCAGAGGTGAGTGCTGCTTTAGCAACATTATAAGCGGTTTATATCGTCTCTCATCTATGCAATATCTAAAGCCACTAATACTCATTGCTCATTCATGCCAATCAGAAGCATACACTCCAACACAACCTCTGCGCCTTCCTCGTCTTCATGCGTAACAATGGTTTCTGGCTATAAGTGGTGAACTAGTTCTGGAGTAGTTATCTCACGTCTGTGTGCACGGTTGGGGTGGCCATGCGATTGCATTATGACTATAATTGCTAAATTTCGATGCACTACTCAATATATGATGATCGCATATAGGCAGCTTGTTGAACTTCGAAGAGCTTTTCGACTTTAAGTTGTTTTGGCTCGTTCCGTTCAACATAGCGCATAAATTATCCTCATTGATTTGCTTGGATTTAGTTTTAAAAATAATATGGTCGATTCATCTGAGGCTTTTCAGTGATTTTTGACTTTTCACTGTCTGCGTCCACACTTTTTAGAATTTGCAATATAATTTTAGTTTTCAACATTTCAGCAGTAACGCTCAAAAATACCACAGTTTGCAGTCTTTTAAAATTTGGCTGTCTTAAAACTCTTTGCAATCAGCATATATCCCTCACAAAATGATGTTCTGCGAACAATTCCCATTTGTTGATAAAAATCAATCCTGCAGCTATTTTTCACTAATGAAAACTGAGAACGATCGTCAAAAAAAATCCTTTGGAAAAATTATGAAACGGACAATGACGAACTGTCACCTCATTGCGTCCGGTCTTTTTCATCAGAAATACTTCCCATCTTAGTTCTAGGGAAATTTGCTTTTGCATTTCTATAAAAATTTCTAGCTGTTACTCAACAGGCTAGAAAATATTTTTTTCGTTTAAAATTTTTTTTTTCAGTTTAATTTGTCTATCGGATGTGCACACTGGTGTCGTTGAAAACGATGAGAAGGTTGTATTTCATAAAAGTTAGGAAGGGGTGAGACTGTATGCCATGTGGCTGACATTATATGCGCTTTGGCGACTCACCTGTTAAACTGGCCCGTTTCACAAACTGCTCGCAAATCGATAGAACTCAGCTTTTATCTGATCCGACCGCTTGCGCAAATCTTTTACTAAAGATTCGTTTTTCTGCGATCTGACTAGTCAGATATGGGGGTAGGGAGGTAATTCTTTGAGAGGCATTTCTTCTGGCCTTTCCGAAGTGAAATAGAGAGGGTAAGGTTACTGAGAAGAGGAAGACCACTTTTTTTACAATTTATGAACGGGGGTCGTCCTGGAGTAGAAGTGTTCGTTGGCAAGTAGTGTGAAGAAATTACCGTAAACCTTCGTTATTATATTCTGTCGACTGCAACTTTTCAGCTGACCCAGGTCGGCGGGGAGGTGGTAGTAGACGACTTTTATCATTGAGCGTAGGAAGCTGGATCTGTGGGATAGCCTGTGCGACGTGCTATCTCTAAAGGGAGCTCAGTCGAGAGGAGGTCGAATATGAACTGACTGGTTCAAAAAGAGTGAGATGAATTTGAGAATTAGAATTTTAAACTTCGAATTTGAGAGGGGCATAGACTTCGAGAGGTAGTGGGAGTTTGTGCGAGCTACCATCTCCAGGAATGGGAGCGAATTTGAAGGATAGACTGTGCTGAGGGTAAGGAGAAGCGGGAGGTAGAGGAAGGAAGAGAAGTGAGATTAAATTCGGGGATTTACACCATGCGTTGTAAATCAACCGCATTGCAAAAACTGATCACTGTTTCAGTATATTTGTCACGGCGGGGTATAGACATGTCGAAGTATCGACCGTCGATTCGTTTCAATCCAGATAAAATCTACCTGACTCCGAAGAATCCGGTCATTCCGGGATGTATTAAAATCAAAGCGTTGGGTGTCGAAATCGTGAAACCGGTCAAAAATCTTGTCGCCGAGATCGAGATGCGTATTGGCGGCACACCTGATCCAAACAACCCTCCACTGCCATGCTCCAAAAAAATCGATCAGAAAGTCAATCAGTGCCCGTGCGCTAAACTCGACGGATCGTGGTAAGCAAATATCCGTTTCATAACTGACCTCTTGGTTCTTAATTTTTCCATTCAATGTCGAGCGAAAAGCAGTTTACGTCCTCTACACAATATACAGCAATCACTCCATTTATTCCATCTATACCTTCAGCATACGAGTGCAATATTTGGGCACTCGACGTGCAACTCCCAAAAAATGTGCAGCAGGCTGTATGATTCTATTGCAAACAGTGCGACATTTCTTGTAGAGATCGGCAATGAAGAGGAGGGAATGCGTGCCACGCAGCTTGCACGATATGCTCTTTTGCCAATAGGAATCTATAGTTCATATGAATTTGGATCAGTTGAGATGCATGCAGATATTTCACTCTCTTTATAAGACTACAGTTCGTTCGAGGTCAATGGACCGTTTTGAAATTGGGTCGAGAAGGTGATCCTATTGTGTTGATTATAACCCTCAAGTTTCATAACTCTAGCTTGAGTGGGAACTGGCGGAAGGATAGACAGACGCAAATTGCAAATTTGCTAAAGCACATAAAAACGAATAGGAAAAGCGTTCATGCAACCGTGAAACAAGCTCTTGGCTGCACTGTGTTTGTAACGAGGATTTCAGTTTTGCCTATCGACTTAAATTGAACAGTGAGATTGGAATTCAATTAAATCGAATTTCCTTCGATACAATCGGATTGAGGACACCATCTGAATATTCTTATGAGACGTAAAGATATACGCATGATGCCGAACAAAGGATGCCTAAGTAGAAACGTTGCCTCACATTCAAATTTCACATTGCATAAATTCCGACAAATTATTTCTAACGAATATTCCTACCAAAATTACTCCTAATAATATTCGTAGTAGAAATGCTCCTAGTAATACTCCTAACAAAAAGCATAAACGTGTAACGCAATCGCCTTAAACTCAAAGAGTCATTGCAGTAAACGAGGAAGGTAAGAAGATGTCCACAGCCAAACTTTTATTTGTTCGTTGGTTTAACTGTTTATTTTAGTTGCAACCTTTATTTAGTGTTTTCTGCGATTTCTGCAAACAAATGAGGAGTCAAGCATCCCATCTATCGTTGACGAAGAATTCGCAACCGGCACGCAAAACGATCGATGACGAATGCCAGTGTGAGGTAGGCCTCTAACTTAAATATAAGACGCCGGAGTTATCACTGTGGAAATGGCTATATGAAATGGCGACTTCCAGTCGTAAATTCTTGAGTGTGCATAACTAGCAAGTCATCGAAACGCATTAAACTTCATTGCTCCAATTGGGAAGTTATATGAATATCAGCTTAGAAAGAGGAATGCTTATGCACACGCTTACAATAGCATAAAATATGGAAACGTCGTGCTTGTTGATGAGGCGCTTTGTACCAGAAGTACCATCTCTCCACTCGTCTTTGTTTCGAAGATATGGACGAAACTATGCGTACAGTAGAAATGCCTAGAACTGCCTGTACAAGTGGTAGGACCTTTCGTTAAAACAATTTTTTACAAATAGAGACCATCATCTCATATGACATCGAGCGTTGTTAACTGGCCAAAAATGTTTACTCCACAACTTACTTCGATACGAATTAATGATGCAACAGCTAATCGTCCGGCTCAAACAACCTCAGCTTACTCCAACCGCTTCATACAACTCACCCTTATGGGGTTGCGTTCATGTAAAATGTCGATGGGGAATGATATGAATTTGAGTGGTTTACAGGTAATGCAACCGGGTCTTTATGATATTGAAACCGAAATGTGCACACCGCAGCTCGACGATGTGAGGGAATATATTCCACCCGAAATACAAAATAATATTCTCGAAAAAAGACCCGTAAGTTTATCCAAGTTTCTAGGCTTATTCTGGATTCCGTCTTACTAATATATCTAAAGAGTTGCACTGAGGCAACAGAAGCGCTCTTCTCTACACGGTAACACCCGCACATCTAGAACAACAGCACGGATTCACTGGAAGATTATAGAGGCTGTTTGAGTTGAAACATTGGAACCTTGAAGTCTGTTTGAAAATCGCTTCGCAAATGACCAATGCTGAAGTGAACCATTCAAACGAAAATGTTGTGAAATATATTCGCTGAATTAAGCTGTCAGTTTTGCAAAAAATGTTGCGCCTTATTTCGAGCCGATTGACAAGGAGAAGCTAGAACAGTATGCAATCGCTAGGTTGTTACGCCTTGTGAAAATCTTTTGATTTGCAATTAATTCTGCTCTGCTACTAGTAGTTAGCGTTCGAACTTCTAAATGTCAGGCATTTGCATTAAACTGATCACTACAGTTGTGAAGATAACCACCTTTTACTCATGCCTCTAAACAGCATAATGTTTTCGTAGTTCAATTGTTTGCCTGTCAGTCTTCCTTCTGCAGAGTGGGCCAATTTGCTTTATTTAAAATAATGTCTCTCATACTTATAAAAATGTTTTATTAGCTAAGTGAGGCAGTATGTAATATTTCAGATATCGATGTTTATAACGGTCTATCTAATGGATTTGGAGCAGAGTACTAAAGAGTCATATTTGTCAGCTTTTGGACGGGCACTGCTGCAACGACGTATGGCGCAAAGTACAGTAGCTTGTTTCCTTATGGGAATTGATGTAAAAATTGCACCACCTCAACAATAAATTTGTTAATTTCGATGTCTGTGTGTGTATTTTTCGATGATTCATACTTGCTGTTGTAATAAAGTACGCTTCTCTGAGCTTAATGTCCCATGCTTAGCTCGTTCCGACCTAACCAAAAGTGAAGTGCCTTTGTAATAGCTCATATGGCATGTGATATGCACCCTTGATGGCTGAGTCGTTAGAGAAACCATCTTTCGGAAAAGCAGAAATTCGTATATTCGAGCCTAGCTTGCTGACACTGGACGGACAGCCTACAGGACGCGGATCAAAAACTTATGTCGAACGCATGACTCACTTCTTACAACAAAGTTCTAAAGATCCTCATTCAGTGTAAAACATCTTACGTTGCTAAAGGCGTTTCAGACAATGCACACAAATCATAGTATTTGTTCGGTTGAGATAGCAATTCTTTTCGAAAAGGGAACGACTTTGTTTGAGGACTGCAAGGACCTTCAACTTGGCAAGGACCTTCAACAACCGGGCCTCCTATCGCTATAAGTCAGACTTTCGAGCATGAGGAAATTAAAGAAATACCCAAAACTTGTGTGCCTAGAGCAGCTATAACAACGGAAGGCTTCAACGTTACGAGCATGAACATTTGAAAAAAGACAAACACATCGGTCTGCAAGCCTTTCGGAATTGCATATACGAGTTACTCGGTCACAACGAAGGCGCGGTGCGATAAACATGACTGGTGACCTCACAGTGACCAAGTGCCGTTATGATCGACCTTCGTTTACAGCAGCCGCTGCATTGAAGGGATACATCGATGTGACTACATCATTTTGGAAATGTCATGCCCTAGTGCAACGCTTGGGTCCAATATGCCGCCCATAGACACCCTTCTTCGGTGAGATAGCGCAGAATTAGTTCTCATTTGTGAGACTGCCCGAACACTGCCTTTAGAAGTTGCCGCTATCCTGTCGATCAGGAGGTTCAGTGATGAAGTCAAAAGCTCTTTTCTAATGCCGGTTCTGTTCAAGATCCCTTCTGATAACGAGGTCGACCCGACTTTCACCCAGTATGGCGTGAAGATTAACGCTAAAGCATATCATGAGGGAATTCTGGGAGACACCTTACCTCAGAATCTTCATATTGCCTCAAAAGCAGATAGTAATCCCTCGAACAACAACCTGCACTTGCCCATAAGTCGAACTTTGTATGCTAGTCTGGCGCTTAAAACCGACTGCCGGATTCTCATTTTCGTAGATTTTTGATAACTCCCAATCTTTATCGTCAGAAAAAAAACAATGCGCACACCAACGCAACTGCCTCGCCAACGACCATCGAGCAGGTCTTTTGCGGGATTTCGCAATGCGCATGCGAGTCGCATCGCTTGTATACCTGCACGACCACGTTAAAACTGTGCGGGGAATGTTGTCACGACTTTTCGCGGTGTCGCTGCATTAATCAGCCAACGATTATATCATTATCGGAACCGCAGCGAACACGGCGATTATCAGATTTGCGGTAATTGCTACAACCGAGTCCGTGACAGAGAAATGTCTTTTGGCTGATTCCTAGTAGAAACTGTAGCTGAGCTAGTTAATAGGGATGGATGGGATTGACAAGCACGTCATCTGAAGCATCATTTGCTGAGAGCTTACTTAATAAGTGGGAGTTTGATAGTCCGTTGGGGTGCAGCTAGAAAGCTGCCACTAAATGCTTACGTTCAACGGCTTGGATGGGAGGTGAACTTACGTTGTAGGCACTGTAAGATCAAAAAATATTTGCTGTTTTTGTACTGCATGGCGGGCTGTACATGGCAGGGCAAGGTACGGTGCCTGGTACAGGAAGATATCTGTACCGTAATGAAGAAATGAATTGTAGTACAGATAACAAAGCAATACGTTCGAATAAATTTTATATACAAATTTCTACTTGCAATTATAACACCATACAATTATGGTAAAGACGACATCCTAGAACACACAGAATTGTTAACTTATTTTAGGGGATGGCGAAAAGCATTCATTGCTGCAGCGGACAACCACTTTTTACAACGATATTTTTTATAACCTGGCAAGAGATTTGCATTATTCGAAAACACCCAAAGAGAGAACTTTGGAAGGCTGGAAAAGTCAGGATGAAATCGGAGAGAATGAATAGGGGACAAGGGTGAATTGCGGTTAATGAGGAACGGGAAATACAGGCCTTTTCAAATGGGCCAAAATAATTGTGAAATGTAAAGCAAGGCAGTTCTTACCTACTTGTAAAACAAATGTCGCATTAGCACAATGACTTACTACCTGATCGGCTGTTACGTCTGGTGGTCCTTGCGTGACGGTGCGAATGTGTGAGGTAGGTGGCCGTTTACCTTGATTCCACTTCGCGAATTACAGCAATCGCTGCGGCAGAAGTTAAATGAAATTGAAGAGAAATTTTTCCGAAAATGTGGAACGTACACTAACACTTTCATTGTGGCTTGCCCTCAGCAGTTCAAATAATTTTGCTGTATGATGCGCTCCTTTGGAAATACGATTGCTTGAAAAACTACACAGTGGTAACGAGCCTACGATGGCCCTTCTGTGAGAAAAAGAAAGCGGTTCAGAAAATTTGGACCATCATCTTCTGCCAACCTCCTCAGAATGCACCACTGAAATTGAGTTGAATTTAGTGAACTTACTTCGTTATTTTACATACTTCATCATAAAAGGTATAGGATAATGCTGTTGCAAAAATACTTTTAGAATGAACTCGTTCAAAATATTTTCAAAAGTATCCTGGTAAATGACGCAAACAAAGGAAGCAGTGGAGTGAACCATGGCTACCTCAGGGTATTTTTAAGAGCAGTTCTCGAAGCACCCGATACAAGGGACACCCTTGGTGCAATGTGCTGCGTGTATACGATCACAGTGGGAAATGGTTTAGGAGGTAGATGATGATTTGTAGTTGTACGTAATTCTCGAGTTGAACGTGTGCAGTTGATTGCGCTCGCAATAAAGAGATGAAAAGAAGGCGATACGAGAAAAACCTGAATGCCAAATCCGTATCCCCAGTGGTGTATAGCGCAAACCGAATTGAGGCCGCTACACCGTTCATCCTCTTACGCATTTTTTCGTTCATTTCATTGTTTTCTTCTCTTTGATCACAAATTTTGCTTTGTATCACTCTCAAACTTTCGCTTCAAAATCGTATTTTAATTTTTATCTGTTCATCCCATGAGGCATTTAGCGCATAAAATACGGTCACTTCAGTAAGATTGTGGCTGAGGGGGGAACTTAATTGTCACAATAGATTACTCCACATGTTTTGTCATTGTAAACAATATATGAAACCGGTAGGTCTGGTAGGTGGATTTGCTAGAACGTTTATTGTGGCTTAGCCGCCTTCTGGTACATCTCAGAGTTGTCTTATTGAAACACAGCAATATGACCAATCATACCAGAAAGTGTTCCATTCAACATTTGCCTAACAAATATGCGCTGAGAAAATAGGGAATCGATTGGCCTTCTCGAGTTGTTACCACCTCTAGTTTTATCTTAAACGATTCAGCAAGGAAGAAACAGCGCTGATGAGATCACCGAATTAAGGCATTCGCCTTGTTTCTTATTGTTTCTTTCTTATGAAGCGCAGTCTTATTGTTTCTTCGTAAGAATTTTTATTTTCATTAAATGGCGATTCTGACTGCATGAGATTGACGAACAACTATGAAAAGCTATTAAGTAATCTACTTTTGCTGAAACTTATTGTAAATCAATATCAAGCTTTATATGCAACCGTTTTGGTATGGCGTAGGATTTACAATGAATGAATTTGATATCGCCCTTGTTTATAGTTTAGTAAATATGTCACCTTTTTAGCTCGTTTTATGGCACCGATGAAATACTGGCAAACGTAGACGACTTCAGAGAACCAAAGAAAATTGGCTGGCTGAACTTGTCTGTAGCTGCCTTTTACCACGTGACGCATGTTTATGCACATAGCTCGTCACTTATGCGCGATGTGTGCGAGAATAACAGCTATAAGCCATTCTTCCTATGTTTTTGGTTTGCTACAGCCCCAAAGGTGATTTAAGTAAAATGTTCTTATCACCTACATGTCTTCCACGCAATTTTTTGTGGCATTCATATTGCGAATTCATCGAGGTTACGGCTTTGCCGATCACGTGTGCAACAGCGAAAGGCAACATATGCTTCCTAAGATCTTCTCGTTATCTAATGTCATTCCAGCTTCATTCTGTAAGCGTCAATCCCTTCATTTTCTGCTCATTTTTAGTTGCTTCATGCGGCTTTCGATTCCCTTTTACGCTATCCGTTGTTTTGCGTTGAAATCTTCAGCTTCCAGGAAGAACAAGGCACGCTAAAGGGAAGATCTTTTTTTTTCTTCTCTAGTCGCCTTTGAGGACATTACCTGGGCAGTTGGTGGTGATCAGCCCACTTCGAGTTATTTTACGGCGCGAATTCACCGCACTCACTTCAATGCTTCTCTTAATTTTCTTTCTAACAACACTTACTAACGCGCAGAAGATACATCTGGAACTATTACGCCATCAGAGTTGTCCGTGGAATAAGGGTTAGTCAGTGTGTAGAATAATCGTAAATAAAATAACATCATCTTAAAAAAGTACTCCGCTAGTTCGAGTTTTTTCCCCTTTCATCGAAGATCGCTAAAACTTTTGATGGTTGATTAGTTAAGTGAAGGTTGAGTTGAGCATCTCTAAAGTGGTCGGTTCGTGTGAGCTGAGCATCTCTAAAGTGGTCGGTTCGTGTGAGCTGAGCGATGAGCCGCACATATTTTCGGTAAATGCCATAGCAGTAACCATCTCAAGCGGAGTCTTGCAAGCAAATGATGTCTTTTGCCCTATTATATGCTCAAAAGGGTTGCTATTTGCCTATCGACTGACTGGTCTGAACGATTCTATTCAGTTCTCAACATTGCACCATTTTCGGCTGCAGTATAATGAGCGCATTTCGTTTCAATGCGTGCTGAACGAGAGCTCGCTTACATAATAAGTAATATTTACCACCAAAATCCTCATTTGAATTCATCGAAACATATATCAATTATTTAACATTCTTGAGATTTTGAAAAATGTCCTTTAAGTTCATGCTAATGAAACGCTAGACTTTCGAGCGAGATGAGGGCTTTCGCAAAGCAATGTAAATTACATATTTAATTACTACTTAAGGCGGTAGGCCTTAAAGAATGAGTTTCTGTTCTGCGAAAGTTTAGTAGTAATCGCCAAAAGATAGAATAAAACCGAGAAGATCCGTAACTAGCATCTCAGTCATGCAGCAGATTGTTTTATTGAAGTTGGTATATCTTCTGCAGTAAGCACTATAGGGAAAGATGATAACTGCATATTTTAAAAATTTGCCAAGTCTTTTCACATATTAGTTCAAGCATTTATTTCAGTTCTATGGGTTATGAGAAGGGGAGGGGACGCTGATTTACGATTTATCGCAGAAAAAAAACACACACGGTTAGTGAATGAGAGAAGAGGGGGAGACGCAGAATAGCGCAAAAAAAAAACGCGAGGGGGCAACGCGGCATGATGCAACAGCGGCTGATGCGCACAGTCAACCGTATTGCAGTTTTTTAGCCAGGGAAAAGGAATGATGCATGCCTATTCGTGAAGGTATATCAAAAGTGGTATTAATTGCAGAAACAAGTTCATGGAATCGGAAACTGTTGTTTGAAGGAGGGCAGCGAGGTCATGGAGCACAACTCGTCGAAGATCCCAAGATGCCGGGTTGTTATTCGATTAAGGTATTTTAAGTGAACATGTTTTTCTGACCAACTGAAACGAGATTCTTTTGCTTCCACTTTTTCAGATTTGCGATTATTGTAAAAATAATCGAGTTCTTCAAATTAACGTCCAAATTTTTGTTTCTTCTGATACAATGGAGTACTGTATTGTCTCGACGAGAGTCCGAGGAGTTGGGGGAGGGGGGAGAGCATTTTTCTTAAGGTGGTTCGGTCAGAAACTCAGTGGAAGTGGGGCTGCATTTTTTGGTCGACGAGGTATGTAATGCGTGTGTGAGACTCAGTATGACAAGAATGTTAGTGATAGAAAAACATTTGCGGCACAGAAGAGTCTCTGTAAGGGAAAGAATTCAGTCAAGAGAAAGGCCTTATTTTTTTGCGAAGTGTTGAGACGAGGGTCTAAGTTCAAGAGGACCATACTTTTGAATTCAGTTCACCGCCATATCGGCCGGACTTAAAAGACAACAGAGCTGTTGAGCTTTAGAGATTTCGGTTCCAAAATATCCAGGAAGCAACCATAGAGTGGCCTCACATAAAAGCAATGCACGTTTTATGAATCTGTCAAGAAAACGCTTTTATGAAGCTCTCTTGTAAACAGCTGAGAATGCTCTGAAAAACTGTAATATGACATTCCCGAGGTAATATTGTCAACCTACTTGTGCGCTAGAGTGACATATTTTCTCCAGTGAACTTATTTTACATCTAACATCTTCGTAACCTCAACGGCATGGGAACGCAATGTTAAGCGCGCCATTGCTGTACCAGTAAGCGAAACCGAGCTGACCTTGAAACCATTGTTGGTTGTTATTGTCCTCTATCGTGCATTCATTCAGCTTGAACGACTTTATAGGGTAGAGCAGCAGTTTTCGAACCAATAATCGACGACCTGACGATTTATATAACCATTTCAACGAGTGGTGATACGAATATTCCACCGGAACCGTGTCGTGATGCTGATCCAGACACAGGATGTGGTGGAGTAGGGTCATGGTATTATTGCTTGCATTCTGTCCTTTGTTTGCGATCCTTTCTAAACATTTGATTTTTTTTTTTCAGAAATGCTGATTCGAATTAACGACACTTGTTTATTTGCAGAATAACAATAACATCGATTTTTTTTTTTGCTTAAATTCATGAGCCCAATTTTATATAAAAGGGCTCCCCTTGTCTCTATCGAAAAGAAAAAGGATAAAAATTATACGTAGAGAGGAGTATCGTTGGGCAAAATTTGGAACGGACAGCCGAAATGGATGAACAACAGGTCGTTTATTTTACGTGACAAATGCCATTTTCTACATGAAGGTCAGTAAGAGATCTTATTCGGCAGTAAACGACGCCGGCCACTTGACCACGTCGAGAATATACTGAATGCGCTTTTCAGTGCATATTGTCGTCCTTGTGAAAGCCTCAGTTTGAGGGATAATCCGGTGGGTGCTGAGTTGCTGGTTGCAGGACGTTCGATAGGATGCGAAGTACTGAAGGTGAGTCAGGCCTCAGTTCTCTTCGTGGACTTGGAAGGTTGTTGATTGACAATAACTGGGCTTGGCAAACGGTGCTTTTCGTCTAAGATGAAGTGAGCAACCCTATTATCCTGCCAATTACCAGTCTCACTCCACACCTACCTCCCCTCCCCATTTACTCTATCTCTCTCTCCTCGATATTCTAGGACCCTTTTTCGATTGCATGACTGCCACTGTAGGATAGGAACTTTTTTAAGGTTCTTCTTAGATTGACTAAACCTGGAAAACATTCGTTCTGTTAATGCAGAGCGGCGTTGTTGTCTATGACGCTGATTTTATAGCGAATAGCCTAACCATATTTTCACCACCCGTCCCCCTCCCGTACCCTGTAAGAAGAAGATAACAAAGAAGCAGAACCGGTGTTTGCGGAACCCTTTCTGTCGAAACCGTCAACAAGTAGAATAGTAACAGCGACGTGCGACGTGACATGTGTATTTCGTGACCACCAGTCATATGTATTTCAGCCGGGTCAGTATGATGAAGTGCTGCTTCATTTTTGTCTGCCTGAACTTTCAACGTTGCTCCAATGGCAACATATCAGCGAACGCACATTCCATGCACTTCTTAACGCAACTGCAAAGGTTTGCGTAGTTTTCCTTACTCTGTTTCTCGGCACCTATTTCATGGCGCGGTAAAAATCGTATAAAATCAAAAAACAGACTTGCAAAACACAAAGTTTTACCCTCCATCCTTTTTGTAGTTATTTTAATATCAGAATTGCACAAAAATGAGGAGTAGCCAACTATCATCAACTTAATTCTATCGCTAAGCTAACTGTGAATTGAGCGATTGGAAGTTATGTGCAGATGCAGAAAAGCGCACTAAATGGCAACATAAATTTTACCGTATGCGTCACCCATGTGAGATCCCAATTTCCAAAAGTGAATTTTGGAATTTAAATCCTCTTCTGCTTCATTTTTGTTTACTTTATGCATTCCCATTTCTTGTAAGCTCATTGAGCAACAGCTGAACGTCTTTATGCATTTGTATGGAAGCGATCATTGCGACAAGAGTATTGTGAAGTGTATATAACATTAGATGCCTTGTCGTGCCTTCACATGGTGGATGCCTTGTCGTTTCGTGGGGCTTAATTGGATAGTATAGTACACAGTATGGAGGGGCTGCCCATCCCACCCTGTCTGGGACTAAATTCCACCAAAGTGCTCTCAGTGGGAGCCCTTGGGCAAGGGGAAAGCTGGTAGGCGAAGCAGGTCACGGTTCGCCTAGCCAGCGAGTGACTGAAGCCAGTGGCTACGAAGTTGTCCAACAATGGGCCTCAGTTCCCTGCACGCCGAAGGCTCTGTTCCACAGCGCCGGCGGGACGAAAAGTGTTTGGCGAGAGGCTGCTAAAAATCTCAGGTGCAACGACGAGCGCCCCCTGTGGACTTAGGCTCTCGTTATGCACACAACTGCAAGTCGCTATCGGAAGCGGACCGGTTAAACTATGTCATGGAGAAGAAGAAGAAGATATGCCGTGATGTCCTGGAATCAGTGAAACACGTCGCGCCGCATCCCTCACAGCACAATATAAAGATGGAAGCTCGTTATATCTTTGAGAAGGCGAAGGCGTCAGAAGAAGAGGAGGAATCGGCTTCATCATAAGTAAAGATTGGTCTGCGAAAATAGCTTCAAGGCCAAATACGATTGGCGAGAGTCGGAACACTTTTTCTACAGTTAAATAAGAAGAAAACGCTCAAAGTTATTCAAGTATACGCCCCAACAGTGGAGAGCACAGTCGAAGAACTAGAAGAGTTTTATGACGATTTAGAAGAAGAACTCTCCAAACCATCGCCATTTACCATAGTAATGGGCAATTTCAACGCGAAACTAGGAAGAAGCGTACCTGGTGAGCGTTATATAGAGCATGGATTTAACGAGCGTAACGAAAGAGGTAACCGACTGGCTGAACTGGCAGAAGCGCGACACCTGTACGTCGGAAACAGTTGGTACAGGAAAAAGCCGAGTAGAAGATGGACCTGGATCTCTCAAAACTCTGAAGTAAAAAATGAAATAGATCATATTCTCGTGGATAAATTGCGCATTCTAAGAGATGTAGGCGTGATACCGCTATTCAACACTGGAAGCGACCACCGCCTGGTACGAGCAAAAATATTTATTGACCAGAGAGGTGAAACGAAAAGAAAACTGAAATCATGCGCTGTTCGAGCACCGAAAGAAGTCGACGAGAATATTTTTCAAGCAAAGTTATCCTAAGACTGGAGATTGAAGGAAGACATAGGTGAAGGCTACCATGAGTTCATAAAAACCATACAGGACTGTGTATCAGAGGCTGAAAGAAGGCAGTTCAACAAGAAGTCATGCAGGATCTCCAACGAAACGAAGAAGCTTATGGAGATGAGAAAGTTAATGATAGGAAGCAAAAGAACTAACCTCGAGTACTGCACGCTCTGCAAACTTATAAGAGCAAAATTACGGCAAGATCTCGAGGGTTATCGCAAACAACGCCTTCTACAAGCATCAGAACAGAAGACGAGTTTGAAAAAGTGCAAACGACAGCTAATACTTTACAAATCGCAGCTATCAGCGTTAAGGAATAAGGATGGTGAACCAGTTAAGAGCAGAAAAGGAATGGAGGATATATGTAAAGAGTTCTACACAGATCTCTTTGCTTCTAAAGTTAACGTTCAGAACCTCACATTCCGGCACGATCTCAAGAAGTTCTGCCAGTCCTGATCAGTGAAGTTAGATTGGCCGCATCACAGATGGAGATCGACAAAGCTCCAGGCGAATGCGGCCTAACAATAAAAGTACTAAAGAGTGGAGGATACAAGATATTTAAGGAGCTAGCTCGCAGATTCACCCACTATTTAGGAATGCAGAAGATACCGGCAAAATGGAAGGAATCAAAGACAATCCTGCTTCGCAAGAAGGGCGACAAAGAATCATTACATAATTACCGCCCCATAAGCCTATTGTCACAGGTCTACAAGCTGTTCATGAAGGTAATCAGTAACAGATTATCCTTTCAACTAGACGAACAGCAGCGGAGAGAACAAGCAGGATTCAGAAGAAACTTTAGTGTTGTAGACCATTTATTTACGATAAATCAAATATTAGAAAAATACAATGAATATAAACTGCCGTTATGCATAGCGTTTGTGGACTACGAGAAGGCTTTTGACAGTGTCGAAATCAATGCGGTGCTCCAAGCTTTAGTCAACCAAGGAATCAGTTCGGAATATTTTAGTCTGCTGAAGGAAGCAAACTCTGGCTGCGGCACGGAAATAACGTTATTTGACAGAGCAGTCAGAATACCTCTGAGAAGAGGAGTAAAGCAAAGTGACACCATTTCGAATACCTCTGAGGAGAGGAGTAAAGCAAGGTGACACCACAAAATTATTTACGGCCTGCTTAGAAATGGTGATGAGGAAGATTATTTGGAAAGGTGGAATCATTATCGATGGCGAAAAATTAAACCACCTTAGATTCGCAGACAACATCGTGCTGTTTGCATCAAACAGCACCGAACTGACGCAGATGTTGCGAGAACTTGAGAATGAAAGCAAGAAAGTTGGATTAACAATGAATCCACAGAAGCCGAGATACATGTGCAGCAATTCGCAAAATGGTCCACAAACAGAACTATGACAAGGACTGATCGAAGAAGTGGATCGTTTCATCTGGCTTGGCCAAGAAATAAATATGCGTCACGATATGAGTGGAGAGATTTCCAGAAGAATACGAGCCGGTTGGAGGTGTTTCGCAGACATGAAAGAAGTTCTGACAGGCAAAATTGACGAGCTAAAATTTCTAATATAACCGTAACAAGGAATTACGGAAGTGAAACGTGGTCTCTTATAAAAAGCAAAAAGGAACGTTTAGCAGTGACGGAAACAGCCATGGAAAGAAGGATGTTGCGTATCTCACTGAGGGACCACATAACCAAGGATACAATACGCAACGAAACAAAAGTAACTGAGGTCAATGAGGAATGCCGGAGGAACAAACTTCGATGATCAGGACATGTAGCCCGCATACGCGACAACAGATGGACAAAGAAAATATACCAAAGGTATCTGCGTGATATTAAGCGACCACCAGGACGACCTCCAATGAGATGGGCTGACGAGATACGGAAAGTGGAAAGACCTCTGTGGCAGCGGCCTGCCGCGAGCAGAGAGAGATGGAAACGGAATGTTGGACGACTTCACCCATCGCGGCAGTATGTTGCTGATAGCGGGACCAGGTAATCCAAGTAATATAACATTAGCCAATAAATCTTCTGGTTGATTTCTTTCGTTCGTATAAATTTTTTTTGTGAACTTCGACTAAAATATTAAAATGAGGTATTGATTCAATAGGGTTGTATTGGTTCGTTTAAACCAGCGCATCGCTAAGGCAAATTGCATTGAATTGCGATCAACAGGTGAATGATTTTGAAATGACGTTTTGGGGTTGAAAGACCTTAAGAAGAATGCATCCCCAACGTCGAGGCAGTCTTTGATAGAGACTCTTTGATCGTAATTTTCAGCGGAACAGGGGCAGATGAAAACACAACAAATTTCGTTACACACGGTTTTGTGCACATCATAACATAATTTGTAGCAGAGATGTTGTAGTTACATTTCCACCCCCTTCTCTCC
>JPKZ01002259.1:56420-82581 GCA_000803305.1 Toxocara canis
AGCAGCTGGGGAAGGATACATTATTTAGCAGTCCAACCATCGAACCAAGCAGTTTCATAAATTACTCGCAACTGATGGAAATTCAGACATCATCCGACTAGGTCGTTTGTACAAATCTGCTATTGAAAACTTCTTTTCTACGGTCCATTTAACGAAGTGTGCAGCCTAGCCGATTGGAAATTCGTATAAACTTTTCCGTCTTCAAGGGGTAGGACTTCGCTTAAAATAGATGAGCTGATTTGAGACTGCGTCTATAAGGTGATCTTACGGTGCAAATTACCAGATTCCGTTGCTCGAGCCTCAGTGATTCTCGAGCTAGAACTACTAGACCAGCAAACGCATAAGCATAGAAACAACCTCGCCGTGGTGAGCACTTGCAAAAATAATGCGCAAACCAGCGGAAATTGCAAAGTTAGCAAAGCCCATGAAAAGGTGTTGCGCATATGTGAATAACACAACTGAAGTGGTTTTATGGACGGCCGCACATTAGGCACATTTTATGTTTAGTAAAGATGAGAATTGGTTTATAGAGAGATTTTTGACTTGTTTCTGCTGAATGCAAATAAGACGCGAGAGCTCACCTCGTACAACTTAACGATATTTCAGCGTTCACTGTGATATCTGTAAGAATATGGGTGGTGCGTTGAAGAACTTTGTGCAGATATTCCAAAAGGATAAGCCGGCAAAATGCAACGAAGAAGGTCTACCAGCGGGCACCTATGACGATCTTTCGCTGAGAGTTTGCCTTCCAACTAAAAATGAACTTCTCCCATTCCTCGATCAGGTCCGCTACATTGCTCTCTTAACTTGGAACTACTAGTATGTTGCACAAAGAGATAATGAGATATATACGCATATTAGGGCAACGTCAGAAACGGGCTTTCCAAAGATCGAAAATGGAACGAGAACTCCGAAAACCATCGAAATCGAAACCCCCAAAACACCTAACAGCCGAGTATATCAAAGATGCGCATACGGTTCACGCCGCATGCATAAAATTACGTCGCATGTCCCGCGTTTTTGTCATTCATCGACAACTAAATCAAAAATAGCCTATTAGCAATCTCGCAGAGACTGCGGATCAAGATTGTTCCGAGAGTCACAATGATGCTAACCGGTTCGCGAAGAACGCAAATTATTTGGGCAAGCTAGAGAGCTTCAATGAGAGTGTTCAAACAGTTTTTAAAAAGTTCTCGGAGTATTTTCAAAGAGTGTTGTTCCTTTTCTTTTCCGGTTTCTGGTCCTCGTTGGAACTGCAAGTGGAGTTGTCGTGTGGTAATCTTATATACTGCAAGTGCCGTATGACACTGATGATGTGATTTAGATACGCAGGCAGGTAGTTAAAGGGGGTGCTGACTGGAGCGAAGGAAAGTTCTTGAGCGCTTAGTGCTTCATGTTCTCTTCTCTTGGGATGAAATGGTTTTATTAACCGGTTGGTGAAGCACCAGTGCGATATGGGTTTATTTATAGAAAACATAAAAAGTATTCCCTCAACGAATTTGGAAGAGATGCAGAGCAACGCGCATGGGCATATCTTCGGGAACCCGTGATGAAAGACATTTTTTTCCTAGGTCACAATTTTCTGGTAAAAATGGCTCGATTTTGTCTTAAGCAAAACTTTTTCCCCGGTTGATGTTGCTTTCGACCGATCAGACAAATTGTTTTGAGGGAGACGGAGGAAGGGGACGGGAGGAGGGGGACGGGAGGAGGGGGGAGGAGGTCCTGACTGTGAGAATAAATCAGCCTTGTTTCTGTGGCACCAAAAACGAGCTTTATTTTGTCTTCTTGCCCCCCAGCGGGGACTCCCGCTCGTTCGTTACCAAGAAATGATGCCCTACATTGCTGCAACACTGTTACTCATCGCAACCGAAAATGTAGTACTCCCTGCTATTGCAGTTAATATCCATAAAGCACTAGAAAGGAAGAGTGCTGATTTTTTAGCTGTATTAGGCAACTTCAGGTTAACTAAGGTTTCTTAAAGGGGCTGCGATGTCGCAAGGTGTAGATCATGCATCGTTCGACGACAACTGTTTTTCTCATTAGGTTTCGCGATCACCTCAAGTGCGGCTAGTTCATGTAAATGTGCGGCCGAGGCATCGAACAACCTTAATCAAGGTTGCATCGCAGCAATCATAACTGCTTCCACCATCATGTAATCACTCTCAGGAAGCTTTAAGGATTTTATCATAAGGCAAAATCTCGCCTCTTTTTTATCCACCTTGATAGCTCGAAGGGCTGTATTTGTTACGGACGGTTCTTTCTTCTAAATATAACAAGAAACTGCCGTTTCTACCTTCTTAGAAGCGGTAATTTTCGCCGTACTCAACATGAAAATTGTCGGCAACAACGCTGTAATTTGAACGGTCGTAGCTGGTTTAAAATGAGCCATAATTTCAACTTGGAAAACAGCAGCGATAATTGAAGATAATTGCCGTCTAATGCTTTATTTCCAGAATAGCTTACATGTAGCAGTTGTCCGTTGGTTGGAGTGAATTTAGATCCTTAATCCTTTTCCGGATCAAAGACTGTGAATGTCATAATGTGTCTTATAGCATATTTATTATGGGCTGCCGTGAAAACAGTTGCAGAAAAGAACGTGGGTTGCCAACACGCTGATTGTAATGCGTTGCCACTTTAACGTGGATTGCCACTTTTGTTTCTTCTATTCTGAATTTGGAAATTTCGGAAGCTTACAATTTCCAGAGGATCTGTTTGGTCAATTTTCATAGGTTGCCGTTTATGGAATAAGCAAAGCTGAGAAATGATTGGTTTGCAGAATTCAAACCGTGCCGAGCAGCTGTGGGATTTATTCGTAAGTAGCCGTGCTCGATCCGGGGTATGCTTTCTTAAATTGTAGTTTTTGTTGAATAATTTTCGAGCTTTTAATACATCATTTTAAAAACACTCTATTGTTCGCAATATTTGTTCGTCGCAATAGCACAATCGCCTTATTGCATCTTCACTGCAAATAAAATCTTTCTATCATCTCTATATGTATTTCGGCAATGAAAATTTCGCTGCATACCATTGTCGTAATTGCGTTCGAATATGTTGCAGCCATACAAAGATCGTTACATTATACAGCCAGATACTATGCTTTTTGATTAAATTCCGAACGTTATTCGATGGCCTACAATAATTTCATTCTTATTGCATCCCTAATAATGAGCAGTTATGATCCTTTCGGTGGTTAGTTCTTTTGCACCGGCAAAGTCAAATGGGATTACTGGTGATTTCGTAATAGTAATACCAATAAAAATGTTTATTTACAATAAATAAACAGAGAAAACACACAGAGGTTAAACTGAGATGTTTGTCGAAAGAGAAATATTTGAGGTTTGTGTTTTTAACTTACGTAAAATTTCAACAGAGCTTGAGAAAAAACGAGATTGGATAATTTCAATGAGAAGATCTTCGGTTTAAGAGGTTATTGTGACTTGGAAGTTCGGAGGAGGGGGACGGGAGGAGGGGGGAGGAGGTCCTGACTGTGAGAATAAATCAGCCTTGTTTCTGTGGCACCAAAAACGAGCTTTATTTTGTCTTCTTGCCCCCCAGCGGGGACTCCCGCTCGTTCGTTACCAAGAAATGATGCCCTACATTGCTGCAACACTGTTACTCATCGCAACCGAAAATGTAGTACTCCCTGCTATTGCAGTTAATATCCATAAAGCACTAGAAAGGAAGAGTGCTGATTTTTTAGCTGTATTAGGCAACTTCAGGTTAACTAAGGTTTCTTAAAGGGGCTGCGATGTCGCAAGGTGTAGATCATGCATCGTTCGACGACAACTGTTTTTCTCATTAGGTTTCGCGATCACCTCAAGTGCGGCTAGTTCATGTAAATGTGCGGCCGAGGCATCGAACAACCTTAATCAAGGTTGCATCGCAGCAATCATAACTGCTTCCACCATCATGTAATCACTCTCAGGAAGCTTTAAGGATTTTATCATAAGGCAAAATCTCGCCTCTTTTTTATCCACCTTGATAGCTCGAAGGGCTGTATTTGTTACGGACGGTTCTTTCTTCTAAATATAACAAGAAACTGCCGTTTCTACCTTCTTAGAAGCGGTAATTTTCGCCGTACTCAACATGAAAATTGTCGGCAACAACGCTGTAATTTGAACGGTCGTAGCTGGTTTAAAATGAGCCATAATTTCAACTTGGAAAACAGCAGCGATAATTGAAGATAATTGCCGTCTAATGCTTTATTTCCAGAATAGCTTACATGTAGCAGTTGTCCGTTGGTTGGAGTGAATTTAGATCCTTAATCCTTTTCCGGATCAAAGACTGTGAATGTCATAATGTGTCTTATAGCATATTTATTATGGGCTGCCGTGAAAACAGTTGCAGAAAAGAACGTGGGTTGCCAACACGCTGATTGTAATGCGTTGCCACTTTAACGTGGATTGCCACTTTTGTTTCTTCTATTCTGAATTTGGAAATTTCGGAAGCTTACAATTTCCAGAGGATCTGTTTGGTCAATTTTCATAGGTTGCCGTTTATGGAATAAGCAAAGCTGAGAAATGATTGGTTTGCAGAATTCAAACCGTGCCGAGCAGCTGTGGGATTTATTCGTAAGTAGCCGTGCTCGATCCGGGGTATGCTTTCTTAAATTGTAGTTTTTGTTGAATAATTTTCGAGCTTTTAATACATCATTTTAAAAACACTCTATTGTTCGCAATATTTGTTCGTCGCAATAGCACAATCGCCTTATTGCATCTTCACTGCAAATAAAATCTTTCTATCATCTCTATATGTATTTCGGCAATGAAAATTTCGCTGCATACCATTGTCGTAATTGCGTTCGAATATGTTGCAGCCATACAAAGATCGTTACATTATACAGCCAGATACTATGCTTTTTGATTAAATTCCGAACGTTATTCGATGGCCTACAATAATTTCATTCTTATTGCATCCCTAATAATGAGCAGTTATGATCCTTTCGGTGGTTAGTTCTTTTGCACCGGCAAAGTCAAATGGGATTACTGGTGATTTCGTAATAGTAATACCAATAAAAATGTTTATTTACAATAAATAAACAGAGAAAACACACAGAGGTTAAACTGAGATGTTTGTCGAAAGAGAAATATTTGAGGTTTGTGTTTTTAACTTACGTAAAATTTCAACAGAGCTTGAGAAAAAACGAGATTGGATAATTTCAATGAGAAGATCTTCGGTTTAAGAGGTTATTGTGACTTGGAAGTTCTTTGTTCAAACTAATCTATATTTCTGTAAAATTTCGTAAGCTTAAATTGATTTGCAGAAGTTGAGCATTTGTTATGATGGTGAAAACGTGTTGATATTGGTTAAAATTCTCAATATGAAGTTAAATGAGGCGATACGATGAGGTTTCGAATGAACCATAAACCGTTGGAGGGTTGCGTGTAAAGATGTTGTACCTTTTATGCAAATCGCAATCAGTTGTTGGTTAAACAATTTAGCATTTTCGTAATGAACATTTGTATCGGTCATTCATCGCTCGAGGTTTTGCAGGAAATTCCTCTTGTGATCGCCGCACGACTTTTCGATCGTCCGATCAACAAACTGAGCAAGAAGGAGTTGAATGATTTGTTGCACGGTAGCAAGGCGGGTATGATTGGGTGTCATTGGATCTACGCTACTGTTGCGCAAAGTTGAGTTCGGGTCTGAAACATGTAATCGTTGAATTTGCATTCAAATGTGTCCATCTGTTTCTCGAGTACCACAGCGTCATTGTTGTCTTCCAAGTGCTTGCTTCAAAAGCCGTTGTCCCTTCTATATGGGTGCGCTTGAAGTGGAAAAAATGTTTAAATATCGCAGCAAAACATAACTGCAATTGCGGCAATTTCATGTAGACCAGCGAGTAGTAGTCTTTCACTTGTAAAATAGTTAATGTAAGGCAGCAAATCACAAACTGGTATATTACTTCGTGTAAGTAAGATTTTACGCACACAAAGCGCATCCCAAAATTCGTGGCTTTATTTGCATAATATATAAATTTCTTCAAAAGAAGGCAACGCTGCGCAAAAAGCAGGTTACGTCGCCATTAATTCATCATCGTTTTTCACCCTCTAGTTCACATTACTGAGCGGATTTCATATAGGCGTGATACCCCTCCGCTCCATTCCCTCTCCTTTTTGGGTGTTCTACCCCATTCCAAAAAGTGATAGCCTTTTTCTAATACCATGCTTTCCATTTATGAAGACAGCTTGTGGCATGAAAATAAGAGGCAACAAGTTTATTAAACATTAAAACCGGTTGTTTCGAATCATTGTTCAGCTGTTCATTAGTGTATAGTGTCAGACGATGAATGAGTAAAATTTTCTACTTTTGCAATCCTCACAATTCGTTCGGTTTAATGTCTTGTTGTTTCGCTGAAGAAGACGGTGACTTCAGGTGTAAATCCACACATTACTCTACGCTGTTACTGTAGATAAGCTCTGGTGACTGGAAATCGTATTGTGATCGACGCGGTCTGAAAAACATTTGATCAGTTGACCATAATATGCATGACATGGCCAATAAAAATGAGACAAGAAGGGGGGGGGGGAAGAGGAGAATGAGGATTTATGTTTTCAGAATTGTTCCTCAGTTTGAATTGGATGGCACTGAATTGTCTTTATTGACACGAATAAAGGCAACTGCACGTGGCACTGAGGACGTGTGACAGTGACATGGGTGAATAAAGTGGACAGGTTATGTTGACAGAGTATGAATAAGCTCAACTTGTACGGTAACGTTCGAGAGGTTGAGAACTGAAGATCGGAGCATGACTTGCGGACATAGTTATCATCGTTACTCTGCAAACGGTCACCAAGCAACGGGAAAGCATGAATGAAGTGAGATTTATCACAAAAGATTAAAAATTTTTATTATAATTAGTTCGCGATACTGTGGTAGATTGATGTCTTTCTGAGGTGACCTCCTGAGAGCACTGTGGGCTTGATGAGGACCACCTCATCCTGACCCGTTCGACCCAGGTTTTGACCTTTCTACTTTTTGCCTCAGTTGATGCTGATATGTTGCCTTGCTGTTATGTTCATCACTTCCCTACAAACCGTTGTCACACCATTTTGAATGCGCCGAAAACGATTCAGTTATCTGAAGTGCTCTGTCAACAACTCTTCGTTCACTTCGTGGTTAACTAGGAAGTTAATGTGAAGAGAGGACGTTTCCAATGGCCTGTTTTTGCGATATCATGGTAATTTATTTTAAGCTCAGCCGTCTTAGCAAGACCTGTACTACACGTTCATAACAAAAGTTCGAAGTTAAAATGTCCCAGATGTTGAAGATAACGAAAACGCGCTAAAAAGTGTTTAAAAAGGTACTGTAATAGGTCGTTTACAACAAATTGTCGCAATCACAATGACAGCTGAACTGATATACGGTCTTACATGTTTTGCATGAATAATGATTGGTACTTGCAATTTGCTGATATTTACAATCTGTATGCTTGCATTGATGCTTCAATCAATCCGTTTCATGGATTCAGCGTAAGAGAACCTGCTTATGCTCAACCTAACCCGAAACACCTAATATCTCCATCTCACACATGCATCGATAAATTGAAATACTCTTATATCTGCCTCATGTAGACAACGACAGGAAGACGCTTCTTGCTTTTTGCTTCCCAACATATAAATATATATGCTTCATAGCACGGAATTTGGCTGCTCGTTAGAAACGTTAACAAACTTCGATCATAATCATCAAAAAATCAACAGCAGCAGCCAAGCACTTATCATCTTCTTTTTGCTGCTCACTCGCTGGGAGAAAGCGAAAGAGAAGGGTAAAAAAAAGAGGGCGCTTCATGAGATAGTTGCTTGAGAAATGGCTCTTTCGCGCTGTGATAGAATTTGTTCGTAGATCCTTTTTTTCTGATTACTAAACACGTTCTGTGTATGTCTCCGAATAATTCAGCAGTTGTCGCTAACAGCTGATATTTTTGCAATATAACTCAGCTATTTTCTTTTCAACATGCAGTTACATCATGTTGTTAAATGTCAAGATGAGATAAATATGGAAACGTAGTTAGTAATGCCGTTGCGCGTCCCTTGCAGTCATCGTCATTCTCGAGTTTCAACCACACTATCGCTTCACCTTTTGCCCGTAACACCTTTTTGTTTTCGTTCTAAATTTGTTTTCCACAGTGAATTACTGTTTCGCTATATTTTGTAAGAAAAGTTCGTACATGAAAAATTTTTCAAGAAGGAATCTTGTGTACTGACTGGCTCTTCTTTAATTCATTGTTTTGTACATTACTAGAGAAAAAGTGCTAAGAGGCGGACCATTAGTGAAAAAAACCCAAAAGAGTTGAAACAGATGAATGTGTTTTCAAAGCCTTGCTCGTTCGTCCCTGTTTCCAATGCTGGCGGTTGATGTTGGTTTCGAGGGGCGGCTCCATCTTACAAGCACTATTTTACTTTGCGATCATTTCACCACAAACTAGGCTAAGCGTCCTACCTAGCTTCACTGTGATATCAGCTAATATGTGATGTGATGAACTGATCGAGGAGAAACGTAAGAGTACAGCAGATCTTCTAGATCAGAAAATATCACGCAACAAACACTGGAAATGCTACTCTGCCTGCTGAGTGAATCCGCTAGCTGAGGGAAAAATCTGCTAGCTGAGGGAAATGCACCGCGACTATTCCTTAGGCACTAACATTCATCGGCAGCACAATGTCACTCTTCCATAACGCCTCAAACAGCTGGCTGGCTGCTTACCCCTTTTATGATGTGCTTCGAGATGAGCCTTCTCCTTTCGGTTTGCCTCAACATTCATTTTGACCGATCTTTCATTGTTAAATGTCTTTTCCTCTCTCTTATTTTAAAAAGTAGGCAATGACAAAATCGTAAATGTCGATGTTGCATAATATCCTACCTTTAATGCAACCCACATCTATAAAGTTCCCAGTTCATTTTCAATATATAAGCCGGTGATGTTGCCTATAATTGTTGAGATTTCGTGGGACTATTTCGTGTGAGTATCTGTTGTTTTTTTTGGGCACGCTCAGAAGGAGGACGGAGGAAGGATTCGTGGTGAACGCCAAATTGGAGAGGGGCTTTATCTAAAGTGATATGGAGTTTGGTGTCTGGTATCAACACGTGTAACGTGCTGAAAGGCGAAATGGGGCCTCCGTAACTTGATTTTCGAAAATTTCAGTGGATTTTGTTTAGTGTAGTAGATTCGTTCGAGGTTGTTCGGCTTGTAGCGATTTCGTTCAGCAATTGGGATAAAATGTGAGGTTTTTTTAGGTATACGGAAGAGAGGGCGACATCAGCTTCAAATTAAGAAAGTGAATAATGTTGGTTTGCTGATTGCTGTCCGCTTTATTGCTTCAAGATTTTCCGTTGTCAGAAGCTGGCCAGATTATTTCATATTTTCGGGAACAAGTGAATTTGGTCTAAAAAATTATGGGCGAAAAAAACGGAAAACATTTTCACTTCAGCTAAGTAAAGAGCACCATAAAGCATAGGGGGTGTCAAGTTGTTGAGAACGATGGAGGAGGACGAATCAAAATTTGCGTCACTGCTAGAGGAAGCAAAAAGAAGAGAGAAATTCCCCAGAAAAACAATTTATTGACGTTTTCGGATTCTAGTTGGGAAGATGCTTTATTGCGTAAAAGAAGACGGCAGTTTTAAAAATATTGATTTTCTTCAGAGACGGCTGTTTCACTCATAAACAACGGTTCTGAACTGATTCGTGCTCATGTCACCATTACAGGAGTGGATACCAGTACATAGAAGTATGCTGTGAAAGCTCGTTTGCATTTGCCGATTTAAAATTGATCGTTTTTTGTTACAGTCGCTTAGCACATCCACCACTCACTGTAATCCTCTTGTACTCTAAAAAGTTCTTCAAAAAAAGCACTATGGGACATTACGTTTTTCGTGTTAATCTGCATATTTGTGGGTGTTCAATTGAGTTTGCGTGCTCTTCGCTCATTCCCGACATCAGTTCACATATATGTCACTGATGAAATGCGATAAACATCAGGTCAAAATTGAGCTCGAACTCCTGCTAAGTGCTTTCGTTAACTCACCATAACAAATTATGCATTAGAAAGGATTTCGCTAACTCTTTGCGACATAAATATTGCCTGATGGAAGTAAATAAATTTTTCTGTTGACAAAATTTTTTTCCACTGTAAGTTTTTCCTAATGTTGTATATGATGAACAAGCGCAAGAGAAGCATACTGATGGAGTTCACCCATGCATGAGCATTTCTCGCATCTGTCCTTCAACGCTTTCAAAATATCCAAAAAGAACAACGAACAATATATCATTCGAGTTAAAATCGATCTCCGCAAGCGATCTATCTCCCCAAAGATGCTGTTTCAAATTTCGATAAAGGAAGTGACAGCTGGCTGTCAGGTTCGGACTGTTTGGTGGTGGCGAAGTTGGGTGAAGTAGCAATCTTGAGCTGCGGCGATGGAAATTTGAAAGGCATGTACGGGAGCACTGTCATGCAAAAGCAAGATTCCTTGTTTAGCTTTCGTTTCTTTATTCTTGACTTGCTCACGTATGCCTCTAAACAAACTGGCGTAGTATTTAATCGTATTTGTCTTCCTTCTTTCCTAGTAGTCGATCAACAGGACTCCATCTTTGTTTAAAAGAAAGCTGCCGCCGAAGCTAAAACCAACCGAACTGGTGTGCCCCGAGATCTGACATTCTTCACAAACATATCTCCATTCCCTTCAGGATTCTTTTGATTCCGGAGCCCAGTGATGAATCAAGCTCTCATCACCAATTACAATCATACCAGGGAAATCCTCCTCGTTCTTCTCAATAAAATTTAACATCTATTGAAGGTGGGGCAGTCGATCATGCTTCTGAAGTGACGAAAGGTTTCTTGGCATCAAGTTTCTGGATATTTTACTGGGATGGATGTGTCCGTGAAGGATGGTATTGACGGAACGACCTGATAGCCCTGCTTCTTCTTTCATTCCGGTTGCGGTCCACGGTCCACCATTAATTTTTAAAAGAGGACATCTTGACATAAAACTGCTTTAGTCGAATTGGGATTTCCATTGGCTGGACTCCTTAGTGACGCTGCTTTGCTTGAATCGTACCTTTGGCGCTTTATGCACACTTATGTTTTAAATAATTCGTAACTTTTTCATCGCACGAACGAGAAGTACGATTTTGTGTGCACAATGTGATTGCGTGTTAGCGGTATTTTTCGAAAAATAATTAACTTAGACGGTTGCAGTAAGTATTCAATTGCGAAAACTTCATGAGAGCAGATGTACTTCTCCTGATATAGACTTTTTATGGTTGCGGGAATGAGAGAGATATCACAGCGTAGCAGTTTTGTCGGGCTTATTTGTACTACTTAAAAGATGCACTTAATGAACAATTGTGGGAAAATATGAAAAAGGGCTTGCACGATATGCGCTCCGTCGATTCATTCATCGAACTGGCTGGTCTCCTAAACAACTTGTCTTCGACTCACCTGACGACTATAAAGGTATCCAACAAAACCGATCGCATAGATCCTCTACTGGAGGCTCTTTTTTTCCACCATCCGACTGGTTCAAAATGCAGATATCTTTCCTTAACTTTGGTTCAATCTCTTTGAAATGGGGCTCTGAAGGCGAGCCTTCTATTAGGATATAACCATAAATTTAACACGTTTAGGCTCAATGGCTCCCGACCTGAAATTGTCGCTGAGCAGACAAACACGCACAGATATGAAATCGCCAAAACACACTATCTGTAAACCACAAATTTGTTGGAACACTGAAAAATGAATTCAAAAATTTTCTCAAAAAATTGTTTTTTCTTTTCATCAAAGATGTGAAACTTTTTCTCCGTTCAAAATGCGTGTTGTCATAAAATTGCATAGATTTTAGTGCACCGCTGCATTTCTCGAAACTCTCTTCATACGACGGCGATGTTTTGAATTGCCTGCCCCTTTTGCCCACAATTTACATGCTTTTTTTTCGCAGCAACGAATGCGCAGTGTACGACAGTCACTTCTGCCCGTATATATGCGTTTCGCTTATATATGTTTGCTTTTTACCTCGTTAGTTTCAATGCACGAGCCAAAGAAGTTACCGCGATGATATATGATAACCTGTTTTGGGAAGGGCGCTTGAAACGGAATATAAGATTGGTCTATGGGTCAAGATGAGTTGTAACGCATAGAGGATAACTCGGACGGCAAGGTCGGTCTGATTGTGAAAAATAATTTTTTTCATTTTCAGCTAGTTTCTCGGGCTGCTTCGAGCCTAAAGACGCAGGGCACTGCTGCTAATAGCTTGCTTAAAGTACAGCTAAGGGTGTGGATTTCTGGGAAAGCGACAAAGTCTTTGGGAAACAAATGCAAAATTTTCGGAAATGGGCATCATCAACAGCACCAATTCTAAACCCGTTGACAGATTGCTCAATCACCACTGGCCTAATTCCCTGTCATGCGTTTAACAGTGCACGACAAGGCGAAATGTTTGAAAGTGGATTAAGCGGAAATGTTTATGCCTATGAGACAGTTGTATTTAGGGTTGCGGAAAGCGGATATTGCGTCAAGCTCCTTCACTTTTTCGTTTTTTTTTTCAAGTGTAGCATTTTTCTTCGGTCATTCACGCGAAAGAGTTTTGCGATTTTGCTGGTGTAAAAAGCTCATTTTATCATACATGTGAGCAGATAACAAAAATTCGACTTAAACCATTTCGAAAGCTTTCATAGCGTTTCCACCAATGAAATTATGAAAAAAGTAGGCCATGTTTGTTCTGAGTGATGTCATATAAGTCTCTCGAGTAGAAGCTGCCATCTATTGAACAATTCCACTAACGTCTGAAATATAATACCTGAAAACAATTAATATGGAAGGTATTGCGGATTGAGCAAAGTTGTTGCAAGTTTTTAAAAATGAGAACAAAGATGCTTCCCAAGTTAAGATGGTTCTAGCTGCGATATTTCGAACTTATGCTGACGGTAGTGATAGGGCAGAATTTTAAGGATATTCAAGTTTAGCAAGGAAGGCATAATGTAACACTGTATGCGAAGCGATACGTTGGGAGCGACACCGGGATGTAAGCATCTGTCGTCTTGTGACTTCCTTTACGGTGCATACTTTTACTTTAAATTCCACTATGCAATACAGGACATTGCAGTATATTTGCTGCATTGCAAAGTGCTGTGTAAGTGACAAATACATGTAGTTTGGATATGACAGTAGTGTAACTTGCATGCTTCGCTAAATTGTGCATTGTAATTTCTTAAATTATTAGCAAACTATATGCATGCAGTACTACTCTATACCGATCAATATCCTATGAAACTGGTGGGTAGGCTAGGCCAGTTTCCCGCTTACGAATTTTCATCGAGGACTACCGGTAGTGATTGCAATGCAAATTGCACCACGTAGCAAAGTAATAGAAACCAGTTTTTAAACGATCGTACGCTCATAATCATCATCCCGTATGTGCACGTTGACGTTTGTCGTTGGTGACACACGCGCAAAAACTCTTTTCCAGAGTTCTTGTAGCAGCATCAACTTTTGCACAAATTCAAAAATTCGACTTTATTCGACTGTTCCAATCAATCTTATCGCATTCTATCGTGGAGCTGCTTAAATCCAAAGTAATTTCTCTTGAAGGATGAAAAAAGGATGCAAAGAGTTTTAATGTATTGGATCTATTGTCGTACTAAGCTTCTGTTTTGTTTCTTCCGTCTTTTATATTCCAAATCTCCTAAAATACGTTTTATTCTTCAGCTAAAATAACCATCGTTTCTTTTTTTCATTAGGGGTATTTAATTAGCATTCATCCATTCGTATCACTTTTCATTTATATCTGTTTCTCTCTCCAATCCCGTTCATTTGTTTTTCGCACCCTTTTCCACTCGAAATTGGTGGCTTGCACTAATAAACGTGGATTTTAAGGGAGAAAATGCAATATATGCATTTTTATGCGCTTTTCACTCCGACTAACGCTTATCGTAGAGCCGTTTCATGTGTGCGAATATAAGCGTGTTCGTCCATCTAGGTTATTTTAGCTGTCGAGACGCGTATGCTATCCATATCTAGTTGCACAGACACAATTGCCCTGAGCTTCAAATGGAGCTTCTTAGGTTATGCATGACGAGTGGTTACACAGTATGTACAGTTATACAGTTGTACAGTATGGGACAGAGCGAACAGTTAATCGTAGTTTAGCTCCACTGAGGCAAATTTGAGGATGTGCGATGCAAAAATTTTCGATTTACGTTGGAAGTGTACACTTCATGGTGCATTAAAAGAGCTTGGTTTATGAATTTTCCGGCGAGAAATGAGATTTTTGGAAAAGTCAGTGCAAAATTTTCAGGTAAATGAACGTCAAGAGTGGGAGCAACGTTGCTGTCCTCAACAATTCACTTGACCAGCGCGATGTGTTCATTCTAACTGTTTGGTGACCGATGCACAGCAATTTTCATGCGAACTTTAGCCTTCTATATTTAATTTCATTAAATACAGATCGACTAGAATCGAACAAAACTGCGAAAAGTAGATTTTTTCCCAGCGCTTTGGGTGCCATCTCCAGTCTCGTTATTCAAAAAAATTTTTGAAAAGAACAAAATGTAGAAGTTGAGGAGGTGACAGTTTGAAAACCATTCACTAATTCATCATGTTTCTCCTAAGTAGTCTAACTCTGTCATGTTAACGCTGTGTGTGTTTCACTCCATTAATATTTGGTTGATCCCTTAAAATCAGTAGGCTGACTCCTGTTGCTTTGTTTTGCTGCATTTTCGAAAACGTTTCATGCAAACCTTGAGCACAGAATGCTCACAAAATGATTGAAAATAATATATATGACACCAACGTTCACTTGCGTGTTCAGCGTGCATAACAGTAGGCAAACTCAGATAACTAGGCAAACTCAGATAATTAGGCAAACTGAGATAATTAGGCAAACTAAGATAATTAGACAAACTCAGATAATTAGGCAAACTCAGATAATTAGGCAAACTCAGTTAATTAATTTCACTCCAAAAAACATCCACTCATTATTCCATATTCTTAATTATCGATTCTTTTCATTGGCTGAAACACCTGTTCAGTAAGATATGTGGAGTTAAATTCATTTATCGTGAATATACTAAAGTTGGGCGACACGACCTGGAAGAAGAATAATCAGTTAGTGAATGGTTTTCAAAGTACCACCCACCCTCTCCTCCTCCCCCTTTTCCCCTACCCTTCCTACTTTTTACCCTTTCCTGAAATTCTTTTTTTATTTCAGCTGGAAATCGTTGTTTGGTCCATGGCTGAAGGAGTCGTCCTTCTCGTTTTATCTGCCTTCATACTTCTTTCTATCCTTTAACTTCTAAACTTATTAGGTTTTACGGGCTCTGCGCAACTAGGCGTTCTGCGAAGACTATGAAGGAGAGATGGCTGCAAAAATTATGGAAAAGAAGCTAAGGGTATTGGTATTTTGCTTAACTGAATGACATATTGAATAACATGAACCTAAACATGTATTTAGCCATCATTCGTACTCATATTTAATGAAACGAACAGATGGAAATATGCTCATATCAAGTAGTATTCGCATTTCCCGAAGTTTTCCTTAAAGAGCAAGAAATTTGCGTGCAACTGGCATCATAGACACATAATATACTTACTGACATTTCTGTGTGTTCAGAATTGCTGCTTAATTGGCGTTTGGGAATAGGTACAGGATCATCAGTATGTAGAACCGTTCAAGAACGGGATAATCAGTATGTAAGACCCTATTGCCCACTGTGGATGCTTTATGAAAACATCGCACTGTTGCGCTCTATTGGACGAAAAGTTTTCATGTGCAATGGGATCGATATTTTGTGCTATGACGATTCTTAAAAGGTGGAGCTGTTCGCAGTCAGCTTTATCAGGATAATTTACGTGGTAAGTGAACTTACATATTGCTAACTTACATACTTTGCGAATCTCCAGAAACGAACGAGTTTTTGGGCTGGCAAGACATTACTTATTATGACATTTTCACTGCAGATATTCGAGACAACCAAGCACTAAATACGGCATTGATTTTATGGCGTTATTTACATTGCCGACCATCTTGTCGAGCATAGTAACATCGGAAAGCATGCTACATAGGAACATTTCTAGGGTCATGAAACGGTTGAAGGAATTGGGTTGCAGAACGCCGTCCACATTTCGCCATTTTGTCACTCACATTACGCCATTCTGTTATTTGTTACATTCGAATCAATCGAGCGTGATCACATCGTTTCGTTCATTATATGACGTCTGGCTGAATGAACTGTTCTCCTCGTTTTACGTGCGTTCATAGTTCTCTCTACTCTTGCTCGTGTGTTTTATTTTTGTTGTACCTCTAGAAAATTGCAGCAAATCATCAGTTGTGAAATTTGCATTGCAAGTGCTTCATAATGATCGCTTTGCAAACCGAATTCGGCATATAGCAAATATTCGACCGTTTAGGGAGGGATGAGGGGGGAGGGAGGAGAGCGGGGAGGTATAGAGCTAAAAAAGAGGAGATTGATCATTTTATCGTAGTGGAAGAATATAGCGCTTCAGGTTTTCTTATATCCTGAACTTTGGTCACTGCAAAAATAATTGCTCGGAATGTCATAGCTTGAACGAGTTAGGTCTCATATGTATGCGATTGCTTCCGACATTACTCTATGAAACGCATAGCGCAAACCACCTACTTAGTCGATTAACTTCGTTCGCTGAGGCACTGAATGAATTGGGATTATCACGCTGTTACAGCATCGTCATTTCCTGCATTACTGTTTTTTAAACTTTTTAAAAACTGCATGGACAGAACTGAAATTGATCCCTTGCATGACGGATGGCAAACAACGGATTCTTCGCTTTAACATCACTGTCGTTGAAAGTCTCACTCGATCGAGTTTTCAAATTCATTCATTTCTTCTTTCACGAGTTTGTTTTCACCGAATCTGTTTTCTAACTTTCCAAGATTTCAACTTTTTCGCGACTCTCTGACCTCGTAAAGGTGCGGGAGGGGGGGTAGGGGAGAAAATTTTTGGCCCGAGTAATATCTAAATTTGCAACATTCCATCTACTGATGGCATATTCAAATTTTTTTCTTCATGCTAGCACACTTTCGAGCGCTTTCAGCATTCCTTCCAATCTGTTGATCGTAATGTTGGTACGTTGACAGAGGTGAGAATCTATGAAGCCGTTGGAAGTTCCCCCGAGGGCATCAAAGATCACGATCTGTCTCTTTGATATGAAAAAAAAAACGCGTTTTGTGGTTGGCCGGTGTTGAGCTTGAAATGATTCCATCATAAAAACCAGTCATCGTTTGCCTCAGTCGTGCTGTGTCCAGGAGAATGAGAAATAGCATGCTGTGAATTGGTGAATAGGGATCGCTGTACACGATTATTCCCTTCTCAAAACGGCGGTTTCCTCGCAATTCAATCAAACGTTCAACCTCACAAAATATTTGTCGTTGAATTTATGTCAGTAAGTGTTGCATTGTCTTTGAAATTTCCCGATTCGAATCTCATCCCTTTGTTATCGTTTACATTTACAGAATGAGCTATTTGCTACGAATGCCAAAGTGAAGAAAATCGTACATTTTAGTGATGTGAAAGCTGAAAGGGAATTGTAAATTGTTTAAGCGCTACAGATCTAAAGTGATTTTAACCCTGTCGTACCTTAACGTCGGACTGCAGGGAATCGCTACTTTGCGCTCACCTTGCATTCAGTTGCTGTGGCGGGGACTGTGCAGCACAGTTCTTGAGAGCTTTAAAATATGAAAAAAGGCTTGAGAGAATTTGTTGATTAACGTACATTTTATGAAGTGGCAAAGAGACATTTTGGTCTCACTGTCGGTAACCCGAGCAAATAATGACATAACAAAACTCATAATCTTACAAGGAACAATTTGTGTGTGCGTATAAAAAAGCGAAACTAGGAACGAAAATAAAATTCGTACGACTGAAACATAGAGGCACTTTCGAATAACCTTCGTAAGAGATCAGCAAGCTTAAGTGACGAACGAGGCAAAAGTAAACTAATTCTTGGGATGCGAATGATGAGAACTGTTAAGGGAGATGATATTCTCAACTGATAATGTCAGTAAATGATTCACTCTTACATAAGATGCAGATATATTATTGGCCAACTTTCCGCTTGCAACCCTTCCAATTTTGTTTTTCTGGAATAGTTGCCAGTTTCTTAACATGTCTTCAGCGGTTTTTCTTGCTAGTCGATCTTTAAGAAAAGACGCTCCATGATCAGCTGTTGAAGCGGAAAACTTCACAAAACTGATGTTACTAAATCTCATCCATGTCAATTACGGATAGGGAAGCCTCTGGCGGAAGCTTCGCCATGACTTGTCAACTTATAAATTGGCTAAACCAAACCTTCAGACACACCACTGAGGTTTCTTGCATCGCAGTTCTCTTTTATAAACGTTTGCTGGCTTCAAGGCGACATTACATTATTTACGCCACTGCGCTAGATATCTTAATGGGATTTGAATAATTTGGTGAGCACAGAATGAAGAATTGAATTTGTCGGGAAAAATCATCGTCACAGTTTTGATCACTGATAATGAGGTTTTGATAGGTAATGTTCACGGCTGAGGGGGGTGCGCAAATGCGATGTGAAGCCTGTAGTCTACCAAATCTTGGCCCATTCGAATTTTACTCTGTGGCTTGCTACAGATCGAACGGAAGGCATATTTCTACCCTTCATTTGTAGATGGTCGCTAGGCTTACAAAACGACTGGCAACACGTATTTTCTCGTTCTCGTTATTCACTAAGCGGCAAAAAAAGAAAACATGTTGGCCTTATCGCTTATTTAAAAAAAAGTAAGTTGTCTTTTGTCGACTTTGCACCAAGCAATGATTGAGATATTGTGGACTTTCTCAATTTTCCAGGATTGGCGCAGATTCTTCTTCCGATATCGAATGTTTCTGTTTCCTAATGGCTTGATTGAATAAGTGACTTATAGTGTTGTTTTGGCAATAACCTTGCATATTGCTGCTTTTCCCTTCAATTTTGTATAGCTGGCTGGAAATGTAGCTCATAAATTTCGATAAACTTTCCTTGCGATGAGTAAAGGTGACTTTGAAACTGAAAATTTTATTATGCTCTGAGATTTCAGAAAAGACATGAGTTGAATACGATTAGATACGGTTTATTGGCTTTCTCGGCAGCGGCTGTTAGATTTTTGTGGCGCTCTTGATGAGGCGATTACCACCAACTTCATTTCTAAAGTGTATGAGTAATTTCAAGCGAACTAATTGCGTATTCTTAAATTTATTTTGGCAGGAAAGCTCTGCTAATTCTTTTCGCTCAAATGAGTTCAATGATATGAATCATACAAGTGAAAAGCGTTTGTGAAGATATACAACGTCTGCTTTTTTGTGTTCACTGTATCTCCTTTGGATGATTTATTATGTGGGAAAGTTTAAGTCATTTGACGCTTAAGATGCGTTCGCTGTGTATGATTGTCTTCAACACAGTGAGTTCAAGTGAATGACGATAATTTCTTGAAATTTCAAGGCGATAGGCTCGGTACTTTCTTGAAATCTCAAAATGACAGGCTCGTTACTTTCTTGAAATTTCGAGATGATAGGCTAAATGCAGCCTACGATCGAGCGACTTAACTTCAATTCTATTAAGAATCCCCCATTTCGATACGCTTACTTAGGTCAGACTAATACCACTTTGAGCTCTGCAAATATTTTATCCAGCTATTCATTGTGCGAAACCCTGAGTAGTCGATTTTATCACCTTCTGAGATGTTGCATGAAGTTATTCGTTTCGAAAATATTTTAAAATAATGAAGGTGGTTAAAAAAAGAAGTTATCATGACTTGGTTTCCGTACTAGTGCATATTTCCAACGTATTGCATCCATCTGCATACACCTGATTCCCTTTCCTTTTCCACCCATCCTAATGATGTCATCTATTTTCTATTCATTCTCAAAACCCTCACCTTTGGAGAACGCATGAGGGGTATGCATCGATCAAAGGTACATCGCAGAGAGTAAAGATTACATCGAAATGAAATCTTGTTTTACTAAATACAAAAAGGTTAGTGCATAATTTTTTGTGTAGCATGAATCTCATTCCGGTATATTCAGTTTAGTTTAAAGCGCCATTTTCGACCATCTGAGGTGATCCTAGGCGAGAGATGCTAATCATTTTAATGTGCTATTTATATGGGTTCCTCAAAACAAAAGTTTCTCAAACGGCTCCGTCATGCCGAAATTCTGGACATTTAGTGCCCAGTCACTTTCTGTTTATTCTGATCACCTAGCTGATTTTTTTTCTTCAAATGCCTTTTTGTTGTATATTTGGTCGAGATTATGGAACGATGGTAGCATCGCACTTCTTTCGGTGATATGACCATTTATGCAGGAACAGCACCGGGCATGCCGTTGCAGGGATGGTCTAGAGTGCTATCAAACATCACTGAACCGCATTATGTAGAACACGAATTTTACGCCAAACCTTTAAAAAACATTTCGTTTTTCAAGTTTTGCTGTTGTGTATAACTCGATTTTACATACCGAAAGGAAAAAATGCGTTGCGATTTAATTGTTAACGTTTGCCTCATGTACCACACAGAAAAGAAGTTTGTTACAAGAACGTACATCTTTGCTATGATCAGCAGTAGCTATGGGTTTAATCGGTCTCATGATAAATCACTAAATCAAATTCGGCCCTCGGATTCAAAATCTTTGTTTTGACTTATACTCAGTCATTGTGTCGAGTGGGGAATTTTCAGCGGTTTTCCACTTTTCTTTTGGTTTTTGAAAAGTTTATGAGACAGCAGCTGGGTTGGCAGTTTTTGATTTATTTGTTGGGGCTCCAATAATGCAGAATTTTGCTAACGTCGGGGTGGTTATGTCCGTAACCATAGCTCAGCGATAGAGACTTTGCTTGATATGCGGAAAGGACCGGGTTCGATCACCGGTTGATTCGACATCGTATCGTCAAGAGATAACTGAACTCGGTGAAATTACAGCCAACGCCTTTGTGTCTTTGTACTGATAATGGTTAGATTAACTTAGACATGTAATTCAGTGTTTCCAAAGTGCCTATTAGATGGAGAAAGCAAGCACCTGCAATAATTATATCACTTGGTACTCGTTGCAGTGTAGCATTCTGAGAAACTAGGCGTCAGTTGAAGGAATAATCCGGTCTTAAGAAAACCTTCGATAACATTTGGGTGATAAATAGTGCTGCGAAAATGTAACGTATTCGAGAGACTAGCTTGAGTGAATGATGCGAAAAGCAGTGAATGACTTCTCACATTCGCTGTTACGAAAGAACTTGTTAGGTATGGCCCCACTGCTGCGAGGTGACAAACGATAGCCGTGACATTTGTTACTACGGCGTATAGCTCACAACAGCTTATTTTTTTGAGCTGTTGTGAAGTTTTGATATCCACTTTGTATGAACATCTTTGTCTCTATGAGCTCATCTGAAACCTAGCCTCAAAAGTTAGTAAAAAAGCTGTAATTTCAATCGTTTCGCTCCTCATCGGCCGCATACAATCTGTACGAGCGGACGAACAGCCAAGTAAACTGATAAGATTAAAACCCTTTTTCATTTGGACAACTAGTATTTAATATCGCCCTCAACTGCCACGTGAGGAGGATACATCAACTTCATTTCACTTTTTCATATTCTAAATCCTTCGCAAGTTGGTTTATAGAAATTCTTTTTCTTGCTGACAACGCTTTAATATCGGAATTGCTTAGGGATATTTTTTATGAGCGCTCAGGTGAAAATTATTTTGAAAGGTTCGTGAGGTACTGTGGCAGTTATTTTCATATCCTGAGATTCTTTCTCATCGCTTTTTTTTCCGGCAACGTGTTTTGTGCAAACGCTCGATTGTTTCACGGATGGCGTTCCGAGTATTCCTGAAAAGCATGAATTCTTGTTTTCTTTTATGAAAACTATTCAGACGGTCCAGACGGTCATCTACTCTCTCACCAGCGTCGCATTTTTTCTGGATTGTCTAACCAATATACGATATTTATTTTAATCGTCGTCCAACTTTCATTCAAAACATCCGCTCGATCATCGCTCTTTGACCGACCGCTTTAGAGCCTTGTTGTGTGCCTAATTGCGTTCATCACTAAGAATTGTCTTCAAAACACACTCTCTCTTACATGTGTTTACGTTTTCGTCTAAAGCAAACTGCTGTGCGGTAATTGTGTACATGGATGGTCGCGCGAGGGCGTGGTCAACATTTTTTCGTGTCTCTTCATTTGGCACGTTTTTTTCCTTTCTGTCTGCCCCAGGTGACACTTTGTGTGCCAAATACCGTTTAACAGCGTCACTGCATGAGAATCTGGTTGTCGTTGCCGTAGAAGCAGTGACACTGAGTTGGGCGCTGTTTTCGCCAGTTCATTGCTTCCCCGTCACGTCAGTTGTATTAAAACAAGAGCAGGCTTCGTGCCTGCAAACTTATCTTTAACTGAAAAATAGTTAGTGTATTGACTGTTGGACAGATCTGTTATTAAGTAATCTTACTGGAATTGAGCTGCTATCAAAGAGGCTCAAAAAGTGATTCCTCATTTCTAAACAAAACTTGTCGAGTGGGAAGGTAACGGCGGTGCTGGTTACTTCTGAAGTTGCCAATTGAAGCTCGAAGCAGAGGAACCTGCCATTTAGCTGTACTTGCGGAATAAAGCGGTATTTGTGCTGCGGAGTGCTCCTACTTGCATATCACAATGAATTTCTTCAGTAGTTCGGCGTCGCGACTGATTCTGCCTGTACGGAAGAATGCGACGCCAACGGCGATCCCGCCAAGGCCGCTCTCGGCCAGCGGAAAATATGCGAGCACAGAGGGCCGTTTTACAATCATCGATGAGAAGTAAGCACGCTGAGTTTATCTTCCTCGTATTTCACGATTAGACTTGTTTTTCTAAGGCCTTACAAAAGTTCCCTTTGAAAAGATGCAGTGAGGAGCGGTTCTATTGTTGGTGGTGTTGTTCTGCACGTGCATGTGCACAGATGTTGAGAGAATTGCAGTGCACGAACAGCTCTCATCGTTGATAAGGTTTTAGTTCATACGACGCAGTGCAGGATGAATTTGAATGTAATATATACAAGGTCAGGTCAGCCGGAGTTAAGCAGAAGCGAAATAATGAATCAGGAAGCGCCATCAGCTCTAGGGATACAACGTTTCCGGAATAGCTTCTGCGCTTTTGCGTTGCTTCCTAAAAGATCCGGCCTAACTGCCTATTACTTGAAGACTCTGAATTTAGTTCGGTAATAAGTAAATGGTACATTGCGGTACAGATGGCGAATACGGTGCACGGCTACGGTCTTCTGCAGCAGCATATTTGAGTTGATCGCTTCTTATCCGCTTGTTGCAAATTTGATTATGCTAAACGCATTTTGGCGGCAGCTTGCTTATCTGTGCCTAGGTATGTGTGTGGCGTTCGAGCGTCTTTGTCGTCCAACTGCGTATGTGTCTGTCTGCCCATGTGGTAGTTTCGCCTTCAGATATTTTTTTTCACCATTAACAGTGAATCATCAATTTAGCCTACTTCGACCATTGCTTTTTCTGTCCTTTTCCAAGACAGTAACCAGGCTCATGCAATTTTTTACAGTTTTTCCAGGTTCCGAATTAGCTTGACTGCATGCTGAAATGAAGCGTTGCGCTAATGCTGCATCCCGAGTGGCTTAAACTCCGATACGGTTTGAAGGGTCTTCCCGCCTGTAAACCACCGAAGCTACAGTTTTGAAATTTGATTAACATTGTCCGTACCCCTTAGAGACGTTCCACTTTATAGAATTCACGCATTTTGCAATCAATTCAACAGCAAAACAAACTGGGGCAAGTAAGACTACATACAGGGTCGGCCACGCTATCTGCTTTGACAAGTCCACCCATCAGGACGCACGGTTCCATGAGCTGCCGGCAGATGATAAAACAGGAAATAATGCGCTTACTTTTTTTAAGCAATCCGATCGCCCGTACAGATCACCTACGAGACGCCCATTCTTTTACAACGGGACAGCTTGAAGTGTAACCCACCCGAATGAAAAATTGATGCAGACTTTTGGGTTTGTTTAAGTGCTTATAATTTGTGCCACTTTTGATGGGCTACCTTGAAGTTGATGTAGTTTGAAATTTGATTAATTAAATTCGGTGGCACCACTAAGTGTTCTTCTAGCTGTAGTGCTTCTCAAATTCTTACTAACGAAAGAGAAGGCGATAGATAAACAGTCACCATAACGCGTTTTCGGAATGTGAATTCGCCAAAGCGCACAAAAACATTTTCTTACTATGGAAGATTTGTGTAGCCGTTCGCTTACAAAGCTGTTTGATCACTTCTTCGCACTTTATGAATTCGGTTTGTCTGATGGGCGGAATCATAAAAGCGCACGTTGTTTTGGCCCTGCAACATGCTTTCCCATTTGTTCACTTTTAAATAATTCACATTTTAAAATCTCTTCCTTGGCCTGTTCTTCTTTCACTTTCTTACATATACTTCGCAATTGGTCCGATACTATGCATCTTACGTCAAAACTTGAAGCTGTTGTAGTTGATGATGCATTTGAAAACAGTTTTTATTCCGTAGTAAAACTTTTATTCCAAACACGATAGAAATCTGATTCGAAAGTACTAAAAAATCTTATACAGTAATATATGCTGAAATTCAAAAGGTAAAAAGCCTTTGCTGTTCCCGCATACTCGAGTTGGGCAGCAAAAGCATTACAAAACACTAACAATACTTTGATTCCTTTTCCTTCCTTCACCTCCCATACAAATCGCAAAGGCGATTTTTAAGGGATGCTGCACATTACAATAATTGTATCGTTAGAGATATGAGTGGCGACAACTGCAAAATACTGCATAGGTCGATCATTCCATTTTTCGTTGAAATGCTGTTTTTTAAGTTACTTGTTTGGTGTGCATAAGAGAGCCAAAAATTTGCTAATGACACGTTTGGTAGTTGCTTGCAATGTTTCTACTTGGAGAGCTCGCTTTCAATCGCCCTTTTTGGGTTTACAATTGAGAATACATACGAGACTGGTATGATGTTAGCACGTTAGCACGTTACCGCTCGGGCGTCAGTGAGATGTCTCAATGTTACTGAGGCAATCGCACGCCGAGCACAGCCATCCCTTTGGCTGTTTTAGCCTGTTGTTAACCACCCGCTGGCTCGGCTGTCAGTGGTATGGTGGGAAGCAGCCGGGAATCGAACCCGGGTATCCCCGCACGCGAGGGGGGCTCTACCACTGAGCTATTGCCACCCAGTTCGTAAAGCGTAAACACACGAAAGGCATTTTACAAATATAAATTTCGGCCAATGGGATCGCTTGGTCACTGGCATCACATTGAAACGAATTTTCCCTTTAGCTGCTGCGATTTAGTGGTCGTTGAAAACAAGCTTGGGCAATTATTTTTGTTCGAAATGTTTTTAGCTACGCGTCGATGTCACCCACGAAACTTTCCTTCCGAAGGAACCCCTTCTGCTGAGATAAGATATGCACATATGTAAAAATACTCTTAACCAAGCTGCAAAACTTCCCTAAGGTGGGGTTGCGTTCGTACAAATACCATATTTCGTTCCCCATTTGATGAAGTGTCAGAAAAACCTCACTGCTCATAAGCGCTTCTGCCTTAGCGCTGTCGACTAATTTTGCTTTTAGTTTACGCTAAGTAGCGGTGGACATTCAAGCGATTTGAGCATGGGATCATCATACATTGAATTATGTAGGTGTCTTTGTTATGCGAAGCAAAAGTTACTTAGTTCGCGAAGGAGTTTTGGCGCTCGTCATAAATTCAAATGCCTTTCTGCACTACCTCCATTTGCTTTATTTCAAAGTTGTCACTAGTGATGCCATCGTACCAGATTTTTTGGTAGGATACTGTACTTGTACTTCCCTTCGAAAAATGGTATAATACTGTACAAATACCACCCCTTGAAAAAACGGATCGTACCGTACCTATACTGTACTTGGCGGCCGAAATATGGTACGATACTGTACCAAGTATTTTGGCCCAAAAAGTACAATACCAATACTGTACTTTTCGTACCTGCAGTTTTTCTTGCCATGCATGAAGAAAAGGGCATAGATAACTTTATTGATAAGTAAAATAAAGCAAAACTGTGCGAGCCAACGGACAGAAGATAATGACCAGTGGTGAAACGGCGAAAAAGAACGCGAAGTTAGCGAAAAATGAGAGGAAAATATCCGCGGTCAAGGTGAAAAACAGTTGAAAT
>JPKZ01002259.1:91089-110360 GCA_000803305.1 Toxocara canis
GGGTGAGGGAGAAGGGAAGGAGGAGAGGAGAAGAATTGAGCGAATTGTGCACCATATAGGCCTGCTGGATTTCATAGTCGCCATTGCGCCATTGACAACATGCAATTCCTCCCGTTATTTGTTTCATTCGTTGATTTCAGTGTTGCTGGAGAAAAGAGTATCATTAGTTTTGGGCTGGACAGCTTCTCTCCGTACCACTAAAAAACTTACTTAATTGTTGTCGGTTAAAAAACTTTGCTTTATGTGATGCACACATCACGATTGTCTTGCGAACAATTCAGGAACGCCTATTCATTATATGGAAATGAATAAATGTTGTGAAGATCTCGTTTGTGAAAAGCACAAAATAATAGTTCAAAAGACGTACTATAGTTGCTGGAAAATAAGCGATCGTCATCATTGCGCCAACGATATTTGTTAGCAAAAATAATAGAATGTTTTTCTGATAACGAGTTTTAAATGTTGTTTTTGGTCGTCACATGTTATTTGTTAATGAATGAATGTTAGAAGTTTAAATATTTAGTATGACTTAAGTACGGACGGTATAAAATGTTATCCCAAATAGGCACCTGTGCGGTCTTTGCCAGCTTCGTGTCAGTAGGGCTTCTCCGAATTCTTTTTGAAGTACATCTTTCAGGGAATCCTTTTACACTTCTAAACCGAAATTCAGTCGGGTCTTTAATTTTTTCATCTCCATATGTTAACATGTCGTTGAAATATGAGGCGAACTTCCGAAAAAAAAAGTGTCATCAACTGAACAGCGGGTTTTAGTTCCTTTATCCAAAACTCTACCACCTATCAGCAAATTTATATGAGTAGAATCAACTGTCTATCACTTAAGAAGGGAGATGAGAGCTTTGGGGGGAATGGGAAGGGCATACATGAATGATGAGAGCATCTTGCTGGAAGATGTGCGAATTGTGGTACACGGAACGGCGATAATGTGCTAGCAGTGTATCCATTTTTCGACGGACAGTTGCCCGAATTTAAACTCACAGCGGCTCATATATTGAGTATAACAAAGACATCAGCACCGCCATTGCTATTCTTTTGGCTTCGTTTTCTACACACCGGTTGTGCCTTCCTAAGCGAGTATTCACATTATTGCAATGTGGAAGAAACTTTGAAACGTATCCGGTTGGAAAATGTTCTCAATCTGAAGAATCCTTCAGTAACGATAGGTAGGGGGAAAAATTCGCCCACAGGTATACTTTTTACCTAATCAGTTCATTTGCCTATTGACGCTAAAAATACGAAATGCCCATTTCAAAGATGTATATTGCTTACTTTTACTTTATCTAGGTCTTCAGTAGAAGCGGAGCATGGCCTCTATTCATTTAAGCATCACTTCATTAAGTAGCGTGTGATGGAACTTTTGGGATATTCAGTGTTCATCAAAGGATCTTCTTTCTGCTTCTTCATGCTAGTAATTTATGATAGCTACTAGCAAGAGTGCAATAAAGCTCGTGAAAGAGAATTCACCAACTTCTGTGTAAAGTTTTGAACTTGTACGAAACGAACAATTTTAAATACAGCCAGCTTTGAACCACATAGCGGTTGGCAGTTAATCGCATATCTGTATTAGTTTGGTTGCTTAACAATCATTTCTTCTCCCTGATGTGAGGCGAAGCCACGCTTGATGTATTACGTTTTTTTCCGGGTTCAGTTGAATAAATGAGTATAATGCTGAACAAGGGTCTTAATTCGACAGGGGTTTCGAAGAGACCGTGTATCGTCCACTAACTGATTTTTGGCGCTTCATCGCCATCTGTTGGAAATGTTTAGACCTTTTTTATGGTGATATACGGCTCTCTGTGGGGTGTTTTCATGGTTAAGGGTATAAAAGAGTAAAGTTGCGGCAGAACTGCACAAAAAAGCAGCACTGCAGTGCTGTTGCTTTCTTTCGACAATTTTTTGCTGCCCTCGCCTATGTATTTTTTTCAGTAAGCACGCGTAAAGCATCCTAAAATGCAGTACAACGAATGATGAAAGGGAGAGCAAATCTAGGGATCTCTTTTTCTTAGAATTCAGAAAAAAGCATTGGTATTGCAGTTGAGCAGGAGTCTGAATGCGAAATTGTTTTCTTTCGTATTCCGCTACCCTCTGAAGCGTAAAACGAGTTTCTTAATGAGTGCCATACTTTTTGCCAAAAAGCAATTTTGAATATACGCTATGTAAACATCCGATGAGCGTTTTGATTTGACGTAGACTAGAAAACATATTATGGTCAATAACCCGCAATAATTGGGAAGAACTCGATCTGTACTCCTCCCTCATACGTCGATCTTTGCTCTCGCAAACGCATTTTTCCTTGCAACGTGCAGACGAAATAAATAAGTAAGTAATTTTGACATATCCTATGAGCAGTTCTTCTCATCTTTTTTGATGTTTTCACTTGGAAGGAGTCATTTTTCGGACTAAAGCCGAACAATTTATAGGCGTTCCAAGCATGCCAGCAATTGGTTCCGGGTGCAAAGACGTTTGTTTTCTTAAAAATTTTGAACAGGCTGTATCTTCAGTAACAGCTACTGCCGAGAAATAACTAAGGTGTAAGAGCGCATTTGCATACTATGGGAATCGTTCAAAAATTGCAGAAATCCCCGCGAAGGAAAAAAAAATTCATTTGTGTCCAAAAGTTCTCGTTCGGATATCGAGAAGTTTTGGACGCAAATAACCTCAGTCAGCGAGGGTTATCTCGAAATACTCAAACTCGCCTTTGCTATTTGCCTTGCACAACTACTGCTCAGGATATGGTCATTTGGCCGTTCCAATTCAAGCATTTTACTGTATGTCGAAATAATGGACCTGTTTTAAAACCTAAACGATTTGTCGCGTTTTGAGAGGACGTTCGGGCAGTCTGATGTATAGGAGAAGTGAGTATTTTTTGTCTGTATGCCCCTCCGTGCTCGACTAGTGTTGAATGATAAATTGCAGATCGAGTGAGCATTAAATGTTTCGCACCGAGTGTAGCGCTGCCCGAGCCACCACAAGCACCGATCACTGCGCCACACATGACCACCTCTGGATCACGCTTCAAGGTTCATTCTTGCTCCTTTATTCTTTCAGTGATTTAGTTCCACTATTATTCCAGTTTTCGAATAAAAGTTTTTGTTAAATAAGTGAGGCAAACGATACACCGAGTTTAGGCAGCCCTATGAGTGAATTTATCCAGAAGTTTTGCAGCCGCGTGCTGTTTAGTCATATCCAGTAAGCGGATACCAATTTCCGCATTCTACAAAGTTACATATCAGCAACGTGGCATGACTAAATTTTGCGTTGAAGATAGAGTTTACCACACTGCTGAGCACCTTTCGGTTGGCGTGGTTCTCTAGCACGGTTGATGTTCGAGACCCAGATTTAATACTACAACCAGCGAAGTCGACGATTTGTTTAAAAATGCGTTTAAGTCCACTGCCTTTGAAAGATATGACTGCTGAGGCTGTGACTGCCCGGCTTACTTTCTGTTATCTTTCTCGTCGGCTGCTTTAGGATAATTTTCAAAATTATTTTGGCATGCCCAAGTAAAAAGTGCTTTTGGTCCAGGCTATCAGGCGTTACTGCTCATGGCGCTTCAGGTAGCGATTCTTCATGTATGGTTATCGTTTACCTAAAATCCTTGCAGTATATATGTTCGCAATTGGCACACTAGGCGTTTCAACCAGTGATTTGTGAATATAAAGGTTATGTATATCCGTCTCTCCTCTCACATTGTTTTTCATATGCCATAACTCATGAAGAAAATCATGAACATGCCCAGATTTCACTTTAACTCCTCGAAATGCTTAGGTTATGTCCGCCAAATTTCATTGGGGCAACTTTTGTCGCCCGTCAAAATTACACGTCGCACATACACACAGATACGAGCGTAAAAATGCAGAGACGCGACTTCTCTTTCGTTATGGCGAAAAGCGCATAAAAAGCGCGCTGAACAAGCGGCTTTAGCACATCATAGCACACTAGCAATGGGCCAAGAGTCGGAACAGAAAAAGCAGAATATCAGTGTTATCAGTTGTTGGGACGAAACTTGCATGTTCCCTTCAACGATCACCTGATCAGTTTTTTTTTGTTTTGCTCTCGGTTTTTCTCAAAGCGAGCTTTATAATCGCAATATGAACTCCGATCACCATACGATAATCGCGGAAGTAAAATGTAAAAGTGAGCAATGCGGGTAATGAACGTTTGGACGAACTCAGATTGCCAACGGTGGGGCGGGAAATGAGGGCGTCACTTTCGCTTGTAAATCAATAAATGCTTAATTTCACTTCGTTCTGCTGGTGCTCAAGCAGCAATACCTAGATCATGCTAGTATGTGAAACAGATGGTAGAGCTATTTCAAACTGTCAAGTAAGAGGAAAAGCTTAAAGAGAATCGATTCAAACAAAACCACATCTAAGTGACCCCTTCAACCAGCGAAAAAACGTCCACTAGCGATATGACCTGTACGAAAGCTCTCCCCAAAGTTTGTTAAAGTACCTTTCACGACTTCACACCTTTCCATCGTAAAATGCGAAAAAGTTACAGTCTATGGCTAAGATTACTGACTTACAAATATTTCTTGCAATCCCCTTTGCTATAAAGTTTTCCTGTTGTTTCCAAGATTTTCACCTACCCACCCGACCGCGCTTTACCCGTTCGCAGCAGCAACGGTACCGTGATTGCTACTTTTTTGTTGCGGTATTATCATCATAACATGAGGTTAACTACTTGGGAGCTTGCCGTTTACAGTTCCGTCGTTATAGCCAGTCATTGCGTACGTTTGTTAGTGTGTCGACTATTCGAGCGGCTTGGTGACGGGGAGCGGGAAGGATGGAGCGCGGAACTAAAGAATTTAATGTTTGCTGCAAGTTATCAGATGCTGTGAGGAAGGCGGAAAACATAGCTACTTTACTTTTTCAGTGAATCAATGTGCCCTGTATGAAAAGATCGGTGTGGCCTGTATGAAAAGACCGACCGGATGAGCAACACTTTCCAAAGCTATTCGTTATTCGTAGTTGCATATGCTAGAATTCAAATATGTTACTCGGTTACTACAGATAAATGTTCACATTGTGAGAATTTCTATCGCTGTTTTCTTAGCATTCTTGGAAGAATCTTCCATCACATTGTTTTTTCATCATGAGTGTCTTTTAGAGAATGCAAAGAGAGCAACGAATGATCGTTATGATTATTTTGTTCTGTGAAGCATCTCATAGTCATCAGCGTAAGGTAGACCACAGCCATCATTCGCTGCTTTCAACTGACGTCGTTGTTCATCACCTCTACACCTATAATTCTTTTTATGCAAGTATTGGAGAAACTAGTAAAAAGCACGAAGAACAGTACGATGTAAAGTATGAAGAGATGAGCTTGTTCAGATTGTTCCAGTCGAGGTACGCTATAAGCGCGGACGATGGGCATGTTGGGATCACTACGACTCGGAGCCGACGAAGAGCGCTAAAGGAGCACGAATTGACTCACCCCCATTAAGCAATCATTTCGATAACAGTATGTGCCACCTCTCGTATTCTTATCGCGAATGTTATGAGCAATGCGCTAGATGAATGAACGGTGGCGTCAGCTAAAAGTATTTTTTTAAGCAGGCAAGAGAAAAAACAGCTTTATAATTTACTCCTGTGCAATCGGCCAACAAACAGTGAACCAAACAGTCCGGTAACTTTTTTGTTCGCCAACAATCTTAATGATTGGTTCAGCCATCTGAACGAAAAATTAACGATGATTTTTTTACGGTTTATAAATCTTGCCTACTTCACTGTGGCTTAGGCGCAGTAGTAATTATGCTTAGCGATGCTTAAGAACTATGTAGAGCATCACCTCCTGAAGCAGACAGTTGAGGTTTCTAACCCTGTTTGCCACCTACCACCATGCGGATTTTTCGATGCGTCGAGTGGATCAGTGCGACTAATTTTATAAGGTGCGTAGAGCGTATTCGCTTACTCCGCTGGGTTAACCGAGTTGCGATCAGGAAACATTTATGAAATGCCACGGCCATAAAATGTTATGTTGCATTAACGGAATTTTGAAACCACTGCATGTATATTTTTGACGAGGCGGGAAGGAGGAGGGTGGAGAAGGAATTCGGGTAAGTTATCGCCGGTAGCACGAAATAAGTTCTGATAAGTTATTTGCCTGTGGACGAAAATATCTCCAGTCATAACATCCTTATGGAAACCACAATAAGTTCTTATATAACGATCTCTCACTATCGTGAGTTTTGCGCTGAACCCAGCAGAAAATTCGCAGAGAAACTGTGCGTCCACAAAGCTAAGAGAATGCGTTTTCATATGTAGCTTGTGGTTAGGAGAAGGACATTTATTGACTCTTCGCATCAAGATTTGCACTGAAATTATACTTCAGTGCTTAAATAGACAGAGGAAAGAAAACAACCCTCAAAGGCTTGCCATTCGCTGATGAAACGTGCTGTGTTATCTCGAATAAAGTTCTTTCCCTCTCAGCATGTCCGTCTTGTAGACCCTTTCCAGAATTTTACGTTTCATTGTCCTCTCGAATAAAGTCCACCTCTTTCACTCTGCAGCTTCCCTCTTGAAGGAGCTCGTTTTGATTACAGTGGTTGCACTTTCAGTACTGCGAGGTGGGGAAGTGAATAAGATAGCAAGCATGTTTAGTCAGTGTCGGAAGCAGGTCATCCAGCTGCTTACCGAAGTGGGGGCGGTGGCTAAGAGGACTCAACTGTTTAACTCAACTGTTTGGCGTTGAGAAACAAGGGATTTCAACCGTTTAAATGTGGAATTTATGTATATATATATGTATATATATGTATATGTACATACATATGTAATTCCACATAGGTATATATATATATATATATACATGTATATATATGCAGTGTTTTTTTTCTAGTAAGGAAGTGCTCATTTCGTAAAACTACTTCTACATGCTGGCGGCGTGTAAGCTCGATTGTAGAACAGTTTCCCACTTCAGATTCAGCCAATTCCTCTAAAGATGGGAGTTGGCAGAAGCACACTTCAAATTCATTCCCCGTCTGAAATCTAGTTCTTCTCTCTCCCCCCCCCCCTTCCATTCTTTCCTTTGGATGCACCGCTCTGTACAAATTTCACCTCATTTCGATTTACCCTTGGATTTAAATCGCTTCCACCCTCTCCTCCTCTTCCGTCCCCTCCTACAGGCATTTCGCACAGATTGCGCATTTCTCGTTTAATCTCCATCTCTTCTTATGTTTTCACTGTTACGAACGGTAGTACTGCGGTTCCCAAAATATGAAATCGTTTCCTAATATTTCGGATATCTCTCCTCCCCTTCTCGAGCTATCCAGACTGCAACTCTCTCCTTCTCGCGTTCCATGGTCCTGAGTGCATTAGTGAAATCATTCAGTTAATAGCCATACAAGTCTCACCATAAACATGAAGAAAAAAAGTGCCAGCTGAGAAAATATCCTCCCTATTCTCAACTACGCCACTTCCACTCCGTGAAGTCCGGGTAGTTCGTCTGAGGTAATGCGTATGCAAAACGAATAGACATGGGTGCAAATGATTATGACTCGCTCAATACATCCCGTTATAGGCGAAAAAAACATTTAGAAATTAGCGAACCATGTGGCGCTTTGTATTCAATTTGTGACCTACTGCACATGCGCCAAGTGAAACGAATAAATAAGCGGTGCTTCAGTATACGAGTGGGTTGAACATTGTGATTGTTCACTTCGGGTTCTACCTTGCGATCTCACATCACAGATCGTAGCAGTCCCGAATTTATAATTCACATCTGCATAGCCGATGAGGGGAAATTCATCAGCGACAGTTTATGGCGAATTTTTTCTTTCGTAACATGAAACGCCTTTAGCAAACGGCAGCACGCATATGTCCAAGGCTAATCGCTGTCTTTGGCTGGGCATCCTTCAGCAACTTTTTGGCGAAATTTTTCCGATATTTCTCTCCTTGTGGCATTTTATGACCTTCCCAGCGCATATGCGAAGAGCACCTTGGTACCTACGCAGCAAACCTAGTTTTAATGTGTGATGTTCGGCAATAAAACTAGTCTTAACATGTTTTATCAGGAGTTATTTCAGATCTAACAGTGACCTCGGTGAAGAGTTTGCCACCAGTTGCAATAACATCACCAAGTGCTACCTTCGTGACAGTACCACAGTCGCGCAATGAACCCGTCACATTCGCTGTCGATCTATCGGATGACTCGGATGCCGAAAACACCCCACCTGCAGACAAGGCTGGTTTCCGGACCCGGTTTATTTTAGGACAAGCTTGAGGTCACATCCTTGTATTATGTTGACCTGAATGTTACTGCCGTCTCGTAGAAACAAAGTAAAGCAACTGGCAGTATAGTTTATGGGAGCGATTGCTCCTCCAGACGACAAAAGCTCTTGATTTGCCGATCATCCACCGGCACCATAAATGTCAACGCAAGAGTATCTTCCAAAAAATTTCAATGAGGTCGGATTGAGCGCAATGAGCTAAGTAAGACAGCTTCAAAATTTTTCAAAAATCTCGACATAAAAACAGGAAATGTTCGCTGTTATGGAACTGAAGGGATGAGGTCTAATTTCCGAATTGCATAATAGGAGAGAGAGCCGCAGCTCCCTTTTACTTTTCCAAAGCGGCGACCATGGTGGCACAATTCAAAAGTTATAAGAGGCAGTGTCAGGCACTCATTCTTGAGCATCCTTGCCATTTGTGTATTGAAACATAACGCTTCCATTTTCGAACATTCCATCAGAACTCATCCTTAAGAGAACGGACAGAAATAAAACCATTCCAAAATGTGGTTTTGCAACTTCAAATTGGTCTTAAAGAAGTATATTTTTGGCTCTTTCTCTTTATATGTGTCCAAAAAAGGAACCGATGTGCGTAAACAACGGGATAATACTCTTCTCTAGAGCTCTGTTTTGATAACTGCAATGTCCGCACTGCATGATATATTTGCCAGATTTGATTGTTGGACTTGAGGAGTGCACAGCTAGACTGAATGAGTGTTCATTGCGACATCAATACGCAAAAACTAATAATTTTGAGCTGCATGAAATGCTTATTGCTGTTTTTGCGAGATTCCGGCCTTTTTTTGCGCAGAAAATGTCGGTATCCGCGTGGGGAAGAGAGCAAAAAGTTGCACAGTCGAAAATTTCAAGAAACATCTTGAAACAACGGAAACTGTTAATTTTCACTTGCAATCCTTCTGAACACCTTTCTAGGTACTGGTGAGACTACGATCTCCAAAGTCCTTACAAAAAAAGCGCTCGAAATAAGCTATGAAAAAGAAGAGCAGTGTAGGCCTCGTTATTAATGTTGTTGAAATGATCGCGCTAAACAACTTTGCCTTGGAAAAGGGTGGCTAAAAGAGTGATGCCCTGGCGATTGATCGCTAAAAGGCATGTTTTTCACTTTGTCTACTTTTCCAAACGTCGAGGTGGTTGCGCATGGCCGAGGGGGAGGCGGGATAGACAAAATTATGATATTCTGGCCATTAGTTTAAAAACACACGTCCTTTAGCTGGTCCTTTTCTTCAGCTGTTAGTCCAGTCTGTTCTTCTGCTGAATTCGTTTTAACCATAACCATGAACATGAATGAGCCACAATCGAGAAATCTGTGCAGGACGCCAACGTTGGTTGAAGTGCATCTTGCCTCCTCATATTCTTATCAGTGTATGAAAAGATAAATTTTTTGGTATTTTCCTCGTCTTCAGATCTCAGCGTTTTTGCGATTAATATTGCTATTTTAAGAATTGTGGTTCAGGATTTTGGAAATCAGCAAATATATACATTGTTGAGTAGAAGTGAGAAGTTGAGGCGCTTTCTGAAGAACACAAAAGAGTAACTGGATTCTTATTTCTAAAAAAAAAGTGCTATATGCTTCGTATAGTCTTCCGAAGACGATACACAAGCTTTCGCTTGAGGTCGTCTTTGAAATTTAGAAATTCGAAAAGAGTAGCAATATTGGCTATGGTACTGTCATCATATAGGCATTGACAACTCCGCCCATTAGACCGGCCGATATCGCGAGTACCCTAAATAGTCGTAAATGTAATGCATTGTCAGAGCGAAATGAACAGTCGCTTATTCAAAAGTTCCGATAAAAATTGCATTTTCTTTCCACTGCATCATAATCAGAAATGGTATCAGAGTGCGCCGCTGGCAAATCACAAATTGTTTGCGAATCAGAAGGCAAGTTTCTAGTCGTTTACTAATAAACATATCTTCGCCGGCGATGTATTTATTGATAAGGAAAATTGGTTCGGCAAATTCTGCGATATATAATTTCGTTCCGTTGACTTCATCAGTCCCCAACAGAAACTACATCGTGACACGTATGCAAATGAACAGTTATGACCTAGTGATAAATATGCTTTGCAAATGTCGTTTCGCCAAAGCGCACGACGATGATGTACGTGAATGGCTTTGCTGCGGCTATTTCGTAATAAATTTGTGTTCGTAGAATACTACTGTACACGCGCCCACTAGTTTTGATTGAAAGTAAGAAAGCGGCGGTTGTGAAACATTTTTTAACCTATCTCCGTGATAGTTCCGGTTCGGCCATAAATTCTTCTGCTACAAATTAAGGATGAGCTTTGAAAGCTATGTTTCATTCCCAAATAGACAGGGGCTATAGGTTTGGTATCTTAAAATGAGGTCAATTTCGATGGGGAGAAGGTATTTGGATACATGCGGGTGGCTTATTTGTGACTTTTTCGCACAAAAGTACTTGCTTCCTAGCTATGAATAATGGAGAGAAATATATTTAAGAAGCTGAACGGTCCGGTCGTTCTGATGAGCAGTATGCGAGATCCGGTGAGGTCAGTAAATTATGGCATTCTATGTGCAAGCGCCAGTATAAATTACGCGAAGCTCTCACATTACGAGACGTGAAAGGGTATCTTCTGCTTGCTGAAATAAAATCTGTCTGAGCAAACAGCACAGCCCGTAGCGCCGAGTGTCCATTCGGGAAGCTTCTAAATCTCTTGCTATTCCAATAGCGTTGTCTTTACCATCTTCATTCTAAACTAAAGTGTGTTCATCTCATATTCTGTGAATCAGTTACTTTGCAGCTTCTTAACATTTCCTTTTCGTCATCTCTTTCCTATTCTTCCTTCTCCTCACAGTTATCTTCTCGCCTGCTTCTGATCTCCCATATTTCCCCCATTCCGGATGGCTCGGACAGCACACAAAACTCGAGATTTTTTGAAAAAAAGCTGTCCTAAAAGAAATCTTAGGTTTTTGAAGAATGCGGGCCCTTTTTGGCTGCATCTGATCTATGAGTCTGTTTCTCTGCTATTTGGGACTGGGAAACCACCGAACCTAACGTTATGAGATTTGAAAATTGCAATCTAAATGCATGATAACCTCTCATACTTATACACCTAATTTAAAACACTCTTCAGCACTCTTTCGCCAGCTATGGGTAATTATATTTTGCGTAGAGTTCTTACATACATCTTAAAACCGATCAGCTAGCATTATCAGCAATTCGGATTGTAGAGAAATGGATTTTTCATACAAGATGAGTGTGTATCAATACGAGTGGTTCGGTCTTTTGAATTGAAAATTCTTATCATTTTCCAGCAGTTTATGAAAACGGTTGGTCTGATGGGCTAGTCGCTAACCAAAAGATCTTGGCAGTCCTTTCGCATGCCCTTCATTCTTTTGACAAATTTGCTGCATTTTTACCCACAAGAAGTTGAAGTCTCTGCATGTTGGACATCACTAACACGTCTGCATTTTATGAGGGTCAGTAGAAGCCACTTTTGAGAAGTATTCGCTGAGCTAACCTTTTGCAAGTTGCTCACTAGATTTTAGTCATTAGGCTGCATAAACATTTTTGCATAACTTTATTAGACTGAACGCATCGGTTAATAACCTTTTGTCCAATATCACCTCATCACTGGTTGTCTCCTAATTGTGCATGGAAATGAGTTTCTGTGGCAATCTGAGTGCAGGTGGAGTCGTATCATCCTTGCAGTGGTCTCATCACATGCCAACTAGCGATGGTTTGGCGCGAGAAGCGGTCCGCAGATATTGACGGCAAAAATTGTGTTAAATTCGATGACAGCACGCTCATGGGTCGTTCGGATATCTTTTTACCATAACTTCGTCTAGGCTTTTCTATATTTTAGCTTCTACCAGGCAGACAACGTTCGTTTTCGTTGTTTTTACCGTTCTTTTTACTGGAATGTTTTATCGACAAGTAAACTTTCGTAGTACAGGTAAGGTTTCATACACATATGTTGTGGAGAGATTTGCAAGAGAGCTGTAGCGAGGTGTACATCACAGCGATATATATGTATTGATGTGAACATCGTATGGCTTTTGAATTGTTGCGCTTGCCTTACTGGAAATTCGTAGCTCTACAAATGGTGATGATTTTCACTAACGATAGGTTATGTGTTGGGATGAGGGATGAGGGGGTTCGGGCAGATGGGGCTTTTCCCTTTGTACCCCTCCCTTCCTCCTTCGCTTTCACTCCCCTCTAACCGGAGTGTGCAAACAGATATCGTGTTTACACACTCCGGTTAGATGGGCACAAAATCGAAGGAGGAAGAAAGGGATACAATGGGAAAAACCCCATCTGCCCGAACTCCGTCATTCCAGCATTGCTCTCAAGAGCGGTCGGCCACCGTCCCGCAATTCTGTGACTGCGGTGGTAAGCAGGTGATTTGAATCTCAAATTTCGGGAATTGATGCAATCAGCTTTTGCAGAGAATGATATATACGAAGCGCACTTGTCGTTTACAATTATGCATCACCTGAAGGTGACAGTGCGCTATGAAGTGCTTTACGGTCGAATTTCGCATTTAGAAACGGCCTTTAATGATTGGAAAGAAGGGGGACGCGTTATGGCCAGACAGCTTTTTCATGCAACTTTACCTCGCGATGCAGCGTCGCGAAATGGTTTCGGTCTATCTCCGTTTCTTCTTCTTGCCGTAGCGTTCTTTCCGTACCTCGGAAGAAATGTAGAGATCTCATGTTTGGAACGCGCGATCTCTGAGAGTAAATAGCTCCATATGCTTAGTTTCAACTCAACATAATGATTTCTGACTATTTCAGTGCCTGAAATTGAAAAGTAGTTTTTGTTATTCGCCACATCTGGCAGATGGAAGGTCGGCTCTGAAACGTAAATTACTTGGCAACTGGAGTACAGCAGGTCCATGCTGCTGTACTCCAGCTGCATCTCAGCTTCTCCACTGTATTTTTCTCCGACCAAAATAAGTTTTGCAGCGGATAACCGGTCCAGTTCCCCGAAGCCTATGGAGGTTCGGGTCTTATTATTGCTTAATTTAGGATAACTCTTATATGCGTAACAGCTTTCCTAATTACGTTGTACTAACTGATTGCTTGCTTATTTGTTAGCTAGTAATTGTACCAATGACGTTACCGTTGATTTAGGGGCAGTTTGCTAGAACCTTTTACTATTGGTCTCGTGAACCGTTGATGTTAAAAGGTAGCTTGCTCAAATTTTTACAATTTTTAATTGTCATTTTACGTACCAGATTGTCCCTATTTCTTATAGCACATGTTTTGCAGTAGTCTATACGTCGTGGTTATTTCCAAACGCTATATTTTACTTCGCGATATCCAAGGCGAAACCTGCTACACTCGTCCATTCCTTAGTTCACCTTATCGCTGACATCAAAGAGCTCGGAATATTTAGTTTTAGCTGTGCACAACAAGTGCTACCGCAAATTTGCTGCTTAAAGTTAAAGGCCAGAGCAGTGCCGTATGTGTAAATTAATGCTTATCACCTTATCATTTTTCAGTTGTTAAGCTGTAAACTTTAATCGACCGATGTGAAAGTGCATATATCATCTTTGATCCTTTTACGACACTCCACTTATGTAAATTTATGCTGACCATCTCATCAAACTCTCAGTTGATAAGTTGCATGCTTCGTCCTAGTGGCTTGAATTTGCTTTCATCGACGACCATTCTTTTTTCACTAGTACTGTTTCAGTATCCGTGATGCAGAAGTAGGCTGATATCTGATAGACTTCACGGGTGCAACTCTGCACTAATTTTTCACTCTGTGGAGGAGAACTATATTACAAAGGGTTACAAAGTGCATCTCTCCCTCCAAAAGGGAGGTAGGTGCATGCACACTGCTTCATTGTCTGCAGAATTTAATCCTAATAGCTAAGAATTTTTAAGGTCCATTTCAAATGCAGATGAGTTTTGCTCTGTAGTCTTCTAGTGAACTTCGCGTTTCAATTAGTTTTCTCGCTGCTTGCATACGCGTTTCCCCCTGTTGAGATGGTATAGATATAGAGCGATATACTGCATAAGTGGAACCCATAGAGACTGCGATCTGCTTAGAGCGCAGTGGGAAGATGTTACACTTTGCTGGCTAAACAATCCATACGTGAACAGTGGGGAAGCGTTAATTGTGAAATGTGTTTCGTTTAAGTCAGATGCCGCAACCGGGTGAGTGATCACCTGGGTGCACACTACCAGCTGGAGGGTTCGTTTGGATCAGCTGTTCGGCGAAGGCTGATCATGTGGCATTTGTTGTTCACTTCGTTTCCTATCGGCACACGCATACGATTCGAAATGTTTTGCTACGCACACGCACGCACACATCAGCTTTCAAGCTTCACCGCGTGCACTGGCGAAGCTTGTAAGCTGTGCTTCGCCGACAACGGTTCATACATTGCGCATTCTGGCTGTTCATGATTTGGTTGAGTGGTATACTGAATTTGAGAATTGTGTGACCTTTAGGATTATTTAAGTAATGTTCGCAACTTAATGAACCATTGATTAGTGGCTTTCAATAGATCTTCGAGTTTTTTTTTCGGAAGAAAAGACGGCTCTTATTCAGCGATTTTTCGGGGTTTTGATGATTCTCTTCCCAATGAACTTGTCGATTTTCACACCCGTTACTCCCTTACATCGAACATATATTTTTGTATCTTCTAGTCTTAAATGAGAAACACTGGGTTCACGCAAATGTGATCGCTTATTGATACCGGTAATTTTCATTTGAAATTGTGAGGTATAGGTGTTTCTGCACAGCTAAAACAGATGACTCGAAATCGCAAATCACTTACCGTTTTCCGCGTAAGATGATAGCATGGTGTATTCGAAGTAAAGCTGGCCTACTTTGTGACATTCTTAATAATCACGTTAACTGAACGGCCATTACAGTTGGTTCCCACACTTAATATTTACCTTATAAAGTTATTATGGCTCCGAATATGCTGATGACCAGGTTGTGCTTCGAATAGGATGCTCAATTGGGCTCGAACTTTTAAATTATAACAATGTGTTTTTACTTGCAAGAAACAAAACAATTATTTGGGCTTTTTTTATGAAGAAAAAACTCAACAAAGTGGACTGCTATGGTCACTTGATTCCTCTCAGCATACAACTCTCAGATCTCTTTGATCCTTTAATAACAGGATTGCCTCTTCGGTGGACGAAAGTGGAGCGGCCTATGATACCTCCGATTTCCTTAATGAGACGGTTTTAAACAGAGTTCATATCGGAATTATCAGCGCAAGTCCTCCCGTATTCCTTCAAAAGACGGCTTTGAGATCGTTCGCCAAATGTAGTAGTTATCCAGGTGGAGCCGGTTATAAATGAAGCATAGCGCGGGATGAGGGTGAATGATGAGGGAAAGGTTTAGATTTAATGCGATTGCGGAACAACGAAGAGAGGCAAGAACTACAGTTGATCCACTTTACCTGCGAACCCGTAAAAGCATTTAATGATCAGGAACTCTCTTATGACCTCTTCGGGACAGTTATTAGGCAAAGGTCCAATAAGGTTTTCTGTGACGACGTTGCTAGGGAATGTGTAGGTAGAGTGTTGAAGGCCGTATTTTGTGTTCACGAGCACATAGTGCCGAGTCGATGGTGTTGAACACAACAGTGCACATGCGTTTCATTCACATTTCTCTGTTTTGACAACACAAAATTTTATCGCTTCCTTCGACATTACGCTTATCACTGTTCAACTATTGCATTCATGTGGTCATCAAAAAGTAATGCGGATTTCTATTTAGCTGTTACAGTATTCACTCTTCTTTCATCCCTCTTTGTTTTCTAATGAATATCATTGCGAAAATCCACAAACAGGAAGCAGTCCCTAACTAGACGCCAGTGATCCAAGCCGTTTTCAGTTTTTTACTCCTCCAGAGGAAAATTTTCAAGCTGATCGTTGATGTGGTTACTAGCACGAAAGTCTCATCATAACAGCCGCTCCGCTGTTTTTATGTAATATTGCATTAAGTACGTTGAGTGTCGATTTGAATCAGTGAATGAAATCCGGGTGAAGTTGGGTTTTCTAAGTGGCAACAAATATGGGTATCACCCATTCAGGCGAACGGCAGTAAGGAATGAATTGTAAAGTGCGATGGCTGTACAGCTATTCGCTATAAATTGCAAACGTCACATAGAGACATAGCCATCAGTCAGACATAGCCGTTTGCTAACGGTTTTTGTGTCACCGCACGACTTTTAAGAGCATGTAAAGGTTCATTGTGCGCTAAAAGGAAAAAGGGATTTAGTTTTTTGAAACTACACTAGTTTATAACGAATTCATCTCGAAAGATGAGCAGAGTATGAAGGCGTAACGTTTCACCTTCCTTTTTGGTGTTCTAGACCCGGTTCGTTGGAAGAAATTCCGAGAGTATCGCTCTCCACATACGTCGATGCCAGGGGTATCGCTCTTCAGCGACTAATTTCAACGGTCGTCTACAATGCTTTCGCAAATCTACGCAGAAATATATATTTCCAAGATCCGGTTGAAGGAAGAATAAAAACCGTCCTTTAAAGAAACGTTTAGCGTACGACTTTATTGCATCACTGGAATGTTGTCCTTCCCATCTATTAAGTAAATACAGACGCATCATTATGAGGAAACCCTTGGGTAGGATCACCACACGTAGTGATGAATTCTGAAAGACTTACTGCGCAGTATATAGCATAGGATGTCGAAAATGGGATATGCGGCTCTTATCTTTGGAGCATTTATAAAATAGGAAATTTTCCAGGAGTGCTTCATATTGAAAAAGATCATAAATTTTGACATTTCCGAAACAGCTCATCCTCAAGTCATTTTCGTAAAGAATTTCTCAGAGGATTGTGAGGTTCATGGTGAGGTTGAGGGCGGGAAGGGGGGCTAAAAAGAGGTTTATGCGAACGGGCTCATAAATATAAGTACCTGCGAACAAAAAAGTATATTCGAAGAGGATTACGTCCGAATGCACGTTGAGTGATTGTCCATTTAATTTTCTTATTTATACCATTCAATTTTGATACTTAATTTTAGGATCCAGGGTCGGTAGAGAATGGAAATGAGGCTTCCGCCTACCAGTTAAGCAGACCACAAATGACTCTGTTCATGGATCCGGCAGTTAGCGGACAACATGATTGCGTCAGACGACTCGTCGGATCGCCTGATTTCTGTATGTTTTTTTCTTCAAAAATCAGTTCACATTCACAGTACTGAGGTAGCGTAAGTGTTATGCTGGCTTGTGTTCAGTAGGCCGTGGAAGTAGACGTTTTTTAGCGGAACTATGTTAATCGTTTTATGATACGCTTATCCGCTATCATATTTTAACATCGTCCATATCGATAGACTGAGAAAAAATTGATCTTTTTGAGATTTTCCACTAAGAAAATGTCAAAAATTTTATTCCACTCCTATTACGGAAGAAATCGTTCTATTTTTGTCCGAAACTCCATAATTTTGACTGTTTTTGCCCTATTCATCAGCTTGAACTTTTTTTTGGCAACGCTAAGCACGCTGACTTATCGCCATATTTGGCGTGACAACGAAGTGGAAAATTAATGAGCAATAAGTTTTGCTGTGTGCAGTGCAGTTCTTTGAAACTAGAAGCGCACAGGTGTTGCCTTGGCTGTTGTAATATCGAATCACCAATCTCGGCTACGCAGTGTCTACAAGCTAGCAAAATATTTCTTTCGTTTTTAAATTTTTATTTGTGCGTTTGATGTAATCAACAAATCCATTGTTTGTTTTTTTTTTTTGAGAAAACATTTGCGTTTTTAAATGAGCGCTTGAATTGTGCGTTCGGCATTGCAGCAAAAAATAGACCGCGTTCGTCCATAAAGGCATTTTGGAAAGCGCAATGAATTGGCGCAAAACGTTACACTTTAGCTAATTTTCTACTTAACGAAGTTCAATTTCCCTTGAACATCGTCAATTATTACATAAGAATGTTGCAATGAATTTTTTCGATTTTGATAAAGAGCCGTTTGGCCACTTTCCCCATCCGTATGTTGGCGCAATTATGTACGTTGCAGTTTCAACAAGTGGCGGTCGGATTACGCCGTCGGAGATGATACACAACTACGGGCTTGAGCGTTCGCTGAGCGCTACTTACAGTGACAAAGCAATTTTGGATTTGCTGCCCGGCTCAACTGCTCCTGCAGGAAGTCCTCAGGTTTTAAAGGCATACCCTCAGAGGTTTATTTTCGAGCTGTTTCTATCACTTTCAGTTTGCTCGTTATACCCTTTCGCATTTTCAATCAGGCGAGAGGATAAACCGAAAGTACTATATTAGACACGAAGAAGTAGATACGAAGAAATTTCGACAAACAAGTCGAAGAGGAAAGAAAATAATCGGTCTGTAGAGAAATGTTAAGGTGAAGCACGCCGTCAGTTGTGCTGTTATCCAACGCGGAAATGATAGAATGCTGATTGTGCTACAGAGCTGCGGCCATCCGATATGTCACAGCGGCGCTCTACCGCCAAAGACAAGCACTGCGGTTGCAGCACTGCGCTATACGTTAGAGAGCTGCAGGCATTCAATCTGTCGGTGTTTGTTCGTTGCCTTGCATGCCTTTCTGAGTCATTTTTTTGTTTTTGTATGGGACTATGATGTGGATGTACTTATTAGGGTGGGCAAGGTGGGGAGTGAGCGATTTGCTTCTGAGATGCAAAATAATTTCGTGTAATTTCTTTTGGAATGCTTACTTCCGGTATACACAAACTGGTGAATGTCCATCTCAGCGAGAGTTTTCCATCGTTTACTTGTGATGCAGCTTCATTCCGCAACAAAAAAAGTGCATTGTATGCACTTGACAGCAAAAGGGTTTCAAAAATAAAACAACAAACAAACGAAGCAATAAAACAAAGGAATTGATGGCTTAAGTATTATATGGCTGACGTTCTGTAAAATTAGTCTGGTTGGATCCTCCAAACTTTCTTGCCGCAGTGCTTTACAGTTTGCCATGATTCACCTGAAAAGTGTGATACCTGTATCCCCCATCATTTAGCAACCTGTGACCCACATGAAATGTAGAACGGCATTATTTTTCAATTTCTCCATCAA
>JPKZ01002259.1:110423-127745 GCA_000803305.1 Toxocara canis
TCGCCGCTCATCCATAATGACCGCGGGCGGTCGGCTGGACTGCTTTTGTATGGCTCCATCCGGACTCTTCTAACTTCTACTTTGTCCCTGTGACGTAGACATTCGCAAGTAGAGTTGTTAAGCTGTTTGAAGCGAATGTTGAATGAGTCGCTAGGACATCTGGCAATAAAATGTAAAACCTCCTTGCGTCTTTCAGTGATTTGAGATCACTAATTAAAACTTTTATCAGCATAGCGATAATCTCACTCTGTGGTCGATGCAACTTGTTGTATCTGAAGTACTGAGCACCGAATACTTCTAGGCCGTGAAAACTTAATAATATAACGCTTGCGAAAAAAAGCTGAACTGTCGAGGTCATTGACAAAAGGCTGCAATGTTGCACACGAACACTTCGTTGTAGAGAGCACCAAATAAATCGCCTTTATAGAAAACAACGCTCTATATTGTCGTTGACGAGTCTGACTTAGGTGAACAGGTGATTTTTTGGGGAGTGAGAAGCTTGTCTTACACGCACAATCACTGTTGCAACGTCAAAAATACCATCTGAAATATTTGGAAGACTGCAGGAAAATGGAATCGTAAGGTGCAGGTTATATGTATAATGCGCTATGTATGATATGCTGTGTGACCAGGAAGTGTAACGCATGAAAGAGATGCCGGACAGTAGCACGTGCCATAGGTTTCCGATCTAAGATTGTCACAATAAATTGTCATATCATAGCTGGTAGTCAATTATCATTAAGAACTTAACTAATAATTTTATTTTCAAACTCTGTTTCCGATTTAAAAACTGAGTTGTGCTCCTTTGGGGCGGTCACCGAAGAAGCTTCAAGTTTTCTATTCGCAGAGTTTTTTCGATTTCCCATCCACAAAGCACTGGTTAATTTGTGAGCTGTTTTTAGTATATTCGGCTCGAGGTTAGATTTTTCATACCGTCCAATCTCACTGATAGAAGGAGAGAAAGCTACTCATCGGAGGATGAGCTTAAACTTAACTATGTGGGATGCCGCATTTATTTAGAGCGTTCGTTGATACCAGTCATTCTTCAGTTCAAAATTGTTAGACGTTATGTACTGCTTTAGCAAACTGAAAAGTGTGAGAAGAGATTGACACACCGCCGTATGCTTCTTGCATTCCCTTTTCAAGAAATTTCGATTGAATTTTATTTTTTGAAACTTGCAGCATTCTAATATCATATACTGGCATTACTGCTTTTCGTTGCTCTCATCTGTTGGATCTTGATATGTGTATGCATTCCAAGATATCGTGAAAAAATATTTCTCAGTTTGTGTGAGTTTCTTTGAACCTATCAGCCCCTTAAAGGAACAGTCTCCTGTCGCATCAATGAGCGAAAACTAAGTGATGATGGTGCAAATATAATAATTTGGGAAATACAATCCGCAATGATCTGCTCTGCATTCTACATGGAACAATTAAATTGGACGCGTTCATTTTGAGCTAAAAAATGAACGACAAAGTTGGAAAAGGTCCGCAGTAAGGGCAGTAAGGTCGTGAAAATGGGAGGCCAACAAGCGTGACGTGATCGCTTAGGGCGAATAAGCTGATTTTTATTCCTATACCCCATTTGCTCCCCCCTCTCTATCTTTGTTAATCCCGCTTGCGCCAAAATGAATTTAACGAATATGGAGTTCTTCCTCTTTTGATGAGTGAGAAACCTTGCTAAAATATGTTTTTGTAAACTCTCATCGAAGAAGCTAACCTTAGCAGAGGAAGATAGAGAAATCAGTGATGGCCGCGTAACTTTTTTATTGGGATTCAAAAGAACTGGGGCAATCTTACTGGGTGAAGTGAATGATTGGGCTTTGGGAACTTCTAGAGCCACCCGTGCGATTTTATCGAACTTGAAGAAGCAGAGATCATCTCTTTGTCAACAGCAAAGTAGCACATCTTCATGTTTTGCTCCAGTCGCCGTCATTTTTAGTTTTGTTCCGCTCGTTCGAAAAGAGTGAGCGAGATGGGTTGTTCAGATCATAAAGTACTCAAGAAACGATGTATTCATGAAAAGCAACAAAGTGATATTTTTCGAGACAGCCTTTAACAGCTGCGGCTCAGTGACTTACTTGCGTGGATGAGCTTGATGTTATTTTATGCTTGCGCGGGTTACAATATGCTCTTTCAAAAGAAATTTTTGTTTTATACAAACGATTGGCGTTCAGCGAGCAGCGTTTCTATAGAGGACAAATTTTCCTCGAAAGGTTCTTTCTAGAAACCATAAATTAGCCATTATGTTTTCCTCGACTGATCGCATTTTTCGCGTTCTGCACCACGTAGTATGAACTACGTTTAAACGTTTGTTCCTAATACCGTCCTCTTTTAACTTGTGCGAATACCCGAATCGATCGTTATTTTCGGCTAGATTTTTTGCTCTGGGCTGAACTTATAAGAAGGCGCCAGCTGTGACCGTATTCGCGCAGTGGGAACCGCGTCACTCACTTGTTCCTGTGTCCGTATGATTTGAGCGCAGTTGCCAACCAGAAGACTCGACGAGAGGGTTCAACAGTTCACTCAGGTCTTTGCAGATCTGTAGACCTTACACCAGTTCTCTCCCCGTTGTTAGCGTCAGTTTGCAACGATTCACTCTTGACAGTCTCTGAATCGTTATCTGCCCAAAGTAGAAGGAAGCCTTCTCCGTATCGTCGAACGCACTGTGCACATTGCGTGATTCAAAAAGGTGACGGAGGGTCTGTCTCAAGATCAGTGATGACTGGAGCTTAAGAAGTGTTTGCGCTTCCACCTGTCAGGACAAGTTCTATGGTACATCATCCCTACCAATCGATTCACAGTTGATATTTCTGGCTTAATTAGCTAATTCCAGACTGTTGTTAGCTGTATTGCTCTCATGCGTTCATTCTAAATTTTCTTTGGCACATACCAGCCATAACTATTCGGAAGTGGTTTTTTCGATTTCTTTTCGCGTCACCATGACACCGTTCGTCCTTCCACGTCCTGCGGAATCGCAACGCTGCCTTTCGTCAGAGTTTCAGTATTCTGTGCGCTCTGATTAACAAAGCCAAATCGTTGCTGAAATGGACGATCGGTATCTTTATCGCATGATGTTTTCACGGTTTCATTGCTTCCGCATTGCACGTGGTTGCGCATTCGTCAGAAAGTCTCACTTCATATAGCTCATTATATGCGCCAATTTAGACACTCAACGTTTCCAGTTTTTTCTGCGTTATCCAACACCTAGAGATCACTTTTTTTTCTGCGTTAATAAACTCGGATGCAGCATAAACGGTTCCCTTATAAAACGGTTTAATGTGCCTTTCTATAATGTTATGTTTTCGTTGAACCGATTTTTGATGGCATTATTGAATCAAATGCTAATGCTATTGCCGGCAATTAGAACCGCAGTGTTATGTTTTTTTTTTTTTTTTTTCGAGAGAGAAGTTGAAATTTAATCAATCTGCAATCACTTCTAAGCATTTAAAATGTTGCTAGAGATGCTGAAACTGCTTAAACTCGAGAAATTATTATCAGCAGCAGATATCAGGTGAAATGCCCTTGGGGAGAAAGCTGTGATAACAGTGTAACACTTGCCTTCGTGTGCAGTTCCATTTGCTATCACGTGAAATGAGCACTTGTTAACGCGTTGAATCCCTTTAAGCTGTGCAATTCGTGAACATCGTCCAGCTAGAAGGCAATCAGCCGTTAAGAGGATAAACAAATTTACGAGGGAAAAAGCCAGCAATGTCGATCGAGAATGCCGTTCTCTGCAGATATGACCGCAAATGATGTCACCGGGTACCAGCCACCATAGAATCCATTTGAAGTAATTAGCTTTTAGAGGTTCGCAACTATGTTCATTTCCTCATCGCAATTGGTTAACAGTAATCTGAGTAATGTGGAGAGTGCTCCACCCCGCGTTTTGTTCTTTTCAGGGTTTCCACTGGTACTAGAAAAGAAATTCATGCCTTGCGGTCGCAATTAAGACATTGGCTGAATTTTTGGGGCACCTGAGGCAACTGGATGAAAATTTGCGTATCCAGCTTGAAGCTGCTGTAACGGAGCACATTGAAGAAAAGACAGAGCGACTGACTGAAAAAAATTGCTCAGCGTATTTCTATGAAGATACCCCGTAAATTGTGGATAGTTTGATGGAAATTTTAGAACATCGATCCAACCTCTGTGCATTTTATTATGACATCTCACTTTCTGAATTATCCTAAAGGAAGCTTAGGAAGCTTATCAGTATTATCAGTAGATTGGCTTCGTATTCTGTTTGATATTGCTGCAAATTCATAACTGCCCAATATTAGTATCAGTAATTCGTTAGGTTTATGTTTGATAGTTCATGAACCTCTCAGCATGAAATTATGAACTTGTAAAGTTTAAGCTTCTCGGACTTGCAAGGTTTAAGCTTCTCAGTGTTTCTCTTTAGTAGTTTGTGAAATAGATTAGCGTTCAAAATGTTTCAACTTGGGTGGCACTTTCTCGGAACTATACTAAACATGTACTCTGCAGGTTATTTTAGAAGTTTTTTAACACCTCTGGAGAAGTTGATTTCGTTTCGTAGTTCACCACGTAGCACGGCTCTCATTAGGATGTTGGTGAAATTCGCTGGAGGAATGCCATCATCGAGAAGAGTGAGCCGTTCAAAAGAAGAGCGATTTTGCATTTGAGGCCATGATTTATTCGTATTTTCATTAAGTAAGCGGCTACGCCACATCAGCTATAAATCCTCTTACATTATTCCTGAGCGACCGTTTATGGTGAGGCTGTGCCTAATTACGACGCATCCACTCGCAATGCACCAGTAGTTTGCCTTTGCCCACATCCACTTTTAATAATGGGTGACCATTTAATGCCACTTAGGCCACTTTAAGGCCTCAAAATGTTTCTGCTTCCTCTGTCCAAACACATTTCTGATCTGACTAGGCAGTATTTATCGTTTCCGTTTAGCTACTTCACTGTTTCCTGGTCACCTATTTGAATATGGAAACAAAATAATCAAACAGTTAGTGGGAAGTGGAACATGAAAACATCCACCATTGTGTACCGGAGGTAGTGGATCAGTTTAATGTGCGTTGAAATGCAGTCTGTTATCGACGCCAGCGCATCCCATTTCTTTCTTCTTCCGTGCAGTGCTGAACACGCTAGGTATTCGGTGCTTTCGAAGTGGGTCGATCAACTCCGCTTGTTCCTAACAAAATTTTCCTTTTCTCTCCTTAACTTAAAATTACCATAGCAGTTTTTTCATCATTTCGTAACAAATTAAGTCTGAAAGATCATACACAGTAACGACAAGTTGATATAGACAAGGCACGAACAGATGTGTTCTGGAAGGAGCGACTTTTTGAGCGAGTAGTTAAAGAACCTCCATCTGTCCTCGTAAAAGGGATAATATAAATGTTTCTAAAAAAAATTAGACGCTGGAATCTTCAGTGACTGAAACGTCGAGTGAGATTGCAGAGGAGATGATCCTGCATAGGAGTGCCAACGTTATCATTTTGCATGGCTCAACATTCGGAATGTTAGTAGCTATAGCGCTGATGAATGAGTGGCAATGTTAGAAAGCAAAAACGAGGGAACGTTTATGAATTTCTCAGTGCAATCTCAACGCAAAATGCTTGTGATGTGTTTAGACCGCCTGCGGAAAGAAATGTAGGTAATACTTGTTGTGTTCGACTGCGAGCACGCTGGCAATGGATGCACTGATCTGCTCGAACATGGTCATTTTGAATTTTTCGCATATTTTTAGCTCACAGGTTTGCATTCTCACCGAATCCATCGGCGACTATGTATGACGTCCCTCCACAGGGAATTTTGTGCCTTGATCACTTTTTGTTTCAGTTTCTTTGTTTACGGAGGAAACATTAATGTTTAATGAGCGTGAGCCCGACCACTCTATATCATCAAATGAGATCATGCAAGGAAACGATTCTCTTGGGAAAAGAGGAAGCGTGCTGCTTATCAAAATGCTCGCTGAGCAAAAGCAAGCGATTAAGAGGTTTTTTTTTGTGGAACTTGGTTTCCTGAGTGGCTGCGACAGCCAGCTAGACTTATTGTTTGAAATGTCTGCAAATTAAGCCAAAAATTCACTAAATTGACATAACAGTTTAAGAGTTTCCTTCAACTGCCTTGTCCTTTAAACCGTTAATGGCTTCTCGAAAAACAAAAGTGCCATTTTCGTAATTTTAGAGAGAACAGATGGAGACGGACATCTCTGAGTAAGAATATTTTGGATGCTGCTAAATTCGTGAATTGTGCAACATCCTAGTTTGACCACATGTTCGAAAACGTTTTCTTGAAGCTACGAGTTCGGAAACAGCTAACTCGTAGTGCTTATATGTTCCAGTTCTATTAGTAACTCAGACGGAGCCAAGCCACTTATCTGTAAGGAAAGTGGGTTGCGATCCTATGAGACAACTGTGAATAAGTTGTTCGCGGCAATTACAATATGGCTCACTGAAATGCACAGTTAGCCTGAATATTGCTAAAATGAACTGCATTGGTTTGAATTTAACCGAGTTTGAGTAAGCTTTCACCTCCGCCTTCTCTCTCACTAGTTACCACAATTCGGATTTCTCCACAGAAGCCCCCATGCCAAATAGGAATACAGTAAGCGCATTTTCGATCTCTCTTATTCACCTCCTGAACAGAATTGTACAACGTGGAGAAAGTCATTACACTGTTCCCTCTGCTGTTGTCAGCAAAACATTCCCACCACGTTCTCGTGGTGATATTTCCGCAGGGCAGAGTAATGGTTATCCCCGTCTTCATGTGCTTAAACTGCTAGGAGAGGAACGCGCTCCCGTCCATGGAGAAAACTGCTCATCCGCAACCTCTTGAACAGTTAGTTTATGAGAGAAATTCTTTACGCATGGGCCTTTCAGACTGCCCTAACAACACAGGGCACCATTTACACGTTATTACAGTGGCATGAGTGTCGTGTTGGTGATGCTCATTGCGCGATGTTGGCTGTGGCTGTGATCATGACGGCGGGCTAGGGGACTGAGGGGTATGGCAAGCAAGGCTTCGAATTATTATTAAACCACAGAGAGTCTTGAGTAGGCAAAGAATCGATCGGCATGCCACATGAGCGCAAAGCTTCGCTGACGACACGACAACATCAGCGGCCATACACTACCCGAACGCTGCGTCGCTTTTTCCCCTACTCAGTCGCCCACTAACACAACTCAATTACGCTTTTAGCACAACCTCATAACTGCTTGCCTTGTTCATCTTCTGATTCCGCACATGCTTTTAGTAATGTTGCAGCATAAAATCACAACAGCGAAAAGCCATAAGCTTTAGCGAACTGACTTTTGTGCTCGAATGTCTAATTTTAGAACGTTTAGTCGGAAATACAAATACTGAACCATATTATCCCCACGTTTTTCGAAAATTTACCGTGTTTTCTGCGTATCGATCTTTGCGCCATTTGTGCTATAATTTTCCGCTTTTCTGTGGGTTCCCCCAAAAGCGTTTTGTTTCTTAGCAAATGAAGTTGTTTCTCGAGTGTCGATGTTGGAAGTTGAAAAGATAAGAATATTTTGAAAACCGCTCATGCAGTGACAACGTAAATGGGATTCTGATGCGTGGAGGTAGTCGGGGTTGGGAAATATACATGTAAAGGGACTGTTCTGATCAGTTGTTTGCTTGTAAATTAACTCAATGACGTGCAAATACAAGTTCGTTGATTTGCATTAGTCCACGATTTTGCGATGTTCGCTCGGTTTTACGCTCGCACCATTGTCACTTTTTGTTCCTCGTTCACATTTTCATCTATGTGACCTCATGACTTTTGAGTAGTTAACTGCTGTCTTTCTTCTGTGCGCTGTTCATTTTGGATCTCGTACTTCCAAACGTTGTTCCTGCGCCTCTCGAATTACATTTGAATGCCTTCGAGGTTAATCGGCTTGCGAACTCATCTGTTATGCCATTTTCAGTTTCATGTGATATAACTCATCTGTTTCATGTGATATTTTCAGTTTCATGTGATAGTTTCGTGTGATCAATCATATATATGTAGGGTGTACGGACGAATGCTTTGATTGGGCGGTGTACCAAATGCCATTATTCTCATCCCATTTGTCTATCCCGCGTAATCGTCATTAAAACATTGAGACGAGCCTGTCCCAAGGAGTTCGCTGTTATTTGTCCATAACTTTTTGTGGTCCTAAAGTGAGATAAGCTAGAGCCGTTAGGCCTAGGGAAGTGAAGGAAGGTGCATTTTTCTTTTGCTGATTTCTCCTTCTTCGACATGCACCATCCAATCATCACTCATCCGAACGCATGAAAGCTCGTTCAGCTTGTCTTTGGCTGTCACGCTACCGAGGCAATAACTGCGATTCCCGCCTTCCGTCCTGAGGAATTTCTCGGTCTGCTGAAAGCCCATGGCAACCCAACTCACTCGGAACTCTCCAAGCGAGCTATTTGCCTTCCATGGGGCTTTTGGATCACATTTAGGCATTAATCATTGGTTCCAAAACAAGAGTGCAATGAGTAACTCTGTATGCGCAGATTCGCAAACGTTTTTGTCTTTTTGTCTGAATTTTTATCTGAGTTTTGTTGTTTCGGGTTTAAAAGACCTGAAAACGCTTCCAGTTCTTTTCAGTGGCCGCTACGTAAGATCCTAGGAACAATGATGCGATTCCGTGCAGTTTTCAACGAGCATCGCTTAAGCTTATTGCCTCTGCAAAGCGGACTAAGCAAAGGAAATAGTTAACATACTATATGAACTCTCGCAATAACGCGAAAGAAATTATGCGTAAAAAATTTCCCGGGAAGTGGAAAAATTTTTAAGAGTATATTTGAAATGGGATCGTCTCAGCAAGCTGTAGCATTTGTTTTTAAAAACAGTCTAGAACACTTACACAAACTGTTGTTCGTGGCACGCGTCTTTGGTGGAGCGAGAAACATTATTATCGTCAAAGAGTGCATAAAGACGAACGAATTGAAACACATGCTGAGTATTTTGGTTTCTATTTCGGTTTGCATTATCATTCCATAGAGAACCTTTGCCACCAATGTTTTTTTTCTTTGTTCTGCAAAATTCTTTGTTTGTTCGCCTTTGTCGGCGAAACTGTAAGCATCCTTGCCGATATGTACTCATTCATTGTGTTATGATTTTTACCGATTAGTTCGTCGCAGATGTCAACAAATTAAACGTGTCACTTTCGCAATGAACTATATCGACAAATATACGGTCAAATGAGGAATATATTCATAGAGGCAATTAGAAAGTTAGAAATACTTGGCGTCCAGATGGGTGTCACATCGGAAGGCAAATACTTCGTGCGCCTTAGCGAATTTTGCGACTGCAACGCATATTGCGCTCATATGGTGTCTGTCGATATGCATCTGCCAGTCTGTCTGCTCAGTGGTTTCAAGTTGTGCAGACCGATTGATTCTAGAGTAATGGAATTTGATAGATTCAGTCTTTGCCCAGATTCCTCAGATCGATGCTGTGCTAATTTTCGGTTTGATTCGTCGACTTTAAAGCAGTTACAGACAATTTAACGTTGTGATAGTTCACATACGTTTTTTTCGGTTAGATTACATTTTCTGTCGCCTTGGTTGCAGAACAATTGGAAATATGTGCCTACGCGTTGTGATGAAATGCGCTTTGGCAATTCGCCTATAATCAAGCCAATTTCATAAACCGCTCGCACGTGGCGACTAATATTCAATTTTTTCATCCGATTCAGATGCTTTTGCAATTCTGCTGCAAAAGTTTCGTTTTTTTTTTGCCATCCGATAGGACTAGTGTGCAAGTGAACTGGCGGTGAAATTAATGCAGTTTTTATCGGCTTTGAACAGTTACAAGTCCCTCCGAAGTCGGCGAATTGGTTTTAAATAGAGCCAGAGGGAGATCCTAGGGTTTGAACTGTACACGTCAATTTCCACAGCTCTGCCTTCAGCCGCTCCTGGCCGGAAAATACCATGCGTGACGACGGAAATATGTATATACATATATAATATGTAGATACAAATATATATATATATCATGTGTACGGGCAGGTGGGACGCCGGCATAGTGCATTTTGCAACTTATGAATTTGCCAAAGCTCAAATACAAAATATTCAGTTTAAGAATTGTTCGGGAGTTCGAATTTTAAAAGATGAATGTATATTTCGTCATGACTAAGTAGATAGTCCATCAGGTGATATGATGCGTACGATTGACGAAGCGCATGGAGTTCCAGCTTCGTGGCACCCATGCCCCTTCTCACAATAACGTCTGAAATCTCAGGATATCGTCTTCATGACTCAGTGCGTTATGAATAGCCGGACTGTTTATTATTTCACCAGATAGAAACAGAAAATAATTCTCTCTTTCTTGAAGGCGGAAGCTTTTCGGAGATTATGCTGCTATTCAAAATAAATGAGATCGAGATGGAGTTGCCATTACGATTTTATTAGTCGAGCGACAGGAATGATCAGTACGGGTGTGAGGGCGGAATTCTCAAAGGAAAGGCATCGATTTCGAAATGCTGCTTCCGAAAAACTAACTCATTCGTACTATCAGTTTCGTCATCCTTGATGCGAAAGGAGGTAGACAGGCATTAGAAAAGTGCAAAGAGCATTATAGATTCGTGGCCTGAGTCTTTTCATTTCCTTGGGAGAGCGGTCTTTGCTCGATAGAGAGGAGAAATGTTTTTAAAATCTATCGTTATTTTATGCGAATCACTATGGATTATGAAAAGTTAACATTCTCAAATCATAAACTTTTAGCGTTCTTTTGATGAAATTATTGTATTTACCATTCATCGTCTATTCTGCCGTCGTCGTAGCACGGCCTTTTCCTTCACTCCTTTTCATGCCAACCGGCTTCAAACACTGCTGGTTTTTGTTTAGAGTCAGAATCGGTCGCAGGTCATGCTCTCACTAAAACCAATATCTACTCAATACTATCGCAGTGTAAGCTTATCCTATATGCCATTATAGGAAGCACAGTTATGCCATGAAGAGGCGTAGGAGGAGTAAAGTGGTATTTCTTTTTTTCTTCAACCACAATAACTTTTGCAGTAGATAATAGGCAGTATCTATTAAATGTCCTCTTTCGATCGCATTCTCGCTGAATTTGGTTTTTTATACTCCGTTCAAAATGATGGGAACAATATTCCCAAAATTTCTAGCAGTGATTTTGGCTTGTGAAAGCATATGCGTTTGTCTAGAAGAGAACGTAAAGGGGAGGGGGAAGGGGGGAGGAGGGGGGAGCTGATTTTGTTGTCGCTTGATTTATTTCATTGTTCGTTCGGGCAGTAAGAGACCAGACGTCATATCTATTGTATAGCAAATTGCGTAATAAATTACAACTACCATTGTACCCTTTAAAATTTTATTCGTTTTTCAAATGGTCATGTTGAGGCTCTGAATTAGCAGTTTTCTATGTGACGCTTTTGTTGATTTCAAAACCTTTAAAAAAAACGATAAGGTGCGCTCAGTTTCTTACGGCTTTTCTCCGTCTTGTTTGATCAGTTTGCGCTCTGTCTGCTATGAGAGTGTCACGCAGTCCGAATTAGTTCGTTCTGTTTCATCTGTGAAGCACGATATATGAAAGTGTAGCTAAGTGGAAAAAGCACGATTGTTTATGAGGAGGGAGTGGTGAAATTTGCTGGAACACGTCGACGTTATGTCGGTTGCGGCAGCCTCGCAACTGTGCTTCATCACGACAGCTGCCATCTTGAAATTCACTCTAAACTTCATCCTTCTCATACTGCGAAGTTTTCTAATTTTTTGACGCCTTCTCCACTTTACCGACGAAACATAGTCCTCTTTTCATTCATTTATTATAGTATTTCCCAGTCTTTTATGAGAGTGCACCAACCAGAAACATTTCTCAATATTTGCTACATTCTGTTAAGGTGATTAATAATTTTTAAACTAATGATAAGCCCAGAAATATCTTCTGAAAGGTTTTCTTGCCATAATCTCTCTTAAAAGTTGTTTTCTTATCAGGCTTTTTCTTTTAAAATAACACTTATGCAGTGAGCCATTTCAATTAATAATATATTAGCTGTTAAGAAATGCCGAGAATTTATCGGGCAGTGCAGAACTTTGCAGATTTTTTTGGTCCTTTTGACCGTTGATGACTTTGTTCAGCGTTTTATTGATTCACTGTTATAAAAAGCATTTCATAAAAATGTTATCGCTCATAGGCGGCCAAGTTAAAGTGCTCAGAGAATTCAGATAATTTTGACGGTTTCGCGAATTCGTCAAATGTTGTTGGATGGTGCCGTAATACTACACTGCATTTGAATTTGTACATCGAAGAATGGGATAAGCTCAACAGGTTGTTCGGCCGACCCACACCCTTTATCGCTCACTGCCTCAGCGCTTTCCGATTCGGTCCTTAGATCTCTAACATCGTCTTAATAAGTTGACGAACCGACTGAAAAATCCGTGTGTCGCAGTTCAATGAATCATTGTAACATGTTTTAGGCGTATTATTTTACAAGTAACTTTGGTTCGCGCATAAGAGTTGTTATACTTTTTACCCAAAACAACTGTCATTTACGAAAAAGCCATCTAAATAGCGATGTGGTCACTTATTTCAAACCGAAAATTACATCTGCACAGGGCATAGAAACTTCTGTGAACTGAATGCCCAATTGTATCGACACCGACAAAGTTTTTGGATTTTGGTGTGCGTCAGTTGTATGGATGATTACCTGCTACGAAGACGCATCTTCATACCACTTCCCTGTTTTAAACTAGGCAGAAGAAGAGGATATGCCAAAGGCCATCGTTAACGCGGATGAAATTCAACAGCAGTCGCTGCAGATGGCTCACACATGTGTGCGTGTATACGTAGCAGCCATCTGCAACAGCTATGAAACTATTCGTGTTTGCAGGCGATCCACTCAGATCCTCCCTTTTCGCCGTATAATTTTCTCTTCATTTCCAGTTAACGCTTGATAATCTCATTTGGCTTTCCGGAGAAGCTTAACTCAACTGATTGTCTCATACTAGTAAGGCTATGAAACGAATTGGTTCCTGCAATGAAATGATTCTGTGAACGTTAGCTCAACGCTTGCTCTACTGTTATTGTCGATTTTCTAATCGTTTATTCGCAATATGTCATTCAGGAAGAAAGACTTACCATATAACCTCGAATGAAATTGAATAACAATTGCAAAAATGAGAGAACAAATATTTTCATATTCAGTAGTGCTTCTTGGGACAAATACTACAAAATAATATAAGAAGTGCAGTAGAACCTCTGGTCACGACAATAATTCGTTCCATAACTTTGGTCGCAACCCGATTGGTCTTAACCCGAATTTAATTTCTCCATTGGATTGTATGTAAAGACGATTAATCCATTCCACAGACCCCTACTAAATGTATGTAAATATTGTTTTTTAAAGATTTTTAAGCACAAAAATAGTTAATTACGCCATCACGGTATGATAGCAAACTAAATGTAAAATCGTTGAATTACACTGAGAAAACTTTGAACAACACAAGAAAATGACATTGCAGCGTCATGTTTTTGAATCGTTCAACAAGATGATTGAAGCACTTCATTAACAAGCACTCAATGGAATTGTTTCGTTTGCTACATCAGTCGATCGATTCTGCGAGGGAGAATTCATATGTTTATTAGAAGTAAACTAACGGTAATAGTATTTTTTAAGGATTTAAATTAAAAAATAGTTAATTATACCATAGAATTTGGCGCTTACAAAAAAAGTGGCGCGGAATGGGAAATCGGCCACGGTTCCGTTTGATCGCCACCCGAGTATGTGTTCGTGACCAGATTCAAAAATTCTGTGAATTTTTTGGTCGGAACCCGATTTGGTCGTGGTCAGAAGCGTTCGTGATCAGAGGTTCTACTGCGATATAACGTTTCATCATTTGAATACTATCTTATGATATGTATCAGTACATTGCGTCGTTTTTAGTCATCTCAAACTATTTTGTTATTTTCTTTCGTCGTTCTGCTATCGTCCTTGTATCGTTGCCATTAAAATAAATATGTGAATCGCTTTAAGAACGTATTGCACTTCGCATCACCACGTGCTTCCAGAAACCTTGCTTAATTTTAAATCCGCTTCCAACTCATCAGAAAGCAATAATGGGGAAGTTTTTGAAAAATGTAGCCACAAGAATTTTGAAGAGCATTTTAATTTAATTAGCAGCGAAACGTAAAAAGCTGAAATGAGATTAAATAGAATTGTCGACAGTAGAATGCCATCTAATCCAAAAATTTATGCAGTTGCATTTTAAAAAATTTTTGTCTCATCCCTGTTATCAGGCATAACGTAGCTGTTGTGCAGCGATCCTTTCCAGGATTTTTCAGATTCCGCTATTTTTGAATGTTGTTTCATTGCGATAGCAAAGCCTAAGTAGTACGTACACAACAAAAGAGTTCACCGACGATTTGATAAGAAAAATTAAGTATTCAGTATGTTTATTGGCTGCCGTTGGGGCAACTTGATCTATTTTATTTTCTTACTCGAAATATAGAGCAAGTGTGTGTTCTCCCTCTCACTGCTGCCAGTGCCACCCTTCAGTAATTTTCGGTCATCATCTTTGCGTTCTTTCTTTCTGCTCTTTAGGGGTGGCCAAATTTTTCACGAACATAACAAACCGGTGACTTTTCCTGCTCATTTTCCCCCTACTCACCCTTCATCTCTTACCCCCCATCTCCCAACCTCCTCTTTCTCTGAAACTTTGGGCTTAGCTAAGCTTTGGCTTGTCAGTGGTTTTCTTATGTATTTTTTTAAAAGTCCATAACGAATTGATTCGTTGCTGCACGATGGTTTCTTTCATTTCCGCGCTTATATGAACGAACAATATGAACGTGCATATTCCCTTCACTCTCCAAAACACACGAACACCTATCCATTCGTTTTACGTTTTTCATCGTTTTCAGTAGTCTTGCAAAACTGTGATAATGTTGTTGATGAACGCATTTGTGGTAATATATGGCAGTTAGTTGTTGCTGTCGCATTCACTGATATTATTCGCTAAAATGATTTATTGTTTTGTTGTAGCGGCACGGCACTGTGCTGTTTCCGCGTTCGCATTGGTGGTCTAGCGCTGTGTATCACATAACTGTCGGTGCTAATCGAGAACGCACTATTGTTTTGCACCAAATAAATGAATGTCGCCAATTATGTATGGCTAAGCAAAGAAGCACTCATCTTCCCGTGAGTTCATTACTGTTATGATGAGCTTTTTCCAAATATTATTCACTTTTCAGGAGGCAATTGTACAACGAATGTGCAACTAACACCAAACGAGGGCTGGCTCTGTACTCTCCAGATAAAGTCGATTTAGCGTGTTTTAGCAATTACTGCGTTGTACGTTGTAAAATATCTATCAAAAGTTAAACGTTTCACAGATCTTTTAAGTGTGATCAAATTTATTTTGAGCATATACGTCAAGGATGTAAAAATGAGTGAGAACATATTTTGACGATGTTTTCCTCGAGCTTATGTTTCGCGGAAATTCTCCACCAAGGATGAAAGCTACTCCTGCAGTAGTCGGTTGGTCCCAGTGGTTTAGTTCACTATCACAAAAATGAGCGATTGCCGTTAACGCTGAAGAACATTTTGATTCATTAGCTGCAAAAACCGTTAAGTTTCATGATTGTTTGTGTTTCTAAAGTTGAAAAAAATTAAATAAAATGGATGCAGTGTCGCTAGAAAGTAGCTCAGCGAAAGTTCGAAATTTATGCGGTTTTCAAAAGAGTTTCAGGTTATGCAGAAAAACAGCGATGAGCGCAGCAATCAACTCATTTCTCGCCAATTCATAAAATTTATATGTATTTTGCTGGGGCTGGTTGGAATTCACCATGGTGCGCAGGGAATGGAATAGATATTTAAAGAAATTAAGTATTATGAGAAACGTTCATCAAAATGAGTTCAGTAGGAGCAGTCATATGCTTTTCGTACTTTTTCAAAAGTTTCCCTAGGATGGCCCTTCGCCTTGCGCCTATAACGTATGCCAGTGCGTCATAATGGACTTCACATATGTGAACAATTTTGCCTTTTAATGAGGCGTGAGTTTGATTTCTTTGTTGTGCTCGTTTTGCTGCAGTTTTCCGCAGTCACTGAATCTAAGGAAGCATTTATTGCTTAGGCCTTTTTTGACATCTTTGTCTCCCTAACTGGGCTGATATTGAAGGTAGCTGAAATTGTAATTTTTCGTCCGTCGTTGTATACGTTTGCTTTCGCTTCTTCAATTGCTGATTGGAAGGATACACAAAGTGGTACAAATACTGCTTTGGAGACACCACCTCTTACAGTCTTTCAAAAGTGAGCGAGCGAATTATTTCGCAGACGCCATGTTTGAAAGAGGCAGATTGCTAAAGAAAGAAAACCTACTTCTACAATAAGGCGTCCGGATGTGCATCGAAACGGGTTGCCCAGTTACACTGTCGCCGGAGACCACGGTATTTGCTGTTCCCTGAGGAATGAGATGTATTGAGGATCTCAGTCTGGGCTTCTTTTCTAGGATTCCTTGGAATGGTTCTATACTTACTCTCTTACTTTCCCCTCCCCCGTTTTGGTTTTCGTTCAGGAATATCGATTAGGCACTTTGAGGAATAATAGCAGTGCCCTTGAAGGGATAAACTGTTTTAGTCATTAAAGATTATAAACGAGTGTGGTAGCAGTGAAAACTGGTGCGCCACAAAGCGCGTTCGAGGAATTACAATCGCACTTGGGGCGTATATGAGACACGGATTTTTCAGGTCCTTGCAGCTTATATGGGGGAATTTCGTTCTTTTTATTAACAAATGCAAGAAATCAATAGCTTTTAGCGCAGTTCGCGTTTACCCATAAAGTTCACTTTTTATTCGTTGAAGTTCACGCTTATCATCAAAGTCTAATCTTTCCCAATATTGCCCATTTATGAGCCGTTTATAGATGCGAGCGTGAAAGCGTTCCGGCGCCAGTCAGCATGGCATGCGCATACGAGTTGCTGTTAGGTGGTAATTCAGGATCACGTATTTTCTGCCCCTCTTCATGCATGTAAATGACAAAATTCTGCTTGGTCTGTCTTCTTGCTGTTTTCCGCGCTTCATCATAAACATTTCGGGAATTGTGTTGTTTGTCTTTTCGCTTGTGAGCCATTAAGTATGTCTGTTCAGAAGTATTTACTGTGCGTGATTGGCATCCTCAATCATGCATCTCTCATCTTCAAACTGTTCAACAAAAGGCGCGAATTTTTTTCTTTATGTGGACTTGAATCTGAGTGGACTTGAAGCGAACGCCTACTTGTGAGAAACGCTGAGGAGATTTATTAATTGCAGAAATATTGCGAAGTAGAACATCAGCAGCAACTTTCAAAAAGTACAGTTGCTATGATTCAGGAGGAATAGAAACAATACGGAAGGTG
>JPKZ01002259.1:135021-145547 GCA_000803305.1 Toxocara canis
ACTGAGGGACGACTCTTAAACATAGTTTAATGACGACGCATTGTTGTGAAGATCGATTTGCACAGTTCGTAACTACATAAATACCTGTGCGTTTTATATATTCAAACTGTTTATATAAGAAGTTCCCGCATTCGAATAGTTTATTTGGTCATATCCTTAATGCCAAATGCAAAACTATGCACAGTTAGAAATAAAAGAAAGAAATAAACTCAAAATTGCGATTGAATTTTCGCCGTCATATTTAAATTTTCTGATTGTTCGATGGTTATTTTGTTTAATTTTTATCGAAATTTCTCTACTTTCTTTCAGAGCGCTATCTGAAAGAAGAAATGCTCTTGTCATCCATATTTAAGCTTAATGCCATCCTTCACTAGTTTAACAACTGGATGGAGGGAAAAAAACACAGGCCATGATGCTTGGGATTGTAATCACAGTAATTAGCTTCACGTCTTGCGCTAATAGCTTTGTCTGTAACCGTTTTGTTGCTAGACATTAATATTAATAATTAATAGCTCTTCGTTGCTCAGTAATTACTGACTGTTATTCCGAACGTTATTTTGGATGACTGTGAAATATTTTTGAAGGCTTCTATTACTTGCGTTATGGTCATCATTGCGAATGTGCTATTGAAAATTTATTGTCCTCTCCCATGTGAAAACCATATATTCCTGAAAGAAGCCAACAACTTCGCATCATCATATTACCTCGTGTTTAGGCACGGCCCCACTCATTCATACATCTTCCCCACCATTCTCCCCTTCCCTCCTTCTAGTGGTAATGGCGATGTGACGGCTTTTATTCGACTTTGCACGATGTATATCACATATCGAAACCCTCGGAATAGGATACCGAGGAAACATAATATGGAACTGCAGTTCGCTTTTATGACTTCCGCATGTGGCACTAAAAATTCTGATACATTTTATTCCAATTTTTCGACAGCAGGTGTTTCAGCGCTACATTATAGTGGCTAAAACATGTCTGAAATCATAATTCAATGCCGCTGCCCTTTCTAGGACACATGCAATTTATCATCCCGTTATCTTTTTTAAGTAGCTCGAAACATCGAAGCAGTGTATCCAAGTTTTAACCAACCGTTTAAATTGTCCAAGCGATGTATTTGTATGACGTAATACCTGCCTAGCAGCTTCGTCGAAAAAGACGTTATGAATTCGGCTTCAATGCATTACATTGGGACCGCAGAAGATTTTCCTGAAGAGCGGAGGAAGGGGGGGGGGATCATTGGCATACCGATGAAGGAAAGCCGCAGCAAAAAGGTTTGCCAGTTCCGGTCAGTGGTCGGAATAGGCCAGCTCATTTTTTATGAACCATTCAAACTGAGTAGTTCATGTACTATTTACCTTCTGGCGCTCGACTTAGTGAGCGTAGACAACGTGATTGCGCCCATGCATTGTTCAGGCTACTATACATCCTCATCTACTCGCTGATTGCTATGAATTCCGCGAAAACGTTTTTTCTTAAATGACACATTTATCCGCAATATAACCAGGTTACGTTCTCATGACTAAATTCATATCGTTTCTTAAATGGTGTGCTGATCCTGTTCGTTGGGTATTCCTAATTTTTTACTTTTTTTGTTTCAGCTACAAAGTTAACGTTAGAGGATTGACTGAGGAAACTCCCTCATTGTGTATGCCACAGCCTGACCCCACTGAGCCGCCAGAAAGGCATCACACAATCTGTAAAGGATATGATTGTCCAAACGGAAAATAAAGATGTTGCGCTTTTCATGCAGGTCACAATTACTTGTGGAATAGTAACACGATCACTGAATCACACTCATCAGAATGGTGAGAATGTGATGCGTAGCAGTTCATACATAACCTCCGTTTTCTTAAGCCCGAAGCTGATAAAAATCATTGAGTGACAGAAAATAAAGCCGTTATATCAGTTTCTTATCGATGATAGAAATAGATAGAGCTTGTTTTGTTGAAACTGTAATAGCGAATTGTATGTTTGTGTGAGTTGACCATCAGGGATCGGCATGACTGTTGGTGTTATTTTTTGTGATTCGGCGAAACGAGATCTATAAACTGAACCGAGCACATCGGCTTGTAGTTATTTGCGCATCACGAGGGGACGCTAAATTTGACTGGCCGCTGTTTGCTTTGTCCAAATCTTTCCGGTTTCATTTAAATACTTCCCGCACTTCCCTGTTTTGCTCATGCTCACATTAATGGTTGCGAAAATGAAATTAAAATTGCTGGCGAATGTGTCACGATGATACCACCGAAGTTCGCCTAACGTAACTACATACGAGCGCTTTCAAACGTGCGATTATAATCGAAACGCTACGAACGATACATGAAACTAAGCACAAAACGTAAGACCCTCAATTGAGCTTAAACCTTACCATACAGTTTCGTGACTTGTTTGTCGATTGACGGCGCCCGCATATGATGATGCAGACTGTTCAGTTAGAGGCATTACTAGTCCTCAACTCAGTGTTAGCAAGAGCAAATTGTCTGCACGATGTTGAGGTACAACTGGCATGTGCCTTAATTTTTCTCCGGTAACGGCGCGTATCGGGCTAAAATTTTTGTGACATGCAGTGTTCTCCGGAATTCGTGATGATAACTTCGAGTTTGCCAAAATCGTGAACATTTCTATCTCTCCCGCGTGCTTGTGTTCCTCCTTCTCCTCCAGCCCCGACCGTCCCTCTCCCTTCCTGTTCTAAGACGGCGTATCTGTTACGGGGCGCCTTACATGCACATGCCTACACACATCGATAATGGTACTTTACGAATCCGCTGTTTTTTTAAGTCAAAATTCAAAGAACTGAAAAGGTTTGGAATGAAGTTTCGCCAGCGCAAGAAATGATCACCTGCAGGCGACCAAGCATTGCTTAAGACAAAGTAATAAGCGCAATGACTTAAGCGCGGTGTTTGCTTGCGATGCCGCACAATTTAACCAGTCTTCTCAGTTGTTAGAGTACTTGTGCGAGAGTGAGAAGCTGGTAACTTTGTTTTTCATTTTACTTGAGTTATGCTCGTTTTTGTTTTCTTCCTCTCTTTCATGCGTCTTTTGCAAATTTTTCACTTATCGCTTGCAAACAATGGAACAGCAACGTTTCTCCATCGTTTCGCCTTCAACGTATCTTTTTCCAAAGTTTTCTTCCACGCTTTACCCATTAAGATTTCATTTTTTAAATTATTCACTTAGGAAACTGGCGGCCGAAAAGGTTGTTTCCCACATTATTTAAAGAACATCTGAAAGAAAAAAAAAAAGATGAATGGACACAGATGATGAATGGACACAGATACTATCGTTGCAGAAATTTCGTAAACAACGCAAATATAAGTTCTCGAATATATACGGTTTGTAATTTTGTTTAGCAAAAAATATAGCGCCAGAGAATCAATTTAAACAAAAACTATTCGGTTACTATTGGAAACGGGCAAGGAAGCGTTATGATGGTTTCTTGTTAGAAGCGCTTCTTCGCAGTAATGCTGAGCAGTACCTTTCAGGATCTCGTCAAAACCCATCTAATGTTCGCCGTTCGGGAAGAAGTGGAAATATTGCGAGCAAAGATTATCGAATTGGAAACTACGGTGAGCAATTTCCGCGTAAACTCCGAATTGTGCTATTGCGAAATTCATCAGTTTGCTCATAATGCTCGTATATGCAATTTATTTGTTTTCGTCATTCAGTATTTTCGCTTGAGCTGTGCTGATTTACACGTTCAGCTAAACATATATACTGGTGTAGATACAGCGTTGAAAGCGTTGCGCACTTTTTTTTGGCATAACCGTATCGCCTATTGCAACACTTCTCCGCGAGCTTCCCTGAAGTGTTGAAAAAATTACCGAACCTGAAAATAAATTGATTCAATTTTAGGTTTTTAAAAAATCATCGGGAGATTCTTGAAAATTATATCGAAATTTTTCAAAATCGGTTTTGCTGGAAGTGGCTCACACAGTGGTGAATAGAGGTTGAATTACGTTGTGTTAAATGCGACTGTTCCAAAATGCGCCTGTACTTTCTGTAAAAACACTGATGGAAGTCTCTATGATAACACTGTGCAGAACTCGTAGAAGATGAGCAAAAGATTGGCCAAGTTGAAATATTATCACGCTTATTCCGTTCTCCATTGAATGTATGGAAATGTTTTTCATTCGAAACTATGAGTAATTTTCAGGTGCTACAGTTGGAAGCAGAAAACGCCGTTCTCAGAGAGCATGTACCAGCAGAGATTCTCAGCAAGCTGAGCTTGCAGGCAACTCAGGGTTCTGCGGCTACGGCCGCTGTCTGAATTCGTCTATCTGTCTATCTATCTTTTTGCTTGCCTAACTGATAACTTTACACGCACATGGCGTTACTTTGCTGCAGTTTTCGATGGCTGTTTCGACACTATGTAATGGCTATTATGAATAAGCATTGTTGTGCTCTTCAACGATGCTTGAAGATCATCCCTTGAAAATTACCTGCTTGTTTTTGGAAATTTGCTTCAATGAGGCCCCACATCCTCGAAATTTATGTACACTTTTGAATTTTTAAGAATTCTTCAAACTTAAAGTGATTGTTATGAGAGGGTGTTGTTTATGTCGCCCTATCGACTCCAAATTTCGGCACCTTTTCGTCATCTGAGCCAATATCGTTTGCTTCTGTTCCATTTATGTTCTTCACATGAACGTGTCACATGTACAATGCACATCTTTCTCATGAAGAGCGAGCTAAGACGTAGACCATATGATCTTCACACCTACATTTACAGCTATTTTTGTACACATAGGCTGTCTTGTTATGGAAAGCTGTAATAAAAAGTATCTAGCGACCAAAATTGACTTTGTAGAGTAAAGAATTTGGCATGAGGGAAATGAAATATAATTTTCAGTCGGATGGCTGAGATTTTTAGTGATTTTCATTCGGCTTTTTTGATTTTTGTTCTCGAACTAAGCCAAATCATTATTAATCATCTAAACAAAGCATATTACACTCAGATATGTATATTTTTATGTGTTGTGCAATAGCAAAACAAACGTCTAATTTATCGCAATTTGCTGTGTTATGTCAGCAATACTTATGCGATGCGCTGTGTACTCGACACGATGCATCTCTATTGACGACTTTGTGTGACTCGAACACTCAATTGAAACATTTAAAAACAACACAACAATCGCCTACTGCAATTAGCGCTGCGTAAGCGGTTTTCGCCGAGGAATGAACCATATCTGTTACAATCAGTTTTTTAAAATAATTTTCTGAATCAAGGCTTTCCCCATTGTTGAAAACATATAATGAAAGCAAGAGAATTTCGTTCGGTGAAAATCTTCCGTAATTTTTCTTTTCTATCATTTCAATAAGCTTTCACATCAAGCCAAGCAATGCTGTCAGTCCACTTGCATGTTCTTGTGTATTGTATACAGTTTATGCGCCATAGTTAGCAAGACTAGTTTTGAGTGGAACGCGGAACGTTGTAAAATGATCGGGGAAATTTTTAAACCAATAAAATACGGCATGACGTGATTTTAGAGCTTTTCGAGCTGCGAACAATGGCCCAGTATGTAATGGTTTTATGAAGGTTTTCTTACCAGTAAAATTCGATGGTTAACAACCTTCACGCGGTTTCAAGCTAGTCCAGTTTAAGGCGGTAAATTCAGAGAAGTGGCCTGAAACAAGCACTTTTATTAGGCTGGGAGAAAAAAATAAGAATTCAAAAGAGCAAAATGGAATAAAATGGTAAGCAGCTCACTTCTGAATATGTGCTTCAGGTGGTCACATTTTGCTATACGATGATTTTACAAGGTGACTTGTTTTTTGGCTCCATTATTTTTTGTTTTCTTCGAATTATGATTCTGCGCGTGCATATGTGCTAAACTTCTTCAGTGTTTCTTTTCAGTCACATTTTCCGCCTTGTTGCTTTTTTTGCACCCAAATGCAGTTGACTGCACAATTTCAACTGCAAACTGTTTTTACATGTTGGTAGGCGTTCGATTTTGCAGTAGAGATATTCCTCTGATGTGTGATTACCTCGGAACAATTTCGTTTGGCCTCAAGTCTTAAGACTTGTTATGTTGTAATTAAGTTCGATGTATATGTATATAGTTACTTGCTTAGTGTTCAAGAGTCCTCAGTTTATTTGTTTTTGTTCGGCATTTTTTGAGTGAAGCGAGTTTCTCTATTCTCATCTCGGTGTCGTGAGTGCATGGCAATAAATCGTCTCTTTTTGCCCTTTTCTGCCTTCTGCAGCATATTAAGGAAATGAGCAACAGAGGAATTTTGAATGGCAAACGATTGTGGAAAGAACGATTTCATTTATCTGCAACACGCAAATACCGGATCGCTGATATTTCACACCTACAGCGGTGCTTATTTCTTGGCCAGCTATGGGCGTTCTGTCACGGCTGCGTTTTTCAGTCGATTGGCTCAAGACGTGAAGTCTGTTACGGTCATTAGTCTTTTCATGTTTTACAACCATCCGTTTGTTATAAGGTCACGCTTCTTCCTCATGCACTGCTTAGCTTTGGAAGCTGTCCAATTTCTTCTCAGATTTCACAGTTCCCCGTTTTTGCTCATTTGCTGATATGAGTGAATGGAATTTTGGTCGTCCTTGAAAACGTTTCGCGTTCCCCTAAAAATCTTTTGTTAGCGCCTATGTTCATATAATGATTTTACTCTTGCGACTCTTTCAATTCGTCGCAGTCTGTTTTGTTCTTCGTAGATACGATTACTTACATTTACGGTTACTTTTACTGCATCTTTTTGCACCCAAAAACTGGGTAGTGCACCGTTCGCCTGAACTTATTTAGCCCTTGCCCTTTGTAACGTTCCGTCACTCAGCTACGTCTGAAAGCCGTCCGAATCCCTTGTTGAACTGTTGGAGATATTCAATTCCGATAAAAGAACTAGAGCAAAATCCTCGACAGTATTCACACAGTTCGCTTGACCTCATGAATGGAGATGGTAATGCCCGGCATCTGAAGGAGCTAAGTTGATAACATGGCTATCTTTTCAACTTCTTGCTTTTTTCATACGGCTTCTTATCGCCAGTTGAAATCACAGGCAACCAAAACACGTCCATATTTCATCCTTCAAGAGAAAATGTTCGTGGCATTCCTCTTTGATGAAGTCAGCCCGAGACCGAAGTCGTTGAATTTCCACCAGGAGTGAAAAAGGCTCATTTTATTCGCTGTTTCTTAAAGTGTATTTCACTTCATTTCGGCACAACCTATTCACGAATTCTTTCCCATTTAACCTCGGGATTTAAAAACTGCACGCTTACGTCGACGCTAATTCATATTGCTTACTCAACGAAGCAATTCGGCTGATGTGCCATAATCGAACAAAATCGTTGATGAAGTCTCAAAAATTATGCACTGCTGTGGGCGCGCCATCAATGCTTTCCACTCGTACGGCTATATGAGCCCATCAACGAATTTATTACGCTCAGCTGTGCACAGTATATAACGGTGAGCAAATTTACAATTTTTTACAAGAAATACTTCACAGATCGTCCAAAACAGCGCCATCGTTCAGTTGTTGCTAGAAACTTTCGTTGTGGTGAATAAGCTGCGATTCTGTTTGAAGGGAATTTCGATCACAGAGCTCTTTTCTAAATTCACGATCAGAAGCAGTGATTCCTGCTCCAAGAGCGTCAGCATCCAAATCTAGAACACGCGTTTTCGATTCACTAAAATTGCAATTATCCCAGTTTTCCCATCGCTATTTACAAACAGTGCACTACGCAATAATGAGAAGGGAAAACAAGTATTATGTCATGGAGTACAGAAGAAATTCTTCGAAAGAAACTTTGGCACAACCATACTGCATCATTTATAAAAGTGTCAGTGATTGGCAGCAGCAAATATTGTTGCAAAGCAGCTGACTGATCACTTCATTTTATCCCTTTTAGGTGACTTGTTCTACAGGATGCGGCATGTTCAGCTAGCTGCACGTCCAGATGGTCTCATTGAAAAAAAAGCACAATTTTGAAGGTGCTGTGTTTTTTTTTCAGATACGATCGGCTGATTATTAATAGTTCTAGAACTCATTAAACTCGCACCGCGACCTGATCAAAGTTTGCCTTTGCTTCGCCCATAACTGCTAACTCTCGTTCACGCATGCGTTTCTTTAGTACTTCCTATATATTCCCTCGAAAATTCGCAAAAAAATTCTTGCAAACATAGCGATGCTGTTCTTCTGATTTTTTCCATACAATTGTTTCCAAATATGTATAACTTGGCTTGTACAAATTGAAATTGGGTGGTCGTATCCCAAAGTATTTTTTGTTTTCGTCTTAGGGTACTCAACGCCGATCGCTTTCAGTTTTTATTCATTTGTGTCATCAATACATAATAATATGCAATAGTTTGTCTTTAGATCACGTTACGAATTTCATTTACCGCTTGAACTATCTAAGTTAAGCAGTTGTGCGCCATTACTCATTTCAATGACAACTAATTGCACATTGAGGATAGAGCCTGTTGAGCATGCGTCACAACCACAACTGTGATTGGTCTCATTGAAAAAAAAGCACAATTTTGAAGGTGCTGTGTTTTTTTTTCAGATACGATCGGCTGATTATTAATAGTTCTAGAACTCATTAAACTCGCACCGCGACCTGATCAAAGTTTGCTTTTGCTTCGCCCATAACAGTTAACTCTCGTTCACGCATGCGTTTCTTTTGTACTTCCTATATATTCCCTCTAAAATTCGCAAAAAAATTCTTGCAAACATAGCGATGCTGTTCTTCTGATTTTTTCCATACAATTGTTTCCAAATATGTATAACTTGGCTTGTACAAATTGAAATTGGGTGGTCGTATCCCAAAGTATTTTTTGTTTTCGTCTTAGGGTACTCAACGCCGATCGCTTTCAGTTTTTATTCATTTGTGTCATCAATACATAATAATATGCAATAGTTTGTCTTTAGATCACGTTACGAATTTCATTTACCGCTTGAACTATCTAAGTTAAGCAGTTGTGCGCCATTACTCATTTCAATGACAACTAATTGCACATTGAGGATAGAGCCTGTTGAGCATGCGTCACAACCACAACTGTGATAGACAGACTTCTCCGCACACCAACACACAGCCAATCGTCATATTCGACAATGGCAAATGGATTATACTAAATATTTTGCAAATTAGTACATTACGTTTCAAAAGACCACGAGGATCGAGAGTAACATTTGCGAAAGCGTGCGAAGAAATGCCAAAAGACGGGAATCAGTTTTTCTAAAGAAACTTCAGTTTAACTTTAAAAGGAAAAGCGAAATGGTCGTAAGAAACACAAATTTTCTCTAATAAGCGATACAGTAAAGCATTTTCTCGGCTAAAGAAATACGATTCTCGGAGTAAGAATCTTTTTTTCGGCATATATGAACAAAATACATTTTGTCTGAAAAAAAAATGATTAGTTGTATGAGAAAGAATCCTAAAATAGCCATAATGCTCTTGCTTGGATCTGACCAGCAAAAGATTATTAGTGTTGAGATCAGGAACATTTTTTTGACAAAAGCGCATGATTAAAACTTCAAAGAAAGTAGGGACTATTAGTGTGATTAGTAGGGACTATTAGTTCCACTATTAATGGAAATGTTGCGATCCTTTTAGAAAATTCCAATTTCCTACCCACTCCAATTTGGGACGTCTGGTCAACCGATGACAAACTTAACGCAGAAAACCACCAACAGTATATGCGAAGGAATCTTAAAATATCGTTTTATAGCAATTGATACAAAAGAGCTGAATGGAATTAATGACAGAAGATTTGAACGAAAACAATAGTCAAATAAGGTGAAAGAGCGATCAATTTCAGCAGCCGATCCGGAGTGTCTGTGGATCGATCAGGTGATCAAAAGATGGATGGGGAAGCTTAAAAGAATACTCCTCAACAAACTTATGAATTGCTAGCTGTATGGATGTCCATATTAATCCACGGATATGTTGTTATTTTTGTCATTGTGGTTCATATTAATGCTATTACTATTACCGCCATCGTTATCTTTGTTACCGCTCTTGTTTTCAAACTATTTGCACGAGAACACAACGAACCGATTGTCCAGACGTCACCGACGTTTTCCGTACAACGTCACTAGGGTGATGATTGTCTTTTCAAAAGGACTGTCACTAATTCCATGCTCATTTCTTGAGTGAATTCTTTTGGAGTTGTTATATACGGGTTTTCTTATTCTCATTTGGGTTTTTTGGGTATTCTCATTTCTCATTCTCATACGGGTTTTCTTACACATTTCTCATTCTTATTCTTAAATCTTTGCAAATCTCTTTGCGGATATTTGGATTTCCAAATTTTTGCGAAATTTTACGGCTCACCTCGTCGATCAGAAGAGGCTACCCCCAAATAATACAAATCGTCCATTTCACGAGATTAAAACCTCAGACAGATGTGAAAAAATGCTGGTAATTCTAAAATGGGAGAGCTGGTGGAATATTTACCGGAAGCATAATGTCAGAAACATAAATTACTTGCGAGTTTTTTTTTCCTCCAAAACTGTGCGGATTTGCAACCTGCATACAACTTGTACTTTTTTTTTTTAAGGGA
>JPKZ01002259.1:146604-182762 GCA_000803305.1 Toxocara canis
CATGAATCTATTCCTTTATACCGCATCAAGAATATCAAACCTCCAAGCGAACTTTTGGCTCATTTTTTTCACAGGGCGAACGAACAATGGAAATTTTTAAAATGTATTTCGCCATTTCATTGCTACACAAGACGTAGATTACCCGAACTTACAAGCACTCTGTGAGGGAAGCGGAGCGGATGAAATGACAAATCATAAGTGCTGCAAAACTAAAGCCCGAGTCCTTGCCAAAATTCGATTGATTTTGTTCGCCTTTTCCAGTACAATAGCGAGTTGATACCCATCGTTATTGAGTTTAGTTGAGCGTATCTTTGCTCCTCATGCGCTTTTGTGAGCTTATCTGGATTCTCTATGAGTGTACGTAATCTCATATGGGCTCTGCATGGGTAAGTGGCCCACATGCGGTTCAAAAAGTATCTTACAAACCTACCCCGTTCGCAGTACGAGCTCTCCTGTAAGCTCCGGGGTTCCGTGCTCTAGCACACCTTTTAGCCAATTGAGATTAACAAACATCACAACGCGTTCGGAAATGGTGACCTAGCACAAAGAGTTCCGCTTGTCAGTCTGTGTGATTGATTCGGCCAATGAAGCTCATTTGTGGCTGATTCACGAAACAAAAACTTGAAGGAGAAAGGCATCTACTGCGATGTATCGTCCACTACGAACGGGTTTCTCCTCATTATAAGATACCATTAGTGAACCCAGCTTCCGCTTATTGCGCTCATTCTTCCCCCAAGAATGAAGCAGCATGAATCTTTTATCCTCCTCACACGTTCCATTTTATTCGTTGCTTGTTCACTTCACGTATTGACGTGCTGTTATCATTACGTTATGCATTCAGTGTCACCTTTTATTCGCTTTTGCGTTCCTACTTATTTGCAATGGTCTTCTGGCGAATATCTGGCGGAGGGCCAATCGCGTGGCTTCCCTTTTTTCGTATTTTGCATCTCTAAGTGGGGCAAGGGGTGTTTGGTAGCGTAATTGTTGGTGGACAGTCGATTATTTTTGTGTGCTGGGGGGTTTCTATACGGTTTTTGCACTCGTTTGGAGAGTTTTTTCATTCATTTGATGGTTGTTGCTGTAGAAATGTAATTGGCGAGGGAGTAATCGTCTCGCGCGGGCAGTTTATCGAGGTGATTTTAGCACCGTGATATGTGCCACATCTTAGCAGAGACCGTGCTTCTTGAGGTACGGGCCCTGGAAGCGGGTAACTGAAAGTGAAATGCTGGTTCGAATCCGGTAATTCCGAGCGCAAGATCCCGTGCGCAGTTTTTGCTTCAGCTCAAATAGCTGCTAAACTTTTTACTCATGAAGCCCAGTGACGACAAAACCTCCAATGCTACAACATGTTGAAATGCTTGGATTAATGTAATCATCTTGGTTTAGCGTTGATGTTGAGTCGTTTTTTTTTTCAGAAGATTGAAGCGATACGAGCAATGAGTAGCGACGAGGGAGTAAGTTTTTGCTACGTTATTTTGCATTCCCACATCGACGGGCGTTGGGACTGAGCGTAGCGTTTGAAACCTGACTTAAACTTAGTGCTCTAGGCAGAGCATATGCGAGCGTAAAGACCACATGGGTGATCGTAGATTGTTTTAATAGAGACGTGTTGCCCCTGGCATCGCAGCGCTTGCTTTTACCAAACAACTTTAATGGAAACAAGGCGGGTTCCCCTTCATCGTTAGAGGGCGACGTCGTAGGAGTTTTGTCAGGAATGTTTTATCATTTGGAAATATGTGTTATACTCGGGTGTAACCCATTAACAAAGACGGCATTCCTTGACCAGCAAAAAATTTCATTTTCGCAGGGCACTTCACCCTTCTTTCCTCCCACGTTCCCCTTTCTTTCCCGCTGTGGGGTTCCGATACCCAACCGAGCAAGTGGGTTGGCGGAATGAGTGGTATATGGCTCAGCCAACTGGATGAACTGAGATGCTACGAAAAATACTTGGGCGTCATGTATTTGTTCACTAATACTTTAAACATCGCAAAGCGCCGTCTCGACTGTGTGCTTGCTACAGTCAGTTCTTTGATTAATTTAATCCACTTGCTTTCCTAACGCCAAAGCGAGTTATTTTTGACTGCAGCGTTCAAATATTTTTGGTCGACTCACACGTTGGCACCGGTTTCTATTTCACACTTCCACCCAGTTGAGGAGTGGTGAGCTGCACATTTCGAACTGAAAATCTCATGCAGAACACAAGAAAAAAAGAAGATTTCTAGGATTTTTGGAGCCAGACCGGTTTGAAATTTGAGGTGTCTTCGGTGATTCTAAAGCATTTACTTATTTGTGGGTTATGAAACTCGTTGTTATTGTTCATTCATTGTTAGCTGTGTTTATATCACATCCGTAAAATTTCTTGCCAAAAAATAAGGTGGTAAGAATTTTGGCTTAGGAATATGTGGTTCGCAGAACTCGGTGGGAAGATAATCGCTCGCGAAAACTGAGATGGGACATGTCTAAATTGACAGCACCCGGAAGACCGGAAGTAATCGTTTCCCACCTATCTACGAGGAAGGTCGGCTGTTATTTGGCTTGGATTTTTTCTTCATTAGCAACTGATGCATTTGCAGCGCAGTCCTTCTTCGGCAGCACGAAGCCGCAGTCATTCCGAGGGAACTCGATCACCTGTAGCTGGCAAGAACGGCAACGCGCGCGCTGCGTCAGGCTCACATTCACGTTCTCGCTCCATTTCGCGCTCACCTGTGCAACAGCGCTCTGCGTCGCAGTCACCCGTAAGGGAGCGATCCCGCTCCGTTTCACGTGATCGCGTCGCTCGCCGTTCTCGGTCGGGTGACCGTAGACGTGATCGTTCGCGCAGTCGAAGTTCGCGTGCGCGTAGACGCAGGTACTGTCTTTTTGCCTGTGTACTTGGTAGTGCAAGTATTACACGACGTAATGATGGACGGCGAGAGAGGAGGGGAGAGGAGAGGGGGTGAAACAGTTGAGGGGGGTTATTCGAAGACGTTATTGGGAGGGTGATTTTGGAAGAAAAAACCATCACAATGTCAGCGCTAGTTTGCTTTCGCCTGTGACACATTTTCAGTTTATCTCCTCAGTTTTCAGGTCCGAAGATCGCTAAATCGAAGTCAAAATAGAAAAAAAGAACGGTTTTTAAGTGCAGACCCAGCATAGCGCAAGTCGATAGACATCGCGTAATTTAGTCATTGATCATTGAAGTTTGAGATGTTTAATTGTGAAGAGAGTTCTGTATTTGCTGGTTGGCTGTGTGAAGTGGAGTGGGTCGGTTGAGCGTTTACATGTATAATCTCCTGGGTAAGAGGGAGAGGCGAGATTTTGCAAGGGAAGCAAATAAGGAGCATCAGAGGAAGTTGTACCACAAGAAAAAAGTACGCTGAGAATTTTGCCGGGAATTTGGTTTAACTCCTTTTAAGCTGTATTGTATGACTGGTTCACGAAATGCATTTTTGTAGAGTATTGCAATGAATGACAACAAACGATTGTTTACTGTGTCACCAGTTTTTCCCTAAACAAACGCGTTGTTTCATGCAAAAATTGCCTTAAATTCAGCATAAGATGTCTCTCAAGTGATGTGGAGGCAGGGGAATTTTAATGGTTCTCAGGGCAACAACTATTCTAAGTGGTGACCAGCCAAATTTGCGTTACTTGTTAACGCGTTATGTGTGCAGTACAGAAATTTCCATCGTACCTTTTCGTTTAATCAGTGTGGCAAGTGGTTTTTTAAGTAGAGCCTACGGCGTTTATGTCACCAGTATGAGAAAGTTTAGGGTTCTTATTTCATCATGTGTAGTGTTATAAAGCAGACTGGCAACAAACTACCTGCGCATTACGGTAGTGGTTAAGATGTCTGTCTCGTAACGCTCACCGAATGAAATCTGCAACCTCGAACGTTTTTCGAACAGTTTCTCAACAATGCTAATTGTGACAGATTTTCACACGAAGATTGGGATCCCATCGTCAGTAGATAATAAAACTGAACCGTCCAACGTTGCAAAGCAGTAATAAAACCGAACCGTCTAACCTTGAAAACAACCATACTTGAAGTGTGCATGGAATACCGGCGTTTCTCACGAGATATGTTTAACTGCCGCAGTCTTGGCCGTGCAGTGCGTTTACCAAATTCAGAAAGCATGAAAGTCATTGGCCGGATCACTTGAAGGTCGACAGACCTTCAGGTAACGAGCGAATAGCTTGCATCCATTCGAGAGGCTGTCCGAAACATTTGAATGATGGAAGATGGGTTGCAGGCGAAGGAGCACTTGCGTGACGCGGTAATCGATGGTATGCGTGTTCGTGTCGACTTCTCCGTGACTAAGGGCGCACCCACGTAGTAAGTCATGTGCTCTCATGGGGGGAGATGGTATGGATGTCATCGATATTTATGGAATACATGTCTCTTCGTCTTTCTTTTTCCCGCTCCGCCCGCACCCATTTTATGTTTTGCTGTATTTTTACAAACGGGCGATTACTTCCATTGGTGGTCTGGCCGACGAGCGTTCTTTTCTGCTTAAGTTACTCTGGGCACCATTCCTAACAATATACGGTAATAGCGTAATAAATAAGGTCCCTTGCTTGATTAGCAAAAAAAAAAACAGGGTATGAGGCCGCCACCACCCGCTATTTTGAACGTCTTCGTACTACTCCTAATGATCCGTTTGTTTGTTGAATGTGATGTTTTTTTAGCGGAAAGAGCTCGCGTCGTTCTCGCAGTCGCAGTGCGGATAGTTACCGCAAACGTCGTTCCCGTTCCTGAATAACGCTCAGCATTTTTGGCGATCATGTGGCATTGCAAGGCAACTAGCCTTAATAAATAAGGTCCCTTGCTTGATTAGCAAAAAAAAAACAGGGTATGAGGCCGCCACCACCCGCTATTTTGAACGTCTTCGTACTACTCCTAATGATCCGTTTGTTTGTTGAATGTGATGTTTTTTTAGCGGAAAGAGCTCGCGTCGTTCTCGCAGTCGCAGTGCGGATAGTTACCGCAAACGTCGTTCCCGTTCCTGAATAACGCTCAGCATTTTTGGCGATCATGTGGCATTGCAAGGCAACTAGCCTACATTGGGAGCCAAGGAGGATGGGCTGATCTCATTCATTCTACCCTGTCCGGGTTGAATGTGATGTTTTTTTATCAAATATCGCCATCCTTTCGCGGCAGTTCTTGTAGAGCCGATTTACCGCAATGTCCAACATATTGTATTTTTCCCGTTCACGCATTCTAAACTTGTTTAATGCTTTGAGTGGTCCCTGAATGCAGTTCCTATCCTCTTATTTCTTGAAGTGGCTCGCGCTTCAACATACGTCTCGTGTTTTCCCCAGTTACCGCATATACCATCATCTGTTTGCTTTTTTTCGATTTCTTTGTCTATTTTTGTGATCTCATTCATTCTACCCTGTCCGGTATCCTTAACGTGTTTCTGGATCAAATATCGCCATCCTTTCGCGGCAGTTCTTGTAGAGCCGGTTGTCCAGCATGTCCAACATATTGTATTTTTCCCGTTCACGCATTCTAAACTTGTTTAATGCTTTGAGTGGTCCCTGAATGCAGTTCCTATCCTCTTATTTCTTGAAGTGGCTCGCGCTTCAACATACGTCTCGTGTTTTCCCCAGTTACCGCATATACCATCATCTGTTTGCTTTTTTTCGATTTCTTTGTCTATTTTTGTGGAAGATAATTTTGTTTTTAGGTAATATAAATTCAATTTGTGGTTATGATATATTTTTGCGGCTAATACAAGAATATCCGCAAAATTAGCATTACTCGCAAAATGAGAACCTATCCGCGCAAAAGAGGGTTCTATGTGATGTGCAAATGCTATGTTTTGTTATGACCACTGGATGTTTTTTTTCACCTCCTCTAACTTTAGACGGACAAGTTTGTGTTGCCCGGCCATTTGTTTAATCAGTTCCTCGTTTTATACATGTCGTTGGGAATTGGCGCAAATAAAAAACGATGTTTTTTTGTGCGCAGAAATTTTACATACCATAGGGGGAAAGAGTTGTGAATCGATGGGCAAGTTAGTATTCGCTGCCCTTTCGTAGCAGAGAACAAGAGATGAGACAGTTGAGAGGTGGACGTGGGACAACCAGTCGATTTTATAAATTGCTCGTAGATGTCCAAAATTCAATACTGGTCTGGATCGTCGCTCTTAAAATTCCTGCCAAAGATCCTTTTTTCCGCAGCTAGGCTCATCCGATGTGCAGTGCGATTGACCCTAAAATGTATGTGAAGTCATACTCGCTTAGAGGGTTATAACTGCATTTAGAATCGATAAACTAGTCTGAACTCGGGTTTAGGGGATTTGCATCTGCCAGATTTCTTAACTGTAGCTTCACTGTTTCCACGTTGAAGCGTCCGGATAGACGGACAAAAGGCACATGCATGCAAAGATATGACGCCACCGTTACCCGCTTTGCGTATTTCAAATTTGCCAGAGCATATAAAATCACTTCATTTCGTTGTACAACTTTAAAGAAGCCTTGAAATCAGTTTACAGGTGAGGATTGCTTTATCACCCATTGCTTTACAGCATCGACTTCCGCCATTTCAGCATGTATTGCAACAAGCACTGCATAAGGGCCCTACACCGACGCACCCTCGTCGTGACTGAACAGATTCTGCAAAGTAAACCAAAGTTGGTACGACTCGATTTGTAGAGCTTGTAGACAAAGAATGGGCTGTAATTTTGCGGGATAAGGTGTTAAAGTTTCCCACCATGTGCTTCTTGTGAGTGGTCCGGTGATGTATGCATATCAAGACAACAAGTAAGTATTACACAAACCCAAGTGCTGCTGTAATACTGAATTGGAAATGAATTGCTTAGAGTGCAGTATATTCACGTTTTTTTTCTTCCATCTAACGAAAGAATATCCCACAGGAGGTTCGAAAATGCCTCGTATTTTCCCTTGCGACATGCTGTTCTTATGAGCTTTGGAGATTTTTTGGTTTGCAAAGGCATTATGCGATACCGTGCTTGCAGCTACATAGGTGTTTGTCTACCTGTATGTCGATAATTTCATTTTGGGAAGACTCGAGCTAGATTTACGAGATTTCACAGGCGCAATCTACCCCAGGGCGGTCGCCTCATATACAATTTCATATCGCTTCGTCGACCTTAGGGGGACTCTACATCGCGCACTAAATTTGGCTGCATTCGCGGTCGGTCACATTGCGTAGTCAGCGATCAGAACGCAGATATACGAGGATTTCTAGGAGGAGTCCAATCGGATGAAATGAAGTTTTCTGCATTTTGGAAAAGTTTATGAAAATGGGCAGTCCGGTAGGAGAGTCGCCAAAACGCATACCATGAGCCAATCTCTTGCACACATTCTTTTTTGTTATTATGTAGTCGTTTCATTTTTCTTCTGATTCATTTTTCAAGACGGAAATTCTGCCTGCGGCACTGAGTTGCGTTAGAGAACCTCGCAATCTGCTATGCAGTCAAAAAGACTAGAAACAGCATTTGAGGGACTAACGGTTCTAATTGATTCAGACATGGATATGCGATAGCGATCACTTTCTTGGTTCTCGTCACACTCGTGTTTACTCCGTTTCGTTTCATGTGTCCTGTTGTTACCTCCTATAAAGTACTGAATCCTCACTTCGGTTGTTTCTTATCGACGGCGTTACCATTTGAAGACGACTTTGCCTTCAAAATATATTTATCGCATTCAGCCCTTTAGCACATCCTCACTCCTCGACACAATTGCCTGTGCAAAGCTGTACGCTTTATGGCCTCGATGGTTCAGTCGAGGTGACACATGAGTAAATATAAGCTTTTGTGAATCTTTGCCAGGTAAGAGAAGCGATAGAGATGAAAATAAATGAGTCAGAAAAGGCAATCACCATATTCGGAAGACTGCGAACTAAAAAGCGCTTAGCTTGTGGGACCATTCTGAGGATTTGCGGAGGAAAAATAACTGTAAAAAAGTGACACCCGCAACCTAGGCCTACACCTAAACGGTAGCCTAGCCTTCCAAGCCCACTTCGATAACGTGTCCCTTCCATGTTCTAGGCTTCGCTACCATATGAAAGCAATAAAGCAACACATGAATACGAAATGCTTAACGATGCTAATAAACGGCTACGTAATTCCCAAAATCAGATTATTCCTGCCTATCGTCGCGATAGCAACGAAAAAAGACCTTAAATACTGCAATGAGTTGTAAACAGTTCGATCAATCACTCGGAACCTTAAAAAATTCGAGTATTTTGGTGAACGGAAAGCCTACTACAGCTGGGCAAATGTTTTAACACTGAGCAGCCTGGACTTCGGAGCAGTAGCCAAGAAGATGCAAAACAGCCGACTTAGTGAGAACTTGAATAGTTAGCTGAGAAAAACAAGACTGCTTTCCCCAACTTTGAGCTGAACAGTAATGTGTTGTGTTGTAAAGATGTTGTGTTAAGAACCAGTGTAAATTTAAGTGAAAGATTCTCGATTAAATGATGTACATATCGTGAAATGGAATCTACTCTCTATTATGATTATATTTCTTTGTATTATCTTTGTACTGTCGTAAGGGTAGTCTTTGTCTATCGACAAAACAAAAGATTCGATTCGATTCGAATTTCACAGCAAAAAAAAAGTAAAATTGAAATTTGCCATCAAGAAGTAGTGCATGAGTTAGATTCACCTATGATTGGACGGCTCGTCGAAGAACATAATGTACGTACGTAGAAACATATAGTGCTGTGGGATTTGAGTAAACCTGAGTTCATAACAGGAGGAAGGACGACAGTATAGGAATCGCAATTCTAAGGCAATTGTGGTGACGAAACCAGCTTTCCTAGGTGGGCCATCGAAACAACAGGCAGTTAGATAACGTTGGAAAATCGGGCCCGAACCGGAGGGGCAAGTTCATAGGCAGAATACGCTGTGAACTTTCCACTGCCAGAGGTCACAATCAACATCAATAGTGGTGCCAGCCGCACCTAAAAATAGAAGGCTCTCAACACAAAAATTCTAACCATTTTTCCAGTATACATGGACGTTCACTCTCGTCCTATGTCGCAATACATGCGCTAGGAGGCACTGGCGTTTTACGCCAGCTGGTGCAAGGATGTTCAGAAAGCGCTGGAAATTGGGCCAGTCGTTCAAAGAGTGGAGCCCTCACCCTAGAAGCGAGAGACACGGGTCCGGCTCCCGGCTGCTCCATTATACTTCCCATTGTCAGATATCACAGTCAGCATTAACCATTTTTTAAAGAAGACCACAATCAAACGTTTATATAGGCGTTGATAATTGTGTACCCCCTGTGCATGTGTACGTAGGCGTGTATATCTATGTCTATCAGTCTGCTCGACCGTTTCAAGCCATGAATCCGAACGAAGTTCCGTGATGAAGATTGGTGAGTAATCCATAGCATTGTGAGAATACCAAAACAAAAACAGAAATGATTTATAGATTTTCACATACGTTATTGCGCCTGGGAATATATAGGAAGGGGAAGACAAATCAGAAAAAAGATTGTCTTCGAGTTCAATTTCTGTGGTGGAAATACGGGCACAAAGGATGCAGAACATTTCAAACTATATTGTGCAATAAAGACAGCTCGGAATGTGAAGTGTGGATGAGAAACTGGAAATTCGAGCAAAGTGAGGCGAAAACTGTGAAAGAGTGGGCGCCCACAGTTCTGATCTCGTGAATACCGCCACTACTCAACAGCGAGCGTCAAACGTATCTATATGGAGGCAAACTGAACAGAGATGTTTATGCGTAGAGAATTCCTCACAGTGTTTTTAGACACCTGTTACATCGTTTTAAATCAGACGGTGAAAAGTGTACGTCCCTTAGCGCGCTTTACAACTTGTTTGAGATTATGATTTAACGAATTACATGTAGCAATACAAATTTAATTGTTTGGATGTTAGGTAGAGCATATCAGCGCATTTAGAATGCCGTATTTCACAGCATTTTGCGTCGAAGAGCATTTTGAACTTACACTTTTAACATTTCAGCATGCGCCAATGAAAAGAGTTTATACTTGGGAATCTTTTAAGGTCCGGAAGAGTAAAACATGTTTCCGGAGTCGGACTCTCTTTTCATCTGCGTTTTCATTGTGCCCATCGGCAAAGCTGCCTCAGTCAGCTAGTTGGCAATGAAAAGAAGACTAATATAAACAGTCGGAAAAAAAAAGAAAACAGGACAGTGAGCGGGAATACGTGACGAAGGACTAATACGGTGTGTGATTGGGCGACTTCACTTATCATATCGACAAGTTCCACAAACCGTCTCCTCAAGTAATGGAAAATTCATGTTATCACTGACGTTATCGTCTGCATAAACCGTCCAATACAGAATTTTTCACTACGGTTCGACAGCTTAACGCTGGAAACATACAGCTTGCGAAATGCATGCATTTTTAAGCACTTTCATTTTTCTATAACTTTTTCAGAGCTTATGAATATAGGAGGGTGAAGTTATCGTAGGATGTCGGTTGTTTTTTTTTTTGAAATTTGGTGACTCTAGCTGCAGCAGTTCACCGGCTGAAGCTATTATAGCTACCGAACAGGCACACAAACATATTTGCACAGTGCACTTTGTAAATGGGAATTTCTCTAGGCGTATAACTATTGGCACGAAGAAACCGCGTGCGTTTGAAGTGGTGAATCGATTCGGAAAAACAGCACGCGTTGGCAGCAAGTTTGCCTGGCACACGATCCGTTGTGTCCCTAAGCTTCTTTTCGGCCCGTAGGCAGCGATCGCTTGTAAATTTATTAGCGCTCACAACACCTCTATTCTTTTCTCGCCTGCGGCTATCTTTCGCACAGTTTTTAGATTTCTTTGAACTATTCAGTCTTCGCCTTCGTCACTGTTCCAGCATCTCTAAACCTCTTGGTTCAAGTATTACTTGAAAAACCTTTTGAATCAGTGAATTAAGTCGTTATTTTTAAAGCATGCTAAGAGTTAGAAAAACAAAGAGTAAACCATATTCAAGTCCGATCAATATTCTCCGCGCAGTCTCTTTGAACCTCTTGAAGATCACTTGAATAGTGGAAACGGCGTTGAGAGATTGAAAGCTTTTAAAGCGGTGCTCTACGACCGTGCTGGCCTGCCCTGCATAGCTTATTGCCAGTGTTTCTGGTCATCAATCAGAAGCTTACCGCTCTTCAACATGCCTCACATGAGTGTCCTTTGAGATCTGACAACTTCAAAAGTTCGTAGATCCATAGGTGAAGACGCTAGGCAAAAGACTGGCGCGATGTGTGCTTTGTCGATCCACCCATCGAAACCGCCAACTTCACAAACTGCTAACAAGTGACGAAAATTCAAATTTATCCCACCTGTGCGCTCACAAGAACTCTTTACAAAATTGATTTTCTGTGACCTGACTAGCCTAAGATCCGTACGAGTTTCTGACTTGTTTAACAAGGTATAGCTTTACTAGGATCAGGGATCAAGGTGATGATAGGAAATGATCGTCGGGTGTCTGTTGTGCTCATCAGATCTTACAACCATTTATACATGCATATGATACAGACATATGGCCTCACAATATGCCGGTTTGCAAATTGCAAAGATGGCAAAACGTATTAAAAGTTTGAGAATTTCGAGCGTAAGACATAACAAAAGGACAACTTGAACTACCGATTCAGGTCGAAACTAGACGACAACTGTAAGGAACAGATATTGGGCACATCTTGTTGTTCCGTATGTCCGTACTGCTTAACTTTGTGGCGTTAACGAAAGCTGTGTTACGAACCATTCAGTCGTCTACCCGATCTCGACGAATTGGAATTTCGGAATGAATTTTTACAGGAAATGAATTGAGGGAGGTGTTGTTAATTGATCGAAATTACTGCATGGGAGAGTTTCAAAAAAATTTATTATAGACAGTATAGTAATACTGAAAATATAACAAAGAATGAAAATAGTGCTCGTTTTTGATCAGCCGGTAGCATCTCTAAACGGACGGGTTAACGAACGCTCATTGTTGCGATGCTTCGCTTAGCACAAACTCGTTCCTCATTTACAACGGCACGAACAAGTCGGCGCATGCGCATCACACATCCACATACTCATTATGTGTCACTTCCCAAATAACATCGCTTGCGAACGCTATGCATCCGTTCAATGTTTTCAATATACGCTTTCTTTATTTATTTATTTATCGATTGTTAGCAAAGTTGCATAATTTTTAACCGAGCTATTTTGGTAAATTTATCAGTATACGTGAAACTAGCGTATTTGTAATTATTGATTAGTGAGTACAGCCCTCTCAACCTTGGAAAGTGGAACAGTAGTTCAGAGAGTAGAGTCTTCGCCAGGTTAGCGAGAGACCCCGGTTCAACTCCCAGCCGCTCCGTTATGCTTTCTAATGCCAGAGGTCACAGACACACACCATCAGTTATAGATTGAACAAATCTATCGGATCATTTCTCTCGTTCTAAGCTGTTCACTTTATGTTTTGCTTTGTTTTTCGCTATTCATACCCTTCTGTTCGTCTGCAAAATGATCTGTGAAACTATGTCAATTAATTGCATCCATACCTAATATTACGATGGTCCATCAATTTTTTGAAAAGTGCAGACACTCGAGATATCGAAGAAAAAGTGTTCGGGAATGTAGATCTTTAATTGCAGCCAATTCATTATTTATTGCCTAATTATTGCCTAAATCGACGGTCGTCTGGAAATTAAACAGGATTGCGTACAATAGGGCTGGAACGATATGCGCTTTGATAGTTAGACACGTCGGGCAGACCATTCTGTTTGGCAGATCCATCGTAAATGATGAGAGTTCGTATTTTAACTGAGCCATTTGTTCATACAAGTGTCCTACGAAAAATAGATTCGTTATTTCTGCGATCCACTTAATCAATTTTGCAATCTGACCAGTTGAAAAATTCATGCAGATATCTTAGCTCCATTAAATGCACACGAACTGATCCCGATTTATTGAGATGATTTGAAAACAAACGTAGCAGGAAACCATAGGGTACAAATTATACGTTCCGAAATCCATAACTCTTATTTCAAGTTGAAACTGTTGGGCAGATAGACACAAATGTATACAGCACACAAGTACGACGTCACCAAAGGCTCTGTACAGATGCAAAATTGCCTAAGCGCAGCAAGACGAATTGTTGCCATGTAGTTTGTACGAACGATCCCAGTTTAAAACAAGTTGAACGCCGGCATAGCAAGTGACTGGAGATATGTGCTTTGGCAGCTCACCCATCAGGCTAGCCTTTTTCACCATGTAATCGCAAGTGACAAATGCTCCAATTCTGTCCGATCTGACTGTTAGTACAAATGTCCTCTTAAAATTCATTGACTTACGATCGAAATGCCGAATATTTGCCTGGATGAAAAAGAACACAAGTTCTTCCCCTGCAAGGTGTCAAACATTTGCAGTCTCGACAAACTTGGTTCGAAATTGGGCAAGGGAGGTGGCATTAGGGAGCACATAATATCCATCAAATTTCGTAACTCCAGCTGCATTGCTTACCGAGTTGAGATCAAGGCGGAAGGAGACGCACTCACCTACATGCTCTCAAGCGTGAGATCACCATAACGCGCTTTGTATGCTTCATATTTACAAAGGCGCATGAGAAAGAATGAATCCTTGAGAATTTTGTTCCTCCTAAGCGCAGCAAGACGAATTGTTGCCATGTAGTTTGTACGAACGATCCCAGTTTAAAACAAGTTGAACGCCGGCATAGCAAGTGACTGGAGATATGTGCTTTGGCAGCTCACCCATCAGGCTAGCCTTTTTCACCATGTAATCGCAAGTGACAAATGCTCCAATTCTGTCCGATCTGACTGTTAGTACAAATGTCCTCTTAAAATTCATTGACTTACGATCGAAATGCCGAATATTTGCCTGGTTGAAAAAGAACACAAGTTCTTCCCCTGCAAGGTGTCAAACATTTGCAGTCTCAACAAACTTGGTTCGAAATTGGGCAAGGGAGGTGACATTAGGGAGCACATAATATCCACCAAATTTCGTAACTCCAGCTGCATTGCTTACAGAGTTGAGATCAAGGCGGAAGGAGACGCACTCACCTACATGCCCTCAAGCGTGAGATCACCATAACGCGCATTGTATGCTTCATATTTACAAAGGCGCATGAGAAAGAATGAATCCTTGAGAATTTTGTTCCTTTATCTATCAGTGAATTCTGCAAGAAATTCTTTTGCTGGGTGCTTATGCATTGACAAATTTGCACTTGCAATGCACAACTATAACGATGTCACGCAACTGTGTATGTATGTGCGTTCCTGCCCAGCAGTTTCAACTTGGAATCAACTGAAGCTCGTGTTGTACAGTTTGATGCATTCAACCGTTAGATGATTCCCTATATCGAATTTCATTTGGCTTCATCAGTCCTTGAGTAAGCTATGGAGGGTTAAAATTCTAAGACCTCATAACTAGAATCCACTTTGCAATCGACCGGGCACAAAAGATATCGAAAAACGAACTTCCGAAAGGAAGCTTGTACGATCGATCGAAGGAGCTAAAACATGCTTGTAGGCATTTGCTGTGTGCCCATATTTTTTGAAATCATTCTAGTAAACGGCGTTGGCAAAAAGCATGCCGTAACAAACCTGTGACCCGCGCTGTCACTTGTTATCTTGAATAAGGTATGGGGCATGGAGCAGAGGCATGTTTTGTTTGCTCCCTGTTCAACTGATTCACCTGATTGACGGAACTGCGGAAAGCATGCACATATCGTGCTAATACTCTGCCGTCATTCTCACTTGTTTGCCTCTGATTGGAACTTTTTCCAGCCTTAACGCGAGCGCGACTCTCTACCATTAATCTCGCTCTCCATAGAAAATTATTTCTAACGCACCGAGCTTTGGGTGATCGCCGAGATTTTTATGCGCTGCTGTAAATTTGTAATTTGCAACTCAGGCTGCGATATTTTTTTGTCTGTTTTAACGTGTGAGAGTCTCTCTCTCTCTGTCGGGTAATTTCAACTGCGGAGCTCCAGAAACTGGAATTATGAACTCGCAAGGTATGAGCTAATCCAAAGGTCACCTCTTATATATATGAGCTAATCCAAAGGTCACCTCTTATATCCAGTTTCAAATACGTAATTTCAAACCGACTCTTCGACGCTGGGAAACCCATAAATATTTAAAGATAATAAAAATTTGAGTGCATATTCAACCGGTCAGAGTGCGTAATTGATCGGTCGGATCATTGAAAAGGAGAAAAAAGATTTTGCGTGCATCCTCAAACGTCGGATTATAACAGACTGGTTGGGTTGCAGGAAAATGAATGTTTAGCAAATGATTTGTTAGAGCTGTCGGACTGAACAAATTTTTAATATCCTCCCTTTGCGGACTGTCCAATCAAATGGTGTGTTGGGTAAGCGGCCGAAGCGCACATCGTGCGAGCATGTTAAAACTCATTCCCACTTGTCTGTCAACTCATCTGAGACTGAAAAAAGCTGCCCTTATATTCTTCACTCGCAATAACATAGCTCCATCCGAAGCCTCCCCACTATATATATTTTACCCTTAAATTTAACGTTTCAGCATGTGTCTATATTTTCCAGTTATCAAAGTGATTGCATGTCATTTTCTAGCTTTATTGTAAATTCATCTAAAATATCATTTGTGTACTCTACTGTGCTTCAAAGTACGTGAAAAACAGACCAGAGATCATAATTCGATGAAAGTCTGTATGTTTCTTATAAGTGCTCATTTTCATTAGCAGAATGCTCCTTCTCGATTTTCTCGCCGTTCGCACAATACACAATGCATGTGTGATTGTATTCTTTAACGATCGTATGAGTTCCAAATGTGGAAATGAATTTCTAACTAAGCGTGAATCAGAATCAGGGTCACCCCTGATTGCTATCGACCGTAGATGCATTATCTCTTTTTTAGGATCGGCAGCTGGATGTTGCCGAGCTAAATGCTACTTACGCGGAGAGCGATCCGGTCAAGCAAAAAATGCGCCATAAATGCTGTTTCATAGCGTTGACGATCTTCGGAAGCTCTCTTCTAATAGTTGCGCTTTTGTCAACGTGTTCTACATGTCCTCAAGGAACCCTATGTTTTCTTCGCGGCAACACCCAGTGGCACAATGAGGAGTTGTTTCGTTCTGTGCAGAATGGCGATGCTGTCATCAGGAAGAGTATCACGGATCATCGTGGTTCCACTAGCGCAGATCAGCGTACTGCAAAATTCCGTTTCAAGTACCCTCAAAGGATCAGTATGGGCGAATGCCCACCACTTTTCGGAAACATAACGGTTCTTGTAGCCGTTACTAACCGTTCTTATGAGACGTGAGTTCAAGCATTCTGTTAAATGTGGCTAAGATTATGCGCATTGGTGGTGAAATTTTATAAACTTCACGTCGTTGAACGTTCAGCAACCTAAAATAACATATATTGCATTTCATCGTGAGTCACTTTGAAAAGGTTCAGTACAAATTAAAAATACAAATTAAGTTTTTAACAAGGGAAATCTGATGCTTCCAAAGTCAACCAAATAATAATGTATAAATAGCACTCTTTGCTGCACTTTCCGGAAACGCAACGGTTCTTGTATTCCCTACTTACCGTTCTTATGAGACGTGTGCATGTAGACGGCAGCGTTGAACAACCTCTAACCTCCATCACATTTATTCGATGGCGTTCTTATCATCTTCAGCGAGCGATCGATTTTATCTGTATATTTCTTGTCAACTACAGAAAAGAAATGAATACACAGAAGTTCCAAAGTGGCATTCACCAAAGTGGAGGAGATGGGGGGGGGGGGGGGGGGGGGAGAAAGAAGGGGAAGGTAAGGGAGTTGGAGATGTTTTTTTTTCTATACGTCTCAGCAAGTTCCAGCTAGGAAGGACGGTGGGTTATTGTAGTTTACAATATAGAGCTCGCAATACTTGTAGATGTCCCCGATTATTGGTTAGACCAAAACAAATTCCAACAACCGAACAACGCATGGAAAGCCTCAGATTCCCAAGCTGCATCGAATCCTCATTTGATGGAACCAATACGAGCATGGAACAGTTGCGATTATTAAACAACAAAACTCGAAGCTTTGAAAGCTCAAAAACCGAAATCTACAGAGGGGAGAAAGAAGCCAGTTCAGCTGGCTGACATTTCCATCTTGATGGGACAATCTAAGAAGCACCTGCCCCATGATATTATGTTGCAACGCAAAGTAAAAGATTCTACAGCACTTGCCGAAACACCTAAATACCAATATACTTCTTTGACAAAAAGGCCTAAGAGCTGTATTTTTCGCTACCTCACCAAGGTTTACTACAGATCTCCTTCATTTGTTTGGTTTGTTTTCATCTTTTGTCGCTGGTGCTTACGTTGCGGCACCCTGATGTTCCTGCATAAACCATTGTAATTGAGAAGTACACACTGAGTGTTTTCAAGAAAAAGATGAAAATTGTGCAGTCGATTGTGCAGTCACCTGCAACTCTATTGCAATGCTCACTTTGCAGTATGTGCATTACTTTTTGAAAATTATATGAGCAGTAGCTCGTTATGCATGACAGCTAGCTAAGCCGTTCGTTAAGCGAAGACAAGTCCCAGCCATTGCGCTCTCTACCAGAAAATAACACCAAATTGCTTTTTTGCCCTTGCTTAACTGGTATTCTCACTTACTTAACTGGCATTATAGCTGCTCGAGCAGCCTCTAAAGTCAATTATCTCCTATAAAAGTTGTGAGCAGCTCATACGGCACACCGCCATTGAAAAATATCTCTCTTTCTACAAAAATATCGCCCATATTTCCTGCGAAGGAAAAATTATTTGCCAAATGAAATCACCTTTTAGAAAAGCTGAGGATATTTGATAAAGAAGAAGCGTGTACTTGACATTTTTCTACTTACTGCTTTGTCTGCTGGTGGGCACGAGCCAAACTTAACAATCACTTTTGCAAATTTAAAAAGAAGCATTTTGTTTTCATGCATTCATTAAAAAGTAGACATTTCTCACACTGCGGCGTCACTATTTTTGCTGTAGTGAGCACGATGCTTTGAAAAATTCTATTTGCAGGCACTATCGAGTGGCACAAGAAACTTTAGAATGCTATTTACGTTCCGTCAATTACAATTTATTGCTGGTCGATCTCGATTCAGATAAGCGGGTTATGAAGGAGTGCAAACATGATCAGGTATGCGTTTCATCAAGCCTTCGAATTAACATGATCCAGGATGGAAGCATGTGCTCGCAAGAAACGGGCCAGTTTTAACTGAAGAACTTGGATGTATCCAATTAATATAGGTTCACCTTAACCTATTGGCCGTTGTACTGAACAAAGCTTGCAGCGCATACTCCAATAAAGAGTAGGATCAAAGACTTACGTTCAGTAAATTATAGTTGACCGGGCTTTCACAGCTGGCAGTTGCAATCGTTGAAGCGAATACCACAACCCGATTGAATATATGACGTGTAGATGCAGACGTATTTACAGCCGAAATGAAGAAGACGGTCTCTTACGAAGGTTCCTTTTCGTCGAAAACAGATTCCTTTTCTTCAGTTTCTCGCATCCATTCGTCGACAATCCTTCGGCCCTGCTTCGTTCTGACTTCACCACGATTGATTTCTTCTGATGCCGTCTTGATTTCTCGTAACCTTGGGTAGACGAACAGGATCTTGCCCTTATAGCGTATCGGGAGGTCTCGATAGCACTTGTGCTGGACTTTGTGGTTCATGAAAACTTGGGAGAACTCCAGCTTCTCGCATGGGAACACTTTCAATAAGTGCCCGATATTTTCTGCAGCGATGTCCATTCGTTTGAGAAGTATTCGTGCTGCAGTAGTTGGGTCAGTTCTGCTGAGAGCTTCGATGAGCCAAAGATGGCCAAATCTGTGCCGCATTTCTTGAGTTACTCGTTGCTCTGGTTCATTGAGGTTGTTCCACAGGAACTGTAATTTAGCGTTCACGGAGGCATCGATTTTCTCACTGATTTCTTTCGGCAGTCGCTCGACAAACGGTGTTCTTCCGCTGAGCACCCGGTTTGATCCTTCTCGGGAAGGCTGTTTCTCGGGACTGAATTCTATAACGACTCAGTTTTTCATCATTTCGGCTCTCTGAAATTTGCACACTGTGCCAACTCTCGTATCGCTTTCCGTTTCCTTGGCTCTGACAAATACGGCTTGCATTGAAGGGATTGTGACGAATCGGTTTGATACTAAGGACATTGATCGATCAGTTCGGACGGGTCCCATAGAATTGTCTCCGTGGCTGTGATGCATTTTCCCAGGGTCCTATCGCATCCACATGTGCGACTTAAGCCATCGTAGAACTTGACTACTACTTGCTCCATGCAGTAGTACATGGTCGTATGGCATCGTGTTCCGATCCAACCGTAGCTATACTCAGTCGGTTGTTTAGACGCCCATCGCTTTGTGTCGGTTGGTTCTGGACGGCTGCCGTTGAGCTCTAGTGATCGTCGCATCTCCCAACACTGCGATAGAGTGATGTTGTGGACTGTTGTTTCGTAGCTCGTGACAGCCAAACTCCATCGAAGAAAGCACTTTGTGCAAACGGTGCGCGTTACTTTTGTACGGAAGGTGGCGTTCGCCGAAATGAACGCTCTACTCAGTATCTCCACGATTTGTGCGGAGCCGTGCGTTTCCTCGTGGACCTCCCTGCAATTTAGTTTGTCGGGCATCCTCACGTACAAGCCGTGGCCATGTTTGGCCTAGGTTATTTTTCCGACTTCTCCTCGATCCCTTTGTGGAGCTTCCCGTTTCCGCTATCATTTCCATCCGACGTTTTTTCGTTTCTGCTAATGATTTATGGGCTTCCGCTTCTCGCTGGCGCCGCTGAGGCAGCTAACCTCTTTTGGCCATCCAGCGGCTCCAGGGAGTCGCCTTGATGATAATCGCGGTTCGATACAGCCGTCTTTATATGAGCAGTTATGTTGCTTTGCATATCTTCCCAATTTCTCGATCACCTCTTTTACGTTTATTTTATGCGTATTCTTATAGTATATTGATCTATATATATATGTATATATATATCGATTATATATATCGATATATATATATATGTTTTAATACTGCTGTTGTGTCAAACGACCATTGGCTGAAGGACCTGAAATATTTTAGTGAGGGAGCTTTCAGTTCCCCTCTGTGAAGATAAGGGAAAGTATAACGTAGTGATATTTTTTGGAAAAAGTGAGGTGCACTATTTATTGCAGGGCATTAGAGTATCTGCGATAATGTAGCAGGAATATTACAATTTTTTGGAAGAACTGCAGCAGAGTAGTTATTCAGCAGGATCGATACAGTGACAGTACAGATGGAGAGGCATAAATAAAGGGAGCATAAGCACCGCGGCAATGAACATGAGCCTAATATCAGTGAATATGGGCTTGACGTCAGTGAATATGAGCATGATATCACTTAATAGGAGAGTGATATCAGTGAACGTAAGCAACAAACAACTTCAGGTGTTCTTTAAGAAGCACTGCGCAGCATCTGTATACTTGGAGGACACGGACTGGATGTTGGTGTTGGATGCAGATACGGGAGTAGTCAACCCGAACCATTGCATCGAGGAATGGATCGACCCACGGGTTGATCTCATCTTCTACGAGCGATTTTTCAACTGGGAGATCGCCTCCGGCAACTACCTAGTGAGCAATACGTGCTTTTGTTCATTTCGCTCCTTAGTTGCGCGCGAACAAAGCGTTACCGTTATAGATGGCACAGATGTAAATGGCATAGGTGTGGAGGGGATGGCTGCATACTGTGCATATGGATTTTACAGCTGGACATGAACAAACTTGTGTAACCCGGACGAAAGTTGTAGGATGGTTTTTGACGGTTTTTATTGATTATAAAGATTTTAGTGGGGGTATTGTAGGGAAACCGTGTTGTTAAGCACTGATCTTTGAGGTGGTGGTAACGCCAGCGTTTGTATTTCATGGGATATGTGTCTCGCTTGTTCATCATTATATGGCTGGGCGCAGGGTGAATATTGACAGCTGGTATAGGTAAGAGTGTACTCAAAGGTCGAAATTTCAGGAAGTCGAAATTTCAGGAATGGGACAAGAAGGAAATAGGAATAACAGTCGGAAATATGTTTACCTGCAACGTACGCTGTTGATTCTTAGACTTGCACTGGTGTTTCTTCTACAGCATTCTGTCTTTAAGTATATTACATTATGATGCCGATGCGAGATCCTTTCCGATCGTACCTCAGCTTTTACTAATTAAGTATGCATTATATTGTTTTCTACTTGTTGATCCTAATACTAACTTTTGCTGCACTCTAAAACTGCCGTTAAACTGTGCTTGTACCGCACTCATAAATAGTTCCAAAGGTGAATATAAATGCTGTCCGTGCGTTCAGAAATGAGGAAATTGTTTAGTGTCATGTGTTAAATGCTCAACAGGTGAAGAACACACCATTCGCGCGAAACTTCCTGAGAAAATGGGCCGATTGGCAGTATACGCAACCTTCGAACTGGAACGGCGCCGATAACGGTGTTTTGCAGGTTGGCCGTTCATGCGTTTGATTGAAAAAAGTTGCATCCCATGGGTACCAATATCATGAAAAGAAATCAAGAAACCTAAATAAATGGGACTTCACACGCAACAACAATCTCAATTTTCACCATGAAGCAGTGAGTCTCTCCTTTCGCCCCTCCCCCTCCTCACCTTAGTGAGTTTACGAATACACAACGAAATGCGATTTGTAAACGCGAAAAAAACTAAAATGTCCTTCAGTCCGAAAGAACGCCGGGGGCGAATTTTTGCGTAAAGCTGTTTTTTAGCGAATGCTTTTTCTGGCAAAGCTAACAACTGCCTTAGGGATCGGTTAGGTAGAAGTAAGAACTTCCTGCTTATATGAAGTCAACGATTTTATGCGACGCATTGTTAAAGAATCACATGTACCAAATCTTGCAGTTTTTGTGCATAGGCATCAGAAACTCGAAGGGAACGCATTTTGCAACCAAACCGTCAGCCATTTACGTTCATCACTAACATTTTTGTTGATCACATAGCAGCACCTCGATATCATAGTGTGTCATATATTAGGTACGCCTCGATGCTAGACTGTCTAGTTAATGATAGTGTGGGTTACGTAGGAAACAAGTAAAATAATACGAGATAAGTAAGAAATTCACGGAATTAAGAAGTGACAAGTAAGAAATATAACTAAACTGCTGAAGTGCTACGAATTATTAGTAGCTCAGCAAAACAGTGAAGCAAAAGGCTAGTGCGATCGAGCTGAGCTGAGCAAGGTTAAAAGGAGGCGCTGATAACATCCAGTTTCAAAATTGACGCCCTACTCGGCACAGTCGGCATGTGTGGTTGTGCAGCGGCGATATGAGAGCCTATAACCATAAATCCGAAGATTAACCGTTGTACATTCCTGGAGCACTTGTGTAAGCAACAGGTAACCGCATGGTATATATTATACCGCATGCCGCTTGCTGTGCTTTGCTGCTGTTCTGTGCCGCCTTATACTTGTAATACTTGTCCACAAAATCTTTATAAAAAGCCAATCAAAAATGCTTATATGTTTTTACACAAATGAATGCTAATACTAACATTCTAAACTTCTCGGAAACTCATACGTAACAGAGCTTCTGGTGTTACTTTACGCATATATGCAGTATGCTTAGCATATTGTGGCAGTAATGCTGCATAAAGTTTAACTTGTTGACTGGCGACCATCTCAGTGGCCTTTCTGTTGAGCAACCGTTTTTGGTGGCTGCATTTGCAAGAAGAGATTTTCGAAGAGATAAGGATTCTGGTGATATGCTCCAAGCAGATCTACTTCGGGCACATTTGAACTCGTGCGAGAACCAACAATTTCAGTAACTTTTAAGAGTAAAGACAGGCTTCGTTGTGCTAACCGGTCGGTTTAGGAATCGAAGCCACGACCTCGCGTACTTTAGGTGTTGAATTAGGTTACTCCTCACTTGCACAAACAAACAAATCTTTTGAATGGAAATAGTGACATCCAAGTAAGTTTTGGTCAAGAGGTCAATTGCACAACTAAACCACGGGGCTAACGTGAGATGATCAGTATTTCAATATGAATCCGTTCTCGGCATAATTTCATTGATGTTTGATGTACTCCCCTTCATGATATTTCGGTTGTGCCTTATATCGCTCAACCAGCACGATATATGCGGAATAGTGTTTGGGTTACGTAGTAGCACTTAGCCCAAAGAAAATGATTTCCAGAACAATTGCAGTAGAACCGCGAGGTTAGTAAAGGTTGCGACAAAAATACCTGCTGACAAGTTAGTCGGGCGATGAAATGAACAAGAAAGCGTACAAAGGTTATTCGCCGATAGGTGAAATGAAATCTTCTCTTGTATATAGCTGCACTCGCGAATATTTTCAGATGCATATTCTGCAAACGGTCCTACCCGACGCTAAGCAGGAAATTCGAAACTGTGACTCAATTTGGCATAGAGGAACGGATTACGACACGTACATGGCTTTTGTCACATGTGTCAAAATTTACTTAGGTCCGTGCATCCTTGCTTTTGTCTTTTCACGCTTTAGCAACGTCTCACATTCAAACAACGTTCTAGATTGGTTATGGTTTTGAATGCTGTAGATTCATGCTATAGGTTATCCAGACCGCCTTAACCGTTTACCTCTCTTCGTTCACGTTCTTTTAAATAGTTGAGCTGTATTAGCGGTGGAATTACTGCGCAAAAACTCGCAAATAAAAGTGCGGCATGCAAAGAAGTGAAGTCGACGTTTAACGGTGAAACGCATTTTCAAAAAACTGGAGGAAAAGCCATTTCTCAAAAGCAGATATCCTAAATAAGAGCATCGCTCAACGCCTAGTCTTCTAATTCGGTTGGTTTAAGGCAAACGTTGGCTATAAATTACATCGCAAAGCTTCGACAAACGCCATATGCGTAACTCAGTCTGCAAGATTCGTTGTGCTTCCGACACAAAGTATAAGTATTTGTGTAGTGGTTGAACATCATTATTAGTATAACTAGCTTTTTGTATTTTTCCTGATTGTTTGTTCGTTAAGTTTTCGGTGGTAATTTTCTGTTCTATAGACGAGCTTAAATGCATAAGAGCTTTTTAGATATTAAGTAGCGGCGAGGGAAACTGAGGACTGAGGATTGTAATTGTATGTACTGAACTCACTGATAATGTGCAATTCAAAAATTCGTTTCCTTTGAACGAACACTGAGTTCATGAATTAGATTTTTTAAAGTGATGAACTATGCAAGAGTTCAGCTTGTATGTGGGAAAATGAGATAAATATATCAAGGTGCCACACGCGTTTGGCCTGGAAAGATCCGCATTCTTAGACGAGCTCACGGCTGGGTCAGAGATGGATATTTAACAGCGGAACATTGGAGCGATCGTGATTTCATGCTGCACGGGTGGAAACTACAGAAAATTGGTGAAGCCGGCTGGGAATCACCATTCACGGTAAGCCATTCGTGTGTTAATCAGCTCATCACTCATAGACGATGTGAGATGGATAATTTAGTTGTTCGCCGAAAGTTGAATGCATCCAAAAGACGTTTCTGGCATTTCTCTTACCTTCCCCATTGTTCCGAATGATTCTATTGCTCAGAAACCACATTTTCACCACCACATCGAGAAAGTAGTTAAAGTGGGAACTACTAATCATACAGAGCTGCATTTCACAATTAGCATCACAATCAAGTCTCATGCAAAGTCCGACGATTACAATGGGATCGGAGACCAGCAAATGCCCTCTACTTCTGTGTGTATTTTACGTAAGAAAAGAATAGGAAATCACGCAAGTGAGTCTTCGTAGGCTGACATGTAAGCGAGAATGGTATGCTTTCATATTGTTACTTATGTCGTCTCGTAAAGAGTTGCTAACTTTCAACGAACAAGTGAAAATTCGACCCAAGGGACTGCCACCACATGATATTTGGCAATCCGCCCATCAAAACAGAGTTGCGTAAAAGGCTTGCAAATGATAAGAATTCGTATTTGACCCAACTGCTTGTGCAAGCCTCCTACTAAACTTTTTTAAAGTCGCCCTGGCAAATTAGCATTTGTAGTGCTTATAATGGTAACGTTGTACTTTTCCGTATGTATTTGATTGTATCTGTCCGTTCGCTAGTGTCTGATTGGAAACCACTTGAACTAGATTGATGAAATTTGGTAAATATAAGGAGCACCGTGGGATAATCTCTTGTACCAGTTCAAACCGCTTCGTCAACTCTGACGGCAGTTAGCGATGGTATTTAAAAGTGCGAAAGAATTGCACAATTTGGTCGACTGGGTTGTGCATTTCATTAGCTGAACCGCGAGAAAAGAAATCTTCAGTAGAAGATTTGTTCGATCGGTCTTTTCAGTTGGAACCTTAAGCGAGCCATTTTCGAAACCAGGTGATCCAATATGTACCTCGTGCTGAAACGTATATCGTGAAAGCCCTTTGGTACCCTTGTTCTGTGACTTAGCTGACGAAATGTGCAACCCGGCTAGTTGAATTTTGCAAATTTTTGAGCAGATTCAACCTCTTTTAACGTTCCCTCATTTCCCTCCTCATCCAGGATTGATGACGCATTGCAAAATTGGACTCTGGTGGAGGTAACCCAAGGTATGAATTACGTCCTATAAATTCATAATTCCAGCGACAAGAAGTTTTTGAGTTGAAACAACCGAGCAAACAGGCAAACATGATGTATAGGAGCAGAGGAGATATCACCATAGTACACTTTGCAAATCTGCCAAAGCGCACAACGGACGTGCTTCACTTCGTAAAATCCTGTAATGCTGCAGTTTTTGAATCACTCTTATAACGAACAATGACTCAAAACCTTAACAAGTAATTGGTTTCGTTTGTTGTTTGGCGGAGCGAGAAGCAGCAGCAGTAGCGAATTAGTGGACACGGCAGTGAATAGAGACCGGTGTTGGGGGAAGTCGGATTGGAGAAGGTAACTGAGCAGTAAGGGGCGACAGTGAGAGTTGAGGATGCAAAGGAATGCCAGGCATGGGAGATCTCGACGATGAAGACTCCCTTCGTAGGCTGTCGGACGATGTCGCCTACAGTCCTCTGTCAGAAATCCAATAGCCGAGTTGAACTGGGGCTATTTCCGTTGACGGTTTCTACCCCCGTCCTTCAGTTCAGCTGCCCGCTTGAAATCCTGCTTGCATCTTCTTATTGTACCTCTTTTTTTGTTTCCACTCTTGTTTTCTGCCTCCTCTTCTCGCTGGTACCAACCACTAGGACGGCTAACTTCTTTGCAATCCTCTGACGCCAGCGAGTCGGTACATTAGAATACGATGTTCGTGACACTCACATCGATACCGACCACCAGTCGTGTTGAGGTTATAGGATGCAGTAATTGTTTTAAATGTCCTTTTGCCAAATCCATACTATAAGGAAGTTATAAGGATTTCCTCTCATGAGTTGAAAATCTTTTTTAGATCAAAATTTTAATGAAAAAATTATCCGAATAACTTACCACCAAAACAACTGACTGAGTTCACGAAAATTGGTCAGAAATGGGAATTCTAAAAAAGTTATCATGCTAATAAATTGTAGAATTGTGGTGTTCTGAGTGTGTATAAAAATATGTAACGCCTTGAGAGACGTTCGCACTGAAATGTACCGATGGGCTATTACAAATATTAAAGAAAGGCTCAGCTAACGATAAATCATCGAATCGAGCGCCTGGTGAAATCGTGATATTGCTGGGCACCATCGAAGTTTACTTGTGGAGGTAACCCAAGGTATGAATTACGTCCTATAAATTCATAATTCCAGCGACAAGAAGTTTTTGAGTTGAAACAACCGAGCAAACAGGCAAACATGATGTATAGGAGCAGAGAACATATCACCATAGCACACTTTGCAAATTTGCCAAAGCGCACAACGGACGTGCTCCACTTCGTAAAATCCTGTAATGCTGCAGCTTTTGAATCACTCTTATAACGAGCAATGACTCAAAAACTTAACAAGTAATTGGTTTCGTTTGTTGTTTGGCGGAGCGAGAAGCAGCAGCAGTAGCGAATTAGTGGACACGGCAGTGAATAGAGACCGGTGTTGGGGGAAGTCGGATTGGAGAAGGTAACTGAGCAGTAAGGGGCGACAGTGAGAGTTGAGGATGCAAAGGAATGCCAGGCATGGGAGATCTCGACGATGAAGACTCCCTTCGTAGGCTGTCGGACGATGTCGCCTACAGTCCTCTGTCAGAAATCCAATAGCCGAGTTGAACTGGGGCTATTTCCGTTGACGGTTTCTACCCCCGTCCTTCAGTTCAGCTGCCCGCTTGAAATCCTGCTTGCATCTTCTTATTGTACCTCTTTTTTTGTTTCCACTCTTGTTTTCTGCCTCCTCTTCTCGCTGGTACCAACCACTAGGACGGCTAACTTCTTTGCAATCCTCTGACGCCAGCGAGTCGGTACATTAGAATACGATGTTCGTGACACTCACATCGATACCGACCACCAGTCGTGTTGAGGTTATAGGATGCAGTAATTGTTTTAAATGTCCTTTTGCCAAATCCATACTATAAGGAAGTTATAAGGATTTCCTCTCATGAGTTGAAAATCTTTTTTAGATCAAAATTTTAATGAAAAAATTATCCGAATAACTTACCACCAAAACAACTGACTGAGTTCACGAAAATTGGTCAGAAATGGGAATTCTAAAAAAGTTATCATGCTAATAAATTGTAGAATTGTGGTGTTCTGAGTGTGTATAAAAATATGTAACGCCTTGAGAGACGTTCGCACTGAAATGTACCGATGGGCTATTACAAATATTAAAGAAAGGCTCAGCTAACGATAAATCATCGAATCGAGCGCCTGGTGAAATCGTGATATTGCTGGGCACCATCGAAGTTTACTTGTAAGAAATCGGTTTATGGGTGAGATAATCGAACTGCGAAAGAAGGAGACTATTTGTGCGAATTCAGGCTGCGTTGGGCGGAAAATACGGATATTGGACATTCTGTGCGGATTATCGTAAGTTGTAAAGTAATCACCAAATTTGGCAAATTTCTATCACACGCAAAGAAAAACTGATTTCTTTGCCACTTTGCAGGATGTGATGAACGCGGAGGAATGTGGGCAAAATTTTGACGCTTGGCACTGGCGAAACACGTCGCACGTGAGTGACGAAAAAATCAAAAAAATGCTCGCTGAGTTTGAGTACCACGCAGCTAGAAACTATCCGAAAGTGGCAAAGTTAATACCATATTTGAATGAGCCGGATATTGCCGAATGTTTTCCAAGCTGTGACGATTACTCGATGTCACAATTGGAATAGATGCTTCAACGCTCGTTCTCCCTCTGTTCTCATGTCTCTACCAACGAGATTGTTTAAATACAGGTGGACGGGTAGACGGCTGCACATATGATGTTGGTACAGAGAGTGGCGTGTGCATCATAAGGTTGACAAACGATTGACGGGTGAAAAAGGAAAACGAACACAAGACGAGATTTGTTCTTTTCCTCTTTTGTCAATATTTCGGAAACTAAGGTCCAGGACCTTTGCAAATTGGGAACCTAAGGTACGCTGGTGCCTTCTTGAAATACGCTGTATTCCCTCACATCAGGGAGTGTCTTACAGATGACATACATTCAAGGTTTTCGATTTGCTGTTGCTCTTGGTGATTGAAAAAAGTTCTGCTGTTCTTGGTATACCTTTCCGTAGGTTTCTTGCCGCAGATTTGTCTTGCTGGTAAGAAGGTTCTAGCTGTCGGTTGAGGCTGTAATAAAACAAAAGTCATACTTTCCTGAATGGAGCAGATTTCATCCAGATTAATAACCTCAATTCTAATCATATAATGAGGCTGCTTGCCGGTCAGTTCGTGATATAAACACAGATCGGTTGCATAAGGGCCGCCGTGTGAACGAAGTGGTTTTTTCGGTCGCGAGGATGGTAAGGAAAATAGGCAAAAGGCTGCAAAGTAATATTTTCTTAGAATTTTGTGAATCTAAATAGGTTTCTCTTAGCCCATATATATATATATACGTATATATAGCCCATATTGATATTATATATATATATAATACATATACAATATATATATATCATACATATACTTTCTTATTTTTATTCTTACCGATCGGGCCTTCAGTGCGATGTCTCAATGTTTCTGAGGCAATCGCACGCCGAGCAACTGCCACCCCTTTGGCTGTTTTAGCTTGTTGTTAAGTACCACCCGCTAGCTCCTCCACTAAGATTCACAAAATTTAAATAAAATATTTCAGTTTAGATTCGCAACAGCAATTCAGTGCAATCGATATTTGTGTTATTGTCGGTGTGATTTGTAAAACTCGCGAGAAACGATTATGGTTTTGAATTTCAAATGACTCCTTCGTCTACAGCGCGCCTTATGCTGTTTTGAATAATGAACAGTTTTTATATGGCATGTATAAAAAGTTTTTTGCAGAAGTAGAATTCACCCACATTCTCTTCATAAATTACACAAATATTTCGCCTCGTTGGCAAGAACTGTATTCTGTGTTATCAGATTGAACATTTTTTTGTGGATGGCAAAGAATGATCTTTTCTAGAAGAAAGCGCCATGTCAGAAAAAACTTCTTTTTCTAACTCACACTGACATAATTTCTTGCATTGTTTGTGGTAAAATGCAGATGGGGCCATTTTTGAAGAGAAGAAGTCGAATAGAAATCGGATAGAAAATCGTTTATATATACTTGCAAAGTGTCATTAAGTTTTTGCATGCTCACTGAATCCTCTTATGAATGTTCGTCATATTCCATTAAAGTGGTTAAACTGTTTTTGGCAAAATTGAAAAAAATGGAAATCAGGACTGGTGATAAGGAATCCGCAGACGTTTCTTTTCAAGCGACGTTTCTTGACCGAAAATTTCATGGCAGCAGTGATACTAACAGGGATGAAGAGAATTATGGGTGAAACGCTACCATTATCCTAAAGGAATTCGCAGCTGAAATTATACCACTACGAAGAAACATTGTTTTGCAACGCTAGCCATAAAAAGTGGTTGGGTATTTTTGATGAAGAGGCAGAGCCTCGTCAAGAAAATTTCCAATGTATTACACGAATGGTGTAGAGTCTTATTTGGGTTGAGCACTAGCTTGTGGACAACAATGCGTCATGTACAAACATATGCCGATGCAGAGGGAAACGACACGCTGGCATAATCTGCTTCATGAGCGATAGAGCGCCATTCATATCAGATTACCACATATTTGGCGGTGTATTTGAAACACAAGAAGTTTATTGGAATAGAACAACCAGTTAGGGGTCTGCTAACGAATGAACAATTTTTGCCGTATTTGGAGAACAATTTCTATCAAAACAGCGACTGTGGTGACAATGAGCAATTTCTGCGAATGAAGCATACTGCTGGGCAACCGAACGAAAGAGGAAAGTCGCTGGACAGCGAATGCGGTGAATGAACGTAGGATGAGCACTTCCTGGCCGACATGTCGCGAAGGAGACGATAAGCGGAACGTCGTTTGGATCATGTCGTCAATCTGCATTCATCTACGCCACACTTATCCAAGTCGGAGGCAAAAAAAAACTGTATTTAATTGTTGTATTTCAATTCTTGATTCTCCAAAATTCCTTTGCACTGTTATGCTGTTCCATGCATTTTTTCGAGGTAAGTATTTTTGCATGCCCGCAAAATCGTAAAAGTCGGCATTTCCGCATATTCGTCGGGTCGACCAGGTTCGAATTGGTCGATGTATGTCTGGACCGATAACTATCAGATATAGATCAATCGATAGATGGTCGTGAGCTGGTTATGGCAAAACATAGCCCATCTTGGAACGTCGTCCATTTCGCGTTATATCCGCCACAAATTATCCGCCTGAGTCGCTTGAGTACAGGCTTTCACATTCCCGTCAGTTTTTTCGCGAACCCATCAACGAAATGTATCTGCGGCAAGTCAGCAAAGAGCTCCTCAGCCCTCATCCATTTGAACCACATTCATTCAGTTCGGGGACAAAAAAATTTTTCGAGAAAATCCGCGTACTATCATGCCACAACGATCAAAAAATCGCGGTGTCTGGAGTCTCAATCTCGGCGCAAGAGCTTAAAAAGACGTGCTGCTGGGCACTGTTGAGAACTCCCAGAGCTTTGCACAACGCACCAAGCCGTTTGCCCGCTTGTCTAACACCAGATGAGAATGGAGGCGCTCTGAGATCGCAGGAATCCATATTCCATTGAAATCGGAGGCGAATAACTTTGTTCGAAAATTTCGGTGTGGTAACGCAGTGGGCTTCGACTATCAACAACGGAAAATCGCGACTTCTGTAGGTTAGGTTTCGTTTCGGGACCAGAACAGGAGGACACTTCTCGACATCGTTGAGGAGGGCTCCCTGCGCTGTTCGCAAAGCAAGAAACGGTTTTCCCTGTCGTCTAATACGTGGCGACAACGGAAACCCCTAACATCGTAAGAAACCACCTTCTTTCAATTTGGAATCAAAAAAAGTTATTTGAAAAACCCCATGTTGTACCCCAATCAGTTTCTCTCCCCACGAAGGAAAAATCGCAATTCTCGGAGCATCAGTTCCGGCTCCGGAGTATGAGATGTGATGATAAAACGTTTGAAGAGTACTTCCGGAGGTTTTCGCAATGCATGAATACATCTCCCGCTCGTCTAGCACAGGGCTGAGAACGTAGACCTCGAAGATCGAAAGAATCCACATTCCATCCAAATGGGAGGTAAAAAAGTTATTTGAAAAAGTCCATGTTGTACCCCAATGGGTTTCGATCATCAAGAACGAAAACTCGCGATTCCTGGAGCATCAGTTTCGGCTCCGGAGTACAACGGGATGTAATGATGAGACGGTTGAGGAGAACTCCCGGAACTTTTCACAATCCGCAAATACGTTTCCCGCTCCTCTAGCACAGGGCTAAGAACGAAGACCTCGAATGTCGCAAGAATCCACATTTCATTCAGGTCGAAATTAAGAAAGTTATTCGAAAAATTCCATGTAGTGCGCCAATGAGTCTCGACTCCCCACGGACGAAAAATCGTCATTTTCGGAGCCTCAGTTTCGGATCCGGAGTCGAGCAAAACGCAATGCTGTTGAGAAGGACGCAGCGAGGTTTGCGCAAAGCACCGACCCTATTCCTCCTTCGTCTAACAGAAGCCGAGAACGAAAACCTCGAAGATCGCAAAAATTCACATTCCGTTCAAATCTGAGGCAGGAAAGTTGTTCAAGAAATTGGATGCAGTACCACAATGAGTTTCGACAACCAGCAATCGCGAATTTGGAAGCGTCAATTTCGGCTCCGGAGTAGAACAAGATGTGATCCTGGGAACCGTTAAGACGGACTCTCGGAGTTTTCAAAACGCATTTACCCCTTTCCCCGGTCGCCTAAGCACTTGTCAAAAACAAAGACCCCGAAGATCGCAGGAATCACATCACACGATTTTTCTTCCGATCAGATCGGTGTCATCAATATCGCACCGATACGGTTCAGATATGTTTCGGTGGATAGGGCAGCCAGCGCCGATCCGTCGTCTCGTTCGTGACATAACGGTCTCGAAACACTTACCTAAGCCACTTAGGCTCATAGCCTCGCACATTTCGGCCGGAAGTTTGAATGGGACTCGTGAAAGCTTAGGCTTAGGCTTATGCTTAGGCTTAGGTTAGGGTTACGCCTAGGCTTATGCTCCGCTTTGGGAGGCGTTATCTCGAGCATAATATATGGATAGCTGTAATGGATGTGCTAAAGAACGGGATGTGCTACATGTTCTGCTACTAGCTGCATCCGGCACGAAACGCCGTTTGGAGCATGCTTATGTACGCCGCGCGTAACGTCGTTTGGAGGATGCTTTAACACGAGCCGTGTGCTGCACGGAACGTCGTTTCGAGCATGCCGTCAAAGTATCAAATCACGATGTACAGTTATTGAATTATTTATTGATATGATGTAATAGGTACGCACATGAATGATGTGGCTGCGAGCAGCAGCAAAACTATTCGCCAAACAAAATAATCCACGACTTTCCCACGCTTATAAATACATAGTCCAAAATCGACATTAAAGCTGTTTTGATCGTGCTTTACCAAAATAAGCACGATTTATTCAGTGGATGGTTTCAAAAGCCTATCGTTCGAAAGTAATAAACGGACATTTGACTGTACACGACGAGGGACTAAAAATCAGTAATGACAACTATCAGGGACCATAATGAACCGTTTTCGTTGTCACTTTCGCTAGTTTCGATTCTCTTTGTAGTAAACTCCAAGGCACTGCTGATCGAGAATTTGAGAACTTGTTTTTGAAAAAAAAAAAGCCCGACAGATTGGAAGATTCAAGCGTTAAATAAAAATACAGGGAAATGTTGACAGCTATCTCATCTGTTTGCAATTTGGGAACATATTGGGAATAGTCTAGGGAAGAGTGACGTCACCACCCCAAATTATTGATTGACAAAGTAAACATTAAAGATATTTTTCATCACTGCTGCGTGCGTTATTCTTGCACTTCAACCGTTTATTCATCCGGTTCATATTTGATGTGCGGCGACCCACGAGTTTGTTGTGAAACAAATAATGAGGGATTCAACTGGCTATTTGAGTCAAAATTTTATTGTGAAACAGGAAATATAGGTAATTCGTTATCGGAGTGAACCATACTCACTTGTCAAGTGGCCTAAAGCAGTAACCGCTAAAAATTCAAAGTAGTGATAAACTAAGAGGCTAGGGCTTAGTAGGGCTCAGGCTTATGCTTAGGCAGAGGCTTTGCTTAGGCTGCGGCTTAAATTCAGGCTTTGGATTAGGTCTATGCTTAGGCTGATGATTAGGGCTTGGCCAAGATTTAGGCTTAGGGACAGGTTCAAGGTTTAGCCTAGTGTTAGGCTTAGGCTTAAGTCTGTGAAAGTGGTGCGAAACGATTGGATACGACCCGCGGAACTCCTCGAAACCGTTTCTTGAACGTTTCTTAATTTCTAACCGCAACTTAATCGTTCCCTAATCGTCCGTTAAACTTTCTTTAATCGTTCCGTAATAGCTATTCAGTCGTTTCCTATTCTTGCGTCAATCGCCTCTTAACCATCGGCTCTTGATCGTTACTTAATTAATTATTAATCCTTCGTACTGACCGTTACACAGCTGTTACTTAGTCGTTACTTAATCGTCCGTTATCCGTGACTTTCGACTATCAGATTCGAATAAAGATTTCCGATCTTTATTCGAAGCTGGGTATCGTAGGCTTAGGTTCGAGAACTGAATAAAATGGTACCATAATTATAAACATTTGGCTTGTCCGCAAACTGGGTGCAAGGAGATATCTCAAAAAAGGTTACAAAAACAAGTGTGGAATAAAACGATGGAGGAGGCTTGAAATGACTTATCGTTTAGCCGTAGCGTTGAGATGCTTCTGCTGACCACCTTCCTTCGTATAGAATGCTAACTTGTCCAGCCATTTGTCCACCTCAAAACAGCAAAAAATGAGACCCTTTACTAAAAGATAATAAAATTTACGTTTAAGAAATGAATCGGAAAACAATGAAAAGGTGAAAGATAAGTACCGAAGAAAAAAATGACGAAGGTAAAAGGGAGAGGCACAAACGCTGCACAGTTGGAAATGACGTTACACAGTCGCGTGAAAGATGTAACGCACAAAAGAGAAACATATAAAACAAACGGTTCAAACGAGGGAACAGCTACAAGACAAAAAGGCTCTATTTCATTTATAATTAAAGGAAATGTGACTGCTTCGCACCAGAAAAGTACTAAAAACAGTTAAAACATGCATTTCTCAAATTAAGTTCATGCTCCATTTTCTTCAGTTATCTTAATATATTTCTCCTTATGCCCGATTTCTTGCTGCGCTCAATTCTGCTCTATTAAGCGCACTACTCTTTATATACGTTTCATATTTCACCTTCACGCTCTTACTCAATGACTGCTACTGTTAGAACTTTCACTGATGCTACCAAAACCATAGCTTCCACGCTATAAACGCAACTTCAAGCTTCCACAAATAATTCTGATGCTCATTTTCTATTACTAATACTACCCTAATTCATAGCTATAACGAGAAATTCTTAGTAGAGCAACTAGTGCTACTAGAGTTAGACAGAAAATTATATATCAAAAAAAGCAAACTGTAAATGAAGAGCATACTCTTGAGCACAATATATTAATCGAGAAGCACTTACATTTTGCAGTGAAAGACTCGACTTCCTGCCGTCTTCAACAGATTTCTCAAAGATGAATAAATAAACACGGTGAAATAAAGATTATTAAATAAACATAGTTTGGCTATCCGCTGTGATGTTTTGTCACAGACCGAAATATCAAAAATTAGCGTGCTGGCATATAAGATTCACAAATTTGTGTAAAGTTACGGAAGATGTACGGCAAAATTGTGTTCAGTATTCATTGTTGTTTGCTGTCAGTCGTCGAAGAGGTGCGTTGTTCATTACTTACTGACTTTATTTTTTCGTGACTACGATTATCGCAACTTTCTGTATGGTTACTGAGTGGCCTCCTGCTTTTCAGACCTCCGCTTGCTCAACATTTCTGCATTTCAGCTAAAAAAACAAATGCAAATGAGAGCGGTATGGTGGGAGAAACGAAGAGAGTAATGCTTTAATTTGTGATGCGACAAATAACGAGTAAAAACAAATACTGCAATTTACTATCGGAACAAGTTTTAATGTTGGACCTATCCTTTCGATTTCGTAAGAGGCACGCCGAACGGTTTGATAAAGGAACAAAATCCTTCAAATCAGAGCAAAAATTACCTAAGCACACAGATGAAGATGTGTAAATATTGGTGGATCTTCGTAGACTTTTGCATGAGCGCATAACAGAAGCGTATAACGTTTGGAAATTTTTTTAAATTCGCAGAATTGGGTGAGACCACTTACCTATACAGCTTCCTAACTGCCGGCCATGCACACGGTTTTAATCAGTCGATCGCAGCTATGAAAAATAGTCCCGTAGAAGTTTCAGAGCTTCACCGTAAATTTGATGCGTTCGGGCAAAAACGGCGTTTTTCACATCATGACCTCTTAAGGCACGCTATGTCAGACTTTCAACGCATGGTTAAAGTGTCGCCAATTTGTTATTGACCACAGTGTACATCTGTGTTTTGCTTTGCTCTTGCCTTTTCAATTTGCAATTCACCATATTATACCACATTATTCGCTTCCCCTAAATATGCCTTTGGAAATGAGAGAAAAGAGTGGCGCTGCCAAAGAACAAGAAAAGCTGCAGCTGCAGGCACTATAAACTGGAAAGCAAAATAAGTGGAAATGCGTGCTGGGGGTCCGTCACAACATGCGCTTTGTGCCGCGACGTGGC
>JPKZ01002259.1:182841-199504 GCA_000803305.1 Toxocara canis
GGAGGGGATGAGCAGACTGTGGGTGTAGATGTCTCGACATCGAGGGAAAGGATAGGGGTGCAGCTGTCCTGGTATCGAAAGCAGCAGTAATGGGCGCACACGCAGCTATTGCAACAGTAAAAGACGAGTGGGCGCAGTTGTTGCAGCGTCGGGGGATCTTTTCAGTGGTGTTGAGCACGGTTTCCCGTATGGAAGTCCATAATATCTACTCTCAGCGAATGGTACCAATTGTTCTGGGACACAATTGCAAAACCGCGCCGCTGCTTCCTCAACTGAGTAGGCTTGACTAGAAAGGACGTTATTAACGTTCGAAGCTGAAACTCATGTTTTTCCGACATAGGAATTCGCGAAGTTCATTAGGGTGTAACGGAAGCGTCGACATTAGTGGTGCGAAAGTGTACCGTCAGTCTCATTGTTTCCAAAGAGCATAAGTGACGCCAAAAATTATTCAATCACAGGATGAGAAGACGCCCGAATTACGAATGATATGCAATGGAAGGAACAGCGCATTTCCTCAAGGTATTCGTACAGGTGCCCGCACCACGATAGGCGCGCAAATTCGACGTTGCCGCTCGTAATTTTGGGTATTTTCTGCGGTTTTTCAAGCTATTCCAGCTTCTTAAAAAGTCTGACCTTGCCGATATTCACTTTATTGTCGTTAAAACTTATTCAGAATAATATTCCGAATTGAACGAGGAGTTTTATTCAGTGTGCGAACGGGATGGCATCAACGGAGGAACTCAATAATACGAACTCTCAAGTAGGCGATAACCTCGGGACGGCGGCCGCTGTCACCGAAGTTAATGGCGAAGCAGATGAGAGCGAATTCGAAAAGGTTGTTTGCTCCCTCTCACCCTTTTTTTTTGCTATTCTGGCCGCTAGAAGAGCACATTATGTCACTTCAGTGTCTGTATGAACCATATGTTGAGTACAGTGGCGGGGACGAGCAAAATATCCATGGAATTAGCTGATGAGCAGCGAAAGTTCATTTAGGATAAAATCTTTTTTTTTAAAGCGAAAACTGCTTTGAAATATAGTTGAGTGAAAGTGCCATTGTGAATTTTTGTAGTCCAAAAAGTTTATGTTTATTGTGATAAGGCGATTCTTAACCACTTCTGAGCAATACCAATCGATACCGAAAGCTGCCAACATGCTTGTTGCACGAAATCTGTGTTCGAGGGAATAGCTCCTGTACAGCACCTTTTTAAAGAGAATAAATTAGTTGTTATTGATACACAGGCTTGTATGCAGTACTTTAGCCGCAGTAGCGGTTCTTCACAGAAACCCTTCAGAAGTTCAATTACTAAAATGAAATGCATACTTAAAATCTCCCATATGTTGTGCCGCGCATGGAGAATACGTGTGTTTGCCTTAGTATTGAAGGTTCTGAGGTCATCAGTTTTCATGATTGTGTGATTTTCAGCAAGAAAAGCAACGCCAGTGGGAACGAAGAAAGCCGAAAAAGGCTAAACGAAAGACCGTTTTCGTCCCGGCTCCGCAGATTCAAACCGTTTGTACTTCCACGTTTACAAAGCTGATCCAAATAAGCGCTTTTCTGAGCACGATGTGGAGATTTGGGTTGTCATTATTACTTCTAGGCGACTTTGCTATTTTGTTTCGAATAAATCGTCCCAGTTATAAGGTTTGCAGCTGCTTTCTAAAGAGAATCACGTTGAAGACTTATTCGACATGAGGGCAATGTCTTGTAGTGGCTGCTTTGTTATCCCCTAGTCAGAGGCTATTTTTGTATCAAAGCCACTTGTTTTTCATAGTTTTTTGAGGGGAGAGGGCTATTTCAAGTGAGAGCTTAGTTTTTTGCCATGCTGAAGGAATGACGAGGTTATTCGACTGGGGTTATTTCGCCGTAATACGGCGTCTATAAGATCCAGTTTTTAAAAGATTCCATTTGAAATGTGAACAAGCCCTGCAGTGAATTTTTTTAGACAAGCGAAAAGGTGACGAAAGTTTTGAATGAAAGAGGAGAGGAACTGCTGCAAATCGCAAGAGACGTCGACATCGAGATGAATGATGAACTGTTCGTTCAGGAGGTACTTATAGAAATGAAATCAAATTTTTATGCACTGCCTAATGTCTTAAGGCATGGAAGCCGTTCAGTCAATTTTGAATGGTACTCGTTTACAAAAGAGGAGTGGTAGGGCAGTTGGAAGAAGCCGGAGTTTTCAGACACAGAGGAAAGCACAGCTTCATTTTCCGAACTCAAGTCAGTTGCACTGTTATGCTATGTATTTTCTCGGCCTCGGATGGCCTTACTTTCACCTCCGGTTGCTAGGAAATCCTGATGCAAGCGAGAACTAATCACTTACAAGCACCACTGCGTAGGCCCGTGAACATGCAAAGGCCCATGCGTAGACCCGTGAAGGATTATTTGAAGGAACCAAAATTGTTTTATATCAAGGAGTAACATGCAAAGGCCCATGCGTAGACCCGCGAAGGATTATTTGAAGGAACCAAAATTGTTTTATATCAAGGAGGTGGGGACGCAGCAGGAAGCTGCACTGGTGTCAAAGCAAATGGCGTCAGGAGTAGAGCCCTTCTCGCTGTACTCAAATCCTCATCACGATAGGCACATACCGTTAATGCTTAACGAGGTATTACTAATGTAACATTGGTCGAGCCCTTCTCGCTGTACTCAAATCCTCATCACGATATGCACATACCGTTAATGCTTAACGAGGTATTACTAATGTAACATTGGTCGTGCACATTGTAACGAATATTGCATGCGAGGGAAAAAGCAGCGGAAGTGGCGGAGTTGAAGCGCTGTGACCGGATCGGAATGAGGGTCGTGGCTCAAGCACTCCTCGTATCGTTCTCGCTTCCTAGATTATGATGAAATGGTTCCCTGTCACTGCCTTCCGTTTTCTTTGTCCCTTGCCCACCTTGCTGTCCAGATTTCGTTCATGATCGCGTCCTTCCATCCATAGGACGAGTTTCACATCGAAAATTGTGGTAAATATTCATATTTTCATATTCTTTGTTGAAAAAGACTGCTGGTTCAGTGATTTCTTCGGGAGCTTTCTCGCAGTAGAGAATAAACTCTCTTACACATCACTGACATTGCATGGCTTTTCTTGAAATTATTTGCCAAGGCGCTTGATGCTTCGGTTTCGAAATGATGAAATTGTCTACATGAAACTGGGGAGAAGACCTAAGGGCCATTCTTGCAACGCTATTTTTGTTACATACTGGTGGCGTAACGAACCCCCCGGAATCGGTAGTGCATCGAACTGCCATTGACGGAAGTCTCGTTTCTCATCCATAGGACCCCTTCGTCAAAGATGGGGGTAACAGTCGCAACCTTCACGTCACAATTTAAAGATTACCTCCGTCGGTGATCTCCTTCCTCGTTACCAAAATCATTTCGTGTAGCATATCCACGATCCGAAAAAAAATCTCTTCAGCGATCGCTGCAACCGGTTCTCCCATGTTTCTTTCGGCATCGCTAAAAATGATTTGTTTAGAGCTCAGGAAATACTGTTTCCTTTTCTCATGCACGGGAACGTGTTTCGTTCCGTTCATATACACACCAAAGATTTGATTTAATACCCTCGGAGCGACGTCCTTTTATTTCAGAGCTAAAAATGCATCGTGGACAAAAACCATAGATATTAATTTTTTTTAAAAACCGGCGAGGAACAGAGAAAACAGAAAGCAGTGACAGCAACGATCTCAACACATTGCAGAAAAAGATGCAGGCAATAATAGAACCGATTCCACTGTCGCTGGTCTTGACAATTCACACCGACCCGCCGCTCCAGTGCTACTTGACTTCGCCTACCACCAATTCTTTTGCAGTCTGCTCTGGTAGCTTTACCAGTAACTCGTTACCCGCTGGTGGTATGTGCCCGGTACGGGGGTCATTTGTGACTCACTCGTCGGACTTACCTAGCGACAAAACTTCATCGGAATCTGTGTTACAAGTTTCGTGTCATCTTATTTTGGTCGAATTAAAGGCAACCGGGTAATTGTTGTGGTGGGATACTTCTCACTTTGTTGACGTATTCATAATTCAACTTTAAATCATGAATCCTTGAAAATTGCAGGTTGCTGCCGAAATGAACGCAATTGCGGATGAGGAATACCAAATGAAGCCACGCAGATACGGAGTTAATATCTGCTTGTATATTTACTTTTGGTTCAAAAACTTCTGCTTCCATAAAAAGCTCATGGATGATTACGAAGAAGTATGCTTCTCTTTAGATTACATGAATGAAGCTTTATGAAGTACCCATACTATACTCTACACGCTACTGGATGAACACCAGTTCTTGGTGGTTCCTCTTCCGTCGTCGCCGCCTTCCTTTCTAGGTTGGGTCTGTCCATCTGTCGGGCGAATCGATGTGCCACAACCCGACAGGAAAATGCATACGCTTTCCAGCCTTAATGCGATGTTGCCACGTACGAATTAACTAGCTTCAAGTATTCCTGAAGCTTTTCTGGATAATATGCCTCGATTGCGGCCTCTGTTTGAGGTTGTTTTTCAGATCAAATGTCTCATTTCGTCGTTTGAATTCGCAACTTGATTATGCTCATCTAAGAACTGAACCGTAATTTTTAGACTACAGCTTCCATGAAATGATGTGTGGCTAATAGCCAGTGCGATCATATCTCCTAAAAAATATGACATGATCATGGCATGATCCTTAAAGAGGCAATAGTTTAAATACGTTTCCCAAGATGAAGAGGCATTACAAATGATATGATGCGATGCGATCAGTGGTCGCCTCAGAGATGAACAGCGCGTTTGTTTTGTTGGCGGTCAAACGCCTTTGCTTGCATAGCTAGAAACACGTTTGATGGTTAATCCAGTGGATATGTTTGAGTGGCACCGAGATTGGTTGAAATACGGCGATATGGCGGACATAGTACGATCGATAAAGGCGAAAGATAAACTCGAATCCTCCGAGAAATTCGCATTCCATAAACGACGAGCTGTCGACAAAGGTTGTTTCACTGCGTTTGCGCATTGAGCAGTTCTGCTTTTTGTGAGACGAATTGTGTTTTATCATTGAGAAATTTAATTTGCTCCACGCTCAAATGCCGTACTTGGAGCTACATTCAACCCTCAAGTTGTGGACGGAGAATTCTAGGCTTGAATAAGAATTGTGGCTTAATTAGCAAACATTATATAAACACTCCTTTTGTCGTTGTGCATTCATAATCTGAAACAACGATATTTTCAAAAACCGGTAAGGGGTCACTTGAACAATGCATCAACCCAAATGTTATAGTAAAGGAAGTAGAGAGCAGCTTACCACATCAAGACAATTGTAAGCGTACTCTACGAATTCAGTACTTATTCTACGAAATTTAAGCTTGGTGGTGGAAAAATCATGCTACAATTCGTATAGGAAAGATGTGATGAAAGGAGAGACTTACACTAAGGCGTGACATTTATAATGAGGAATACATGTTTTATGCATGAAACATATGGTGATTTTTATTTTTCAACCTTTTCTTAGGCACATTAACAATCGATATCACAAGACAGGGAAGACTGAGTGCAAAGCAAGAGTAACGATTGCTTGTTATTGAAAGAGAATCGCGTTACACTCAGTGAAACACACCATGATTCAAATGAGATTCTGCTCCTTCTTTGTCGCTAGTGCCGCTTTTGAAATGCGTTTGCCGTTGCCGCTGCTATTTCGCCTTTAACATGCTGCAATTAAACGACTTTTATGGCTCGGCTGTATCAGGCGCCTATGATAGTCATCAACGCGGATGAACACCGATCATGCACAGTGCACTGCTGTCAACATTCAGAGATAGAGTGTTGCTCTGAATTAGATTAGTAAAGGGAGTGTTCTATGTTAGCATTAGACAGCAGTAACACAGCGTGTTTGTGATGGCAAATGAAATCACAGATGAAACGGAGACTGCAAACCGTAGTCACAATGAAGGCTCGTCACTAAGCGATGAGGATGACAAACGGGCTGCTCCCAATAAGGACACCGATGATATATGTGAGCGTCTACCATATATAATCTTTTCCTGATATAAACATTATTTTAAATGGTAATATATAGACTAATGGAAGTCGGCGTTAGGCGTGCTACTGTTCGACCACGACAAGTGTAATCCAATACCAGCCCGAGCAACACTGAGTGGGTGAAACAACACTCTTGAATGCACAGATAGATGAGTCAGTTGCAAAAAAACAAAGAAAAACACCAGTGATCGGGAAAGAAAGGGTTCCGAAATGGAAATTTATTCCAACAGGGAGGACTGAAATTAAGCATGATAAACTTTTTAAGACGTCAAATAAAGATAGAGCCGTTGCGAATTTTTGCGAGAGATGGTGGTAGTGAATTCGTGAATTCGTTATACTGAAACTCATTTTTCGGAATCCGCAGTTGTTTAGCAATCAAATGGAAATCATCATCATTTTCATTGCATTCCAATAATTTTCTGCCTGTTTCTGTGAATTTTCTAAAATATTTGAATCTGAAATATTTCATGCGTCGAAACACTGCCTTACAGTATTCTCATTTCAGCGAAAGTTAAACTGCACGTCGACGACGACGACAAAGATGGTGATCAGTGATGGAAATGTCGCCCGTATCGGTAGCGATGCTCGATGATGTATAATTGGCCATATTTATTACGAGATTATGATTTGATTTGTGACAGTACATTTCACTCTTCCCTATCAGTTACCGGGAAGTCTAAACTGATTACATACAACCTACTGTTGGATAACTTCCCTTCCTTCCATATTGAAAGTCATATTTTGTTCTCTGGAAGATTGCATGCGTAAAATATTTCGTGTTGAAGGCTGTAATCCCAGCTGCAAATGGAAGAGATGAAATGCTCCCAGGAAAAAATTTAAGAACTAGATAGACGCTTGAATCGTAGTGTCCAGATGACGAACACAACCGATTGACAAATGCCTTTTGAATGTTTCAGTCATGACTTTTCACGAGGAAGAGTGACTACAAAAATTCCCACAAAAGTTTACTGGACATTCCTTCGCGCACCCAAAATCCGTGATTTACCTTTAAGTTTCCTTCTTCCCGTAATCTTGAAATGTTATCAACAAGGAGCTGGTAAATGGACGAAAGTTGAATTCCGCCGGTGGAGCAAAAACGGGCTGACTTGGTGGGCTCGAGCCACCATATTCACTCCGAGTCGATTGCAAGTTTGCATCATAACGTCTTCACCGACCCATAGGATGATGCATCAGAACATTTGGAGCATAACCGCTTATACCTATGACAGGATCCAACCACAAAAGGTCCATCTCGGGAGGAGGATTAATCGGTTTACTCGGCCGAGGTATATTGCGAAGCTAAAGGCGAATGGATATTTACGGGCAAGTCAGCGACAGTCAAGCAAACTGATTACATGGGGCATATGGCACAAAAACAAACCTAACTCAAGATGACGAGTGCGGAGAAGTGATATAATATAGCCCTTTATTAACCCTGCTCCCATTAAGTGAATTCGTGAATTCGTTATACTGAAACTCATTTTTCGGAATCCGCAGTTGTTTAGTAATCAAATGGAAATCATCATCATTTTCCTTGCATTCCAATAATTTTCTGCCGGTTTCTGTGAATTTTCTAAAATATTTGAATCTGAAATATTTCATGCGTCGAAACACTGCCTTACAGTATTCTCATTTCAGCGAAAGTTAAACTGCACGTCGACGACGACGACAAAGATGGTGATCAGTGATGGAAATGTCGCCCGTATTGGTAGCGATGCTCGATGATGTATAATTGGCCATATTTATTACGAGATTATGATTTGATTTGTGACAGTACATTTCACTCTTCCCTATCAGTTACCGGGAAGTCTAAACTGATTACATACAACCTACTGTTGGATAACTTCCCTTCCTTCCATATTGAAAGTCATATTTTGTTCTCTGGAAGATTGCATGCGTAAAATATTTCGTGTTGAAGGCTGTAATCCCAGCTGCAAATGGAAGAGATGAAATGCTCCCAGGAAAAAATTTAAGAACTAGATAGACGCTTGAATCGTAGTGTCCAGATGACGAACACAACCGATTGACAAATGCCTTTTGAATGTTTCAGTCATGACTTTTCACGAGGAAGAGTGACTACAAAAATTCCCACAAAAGTTTACTGGACATTCCTTCGCGCACCCAAAATCCGTGATTTACCTTTAAGTTTCCTTCTTCCCGTAATCTTGAAATGTTATCAACAAGGAGCTGGTAAATGGACGAAAGTTGAATTCCGCCGGTGGAGCAAAAACGGGCTGACTTGGTGGGCTCGAGCCACCATATTCACTCCGAGTCGATTGCAAGTTTGCATCATAACGTCTTCACCGACCCATAGGATGATGCATCAGAACATTTGGAGCATAACCGCTTATACCTATGACAGGATCCAACCACAAAAGGTCCATCTCGGGAGGAGGATTAATCGGTTTACTCGGCCGAGGTATATTGCGAAGCTAAAGGCGAATGGATATTTACGGGCAAGTCAGCGACAGTCAAGCAAACTGATTACATGGGGCATATGGCACAAAAACAAACCTAACTCAAGATGACGAGTGCGGAGAAGTGATATAATATAGCCCTTTATTAACCCTGCTCCCATTACATCTGCCCTTCGAACTACTCTTTTAGCGTGCTCTAAGAGATCATTTCAGCACCTTTACGGAGTTATTCTTTACGTCTTTCTGGTCTCGCGCCTTCGGCAGGAAATGTGCGACAACGTCAAGTCTGCCACGAGTAACGCTATCAAGGTGCCGAACAGTGTGTTCAGGCCTCCGTATAGCTTCGCCGCGGATAACTAAACGGAATTTGTTGGAAAAGCAAGTTATGAGCCACGGCTGCTCAACTGCTCAACGCTTACCATATGTGGCTGCCATAGTTCAGTGACTGCCCCTTAAAGGTTGTCAGTTTATACCGCGAGAGGTTTCGCATGGCCAGAAGCGAACTGGAAGCATTTACTCCGCGTTTCGCATCCCTCGAGAAAAGGAACAGCTCCTGATGTACCGCCTAAGCCGTAGAAGTAAAAAAGATTAATATCCGCGACATGGAGCGGTCGATGGTGGCAGCAATCGTGTGCAGTGGTAGGAGCTGTAGCAAGAACTGCAGAAGTGCCCCAAGAATGTCCTGGACGAACAGTTTTGTAGAACGTTCTAGAAGCTTTCGGATTTCTTTTAGGGGTGAGGAGATGTTCTTTTTTAAATTTTTTTTTTGCGACAGGTAGCTGAACTGAAATAGTTGCAAGGCGTTTCGATTCTGAAAAGTGTAAATTTGCTAATGTGCGTGAGCATCAGTGCTCATTAACTGACATGGTGAAGCAGCTGGTGAACAATGGGGGCTAAGGAACAACCCTTTCTTTCTCGAAAGCTTGTAAAATTTCACACTTTTTGCCGCATGCACTGTGATCTAAAATGACGATTAATGGCGTTTATGTGGGCCGTATGCGTTTGGTACGAATTGGAACGATTTGTTTGTTTTATTTTTCTTTCGGTATTTGATGGTCACGAACTGGACAAATCCTTCGAGGCTATTTTGGGCCAAGAAAAATAAGAGAAGGAGCGAGGATGGACACAGCGTTAGGGCGAAAGTGTCATTTGTGAGCTATCGCACAGAAGTAGTACTTTCGTAGGCTGTTTGCATGTCTTAGTGATTGCCGCATAGGATTTATTTTTGCCTGTTTAGTCTTTAGGCGCAAAAACTGCTGAATTCAATTGTGCACTGCTTAACGTGCGCTGTGGTCTTGACGAACATACGAGTGAGTCACAGATGCAGTGGTTGATGTGGAAGAGAAGGGAGGAGGGCAATTTTTGACCTACCGGACGCCCCGGTGACATCCATATGTTGAGGTGAATCAGGACGCAGGTAGCAACCGATCATCAAGAACATCATAGTATGGCTACTGAGCAGCGACGGCCGTCAAAATTATGCGCAGAGCCTTAGGCGTGCATTAAGCCGCGATTTGGTTGGTCTTTAGGGCCACGTACATATAAAACAAGCCGAATTTTGCTTTCGTTGTTATTTACGCTTTTGAGTTATTGCTATGCTGATCTCGTATTCTTCTTTCTTTTGGCATTTCACTCATGCGAAGGGACCACAGATGTACGAATCATATTGCTGAGGAGCTTTCATTGTACAGCGAAAAGGCTGCACATTGTACTTATGAGGACTACTCTATAGGCGAATGAGAAATAACTTGGAGCTGGTCAGTGTTTTGCGGACAAAGATCTAATGAGAACGTCAAAGAGGTTGAAACCCTTATTCGAGAAGCCCACGCTCGAGTCAGGCTACGAAACGTCTATGGACTCCGACGAGCGATGAGTGCATATGATCGAAGAAGATAAGAAAAATTAGTTGGATGGTGACCGTTGGCATCCAGGAACATCTACGCAAGTTCGAGAGTGTGGTCAGACCCACTAAATGCTTCTCACGTGCCTTCCTGGAATTAGTTCCAGAGGCAATATTCATATGCTTCTCTTCCTTTTTTCTGTCTCCTTCGAGTTCCCTTTCGTTCCCTCCTTTCCCCTAACCGAGTTATCCCTTCCCACATCTAACCCCTCCCACTCTCATCTCCTAACTGTGCGTGTGGAGGGAGAAGGGATTGAGTGAGATAAGATAATTTTGTTTATTGATTGTTACTCGTTGGCTAATTACATCTGCTTAATCAGATGGAGTAAACGTGACTTCGGAAACTTTAATCTGCTGGGATTGTAAACAAAACTCGACTGCTTTTTTTAAACTCTTCAGAAAACGTTTAAGTCAGAGAAAATTTGGAGGTGAGTAGGTGGAATTACTAAGTAATTATTTTCCAATCAAGCGCAGTGAGAGCCTTTTAACTGTTGTTATTTTAAAAAAATGTTTGGCTCTTGCATACGCGATTGATCCGTAAGCGATTTTTGGAGTTGACATTCTCGTTCTCACTCCCTCACACTCGATTTCTCCTTCCGAGCCTTTCAAAATATCCATGCACGCATTTGAGTTCCAGGTTAAAGTGGTTTCTTCTAAGCATGGCGCAGACGGTTAAGTCATCTGACGAATCCTTTCGAGAGTCATCTTACTGAAACTCTCTGCGCCAGCGCGCTCAGCCCAAACATCTTTTCCACATCAAATTTCAGCTTATGGATGTTGACAGAGTATGGAAGATCACTTCAAATATTGAATGAAGATTCAAGAAGTCGCAGGCCTCTGAAGACGAGCTCTCCGTAACGCTGCCGTAAACAGTAGTATTTTACAGCTGTGCAAATCAGGCGACATTCAGCAATCGAAAAACTCCTACTCGTCACTTTTTGAATATCAGTCGACTATATCAAGACTAGGGATTACATTGAGCTCGTTCCGATTATGTGAAAAAAAAGCTGTAAGCGCCCCCAGCTACTTACAAAATAGAGATTACGGCTGTTATTGAGCCCAATTAACTGATGGTGGTTGTGGTGGTTGCAGGAACGGAATTCGTGAGGAACGAAAAAAGAGTATTAAGACACTTTCTCAGCAATAGAACATGGAAAAAATCAGAAGTTTCGAATTTTCTATGGCCAGAACACTTTTGCAGATAAGCAGAGTAGCTTCAAAAGCAGTAAACAATGCTGTTCGCCAATTTTCAGGAGTTCAACTGAGATCGATTCTTGAGATCGTTTGAGATTGAGCAGCATGGGAAAGTGTTGGAAAAGAAGAAAGCTTCTCAGGCCGTGACGAAAAAAGGTCGTCGGAAGCAGCGATTACGTTTGCCTTAGAAGCAAATGCAAAGATCTCTATCTACTTTTTAATGTGGGTGAAATATTACATCCATGGAAGATTTAACACTAACAAAGGAAAGTGAAGATTTAAACATAAATAAGCCCCGAGACAGTGTTGCCTTCTTAGGTCGCATTTGATGTGCTATCTTACCTAGTTATTGCCCCCTCAGTCTCATGCATAATTGCCTAAAGATAGTATATGAGCTTTATTACGAATTTCGGCTATGATGTGAATTGTGAATTCAGCAATACAAGTCCCCGAAAATTCCCCCATTGCAATGTTTCTCGACACAATTCTTGGCAACTGTTCTTCGAGCGGCGGCCGGTAACATCAATCTGCACTAATTCATCATCTATGCGCTCTTATCGCTGACACTCTAATTTGAGAAACACATCTATAAATGTTATGAAGCAATCAGGTTTAGTGCCACAATCTTGGAAATTCTCCAAAAGTTTAACGAACACTGCGCGAAAAATTCTTGCAGTCAAGTGTTACCAAATTTTTCATTTTGTGTTAAATATCTGGTCGTGTCAGTAAGTACAGAGGACAAAAAATCTATGTATTCGTATGACTATGAACGAAGTCAGCAGAGAAAGAAACTTATTAGGGGAGATGTCTAGCAGAACAAATGTTGCTTAACGATGAATCGGCAAATTAGGCAGGGGTAAATGGTCATTCTCCCATTTTCGGCGTCATACAATCGCCATCCATAGAAGTCCAGTCTTGCATCCACTGATATCAGCTCTTGGTTCTCAGCCCAGGTGTGCGAAATTTTTCCGTAGCGCAGCATAGTGATGCGTCTCTACCGATAGACGATATAGTCAATAAGGTTTGAGCCGGATTCGTGTCCGCTCGCACTCTTGTACCCCATGCACGCGAGAAATATTTGTAAAAAACTATGGTAAGCGTAACAGTCCAGAGACTATTGAAAACGGTAGGTCTGGGTCGGCTGAATGAGAAGCATCTCTTCAAAACATTGAGGTAGGAAACCGCACTTAATTAACCGTACTGATAAACCAACACCCTCTGCACTCTTTCCCTTCCACAACTGTTCCAATATTGCCGAAATTCCTCTAAGGTCGTCATATTGGGAAATCCAGTGCACTCGTATTAGTGCCGGTTGCCATGCGGGTAACATAAGGCTGCAAACATGCAGACACACACCAGTCACTAAGTTCCAAAGGGCAAAATATACCAACCTTCAGCGCGCGACGGACTCAACCACTGGGCAAGCCAGAAGACTTGCAAATGGCTGTCCAAGAACGGCAATTACCGTGGCTTCGCTTCTTGTGAGGAAATTTGAGTGCGAATTTCTCGTCGACGTTTTCAGACGGATGTTTGGTAAACGGCAGGAACCATGACACGAATGCTGACGTGCAATCGTGAACTTCAAATAGTTGATGACTAATGGTGCTAAACTCTGAGAGAAAATTTGGAGGTGAGTAGGTGGAATTACTAAGTAATTATTTTCCAATCAAGCGCAGTGAGAGCCTTTTAACTGTTGTTATTTTAAAAAAATGTTTGGCTCTTGCATACGCGATTGATCCGTAAGCGATTTTTGGAGTTGACATTCTCGTTCTCACTCCCTCACACTCGATTTCTCCTTCCGAGCCTTTCAAAATATCCATGCACGCATTTGAGTTCCAGGTTAAAGTGGTTTCTTCTAAGCATGGCGCAGACGGTTAAGTCATCTGACGAATCCTTTCGAGAGTCATCTTACTGAAACTCTCTGCGCCAGCGCGCTCAGCCCAAACATCTTTTCCACATCAAATTTCAGCTTATGGATGTTGACAGAGTATGGAAGATCACTTCAAATATTGAATGAAGATTCAAGAAGTCGCAGGCCTCTGAAGACGAGCTCTCCGTAACGCTGCCGTAAACAGTAGTATTTTACAGCTGTGCAAATCAGGCGACATTCAGCAATCGAAAAACTCCTACTCGTCACTTTTTGAATATCAGTCGACTATATCAAGACTAGGGATTACATTGAGCTCGTTCCGATTATGTGAAAAAAAAGCTGTAAGCGCCCCCAGCTACTTACAAAATAGAGATTACGGCTGTTATTGAGCCCAATTAACTGATGGTGGTTGTGGTGGTTGCAGGAACGGAATTCGTGAGGAACGAAAAAAGAGTATTAAGACACTTTCTCAGCAATAGAACATGGAAAAAATCAGAAGTTTCGAATTTTCTATGGCCAGAACACTTTTGCAGATAAGCAGAGTAGCTTCAAAAGCAGTAAACAATGCTGTTCGCCAATTTTCAGGAGTTCAACTGAGATCGATTCTTGAGATCGTTTGAGATTGAGCAGCATGGGAAAGTGTTGGAAAAGAAGAAAGCTTCTCAGGCCGTGACGAAAAAAGGTCGTCGGAAGCAGCGATTACGTTTGCCTTAGAAGCAAATGCAAAGATCTCTATCTACTTTTTAATGTGGGTGAAATATTACATCCATGGAAGATTTAACACTAACAAAGGAAAGTGAAGATTTAAACATAAATAAGCCCCGAGACAGTGTTGCCTTCTTAGGTCGCATTTGATGTGCTATCTTACCTAGTTATTGCCCCCTCAGTCTCATGCATAATTGCCTAAAGATAGTATATGAGCTTTATTACGAATTTCGGCTATGATGTGAATTGTGAATTCAGCAATACAAGTCCCCGAAAATTCCCCCATTGCAATGTTTCTCGACACAATTCTTGGCAACTGTTCTTCGAGCGGCGGCCGGTAACATCAATCTGCACTAATTCATCATCTATGCGCTCTTATCGCTGACACTCTAATTTGAGAAACACATCTATAAATGTTATGAAGCAATCAGGTTTAGTGCCACAATCTTGGAAATTCTCCAAAAGTTTAACGAACACTGCGCGAAAAATTCTTGCAGTCAAGTGTTACCAAATTTTTCATTTTGTGTTAAATATCTGGTCGTGTCAGTAAGTACAGAGGACAAAAAATCTATGTATTCGTATGACTATGAACGAAGTCAGCAGAGAAAGAAACTTATTAGGGGAGATGTCTAGCAGAACAAATGTTGCTTAACGATGAATCGGCAAATTAGGCAGGGGTAAATGGTCATTCTCCCATTTTCGGCGTCATACAATCGCCATCCATAGAAGTCCAGTCTTGCATCCACTGATATCAGCTCTTGGTTCTCAGCCCAGGTGTGCGAAATTTTTCCGTAGCGCAGCATAGTGATGCGTCTCTACCGATAGACGATATAGTCAATAAGGTTTGAGCCGGATTCGTGTCCGCTCGCACTCTTGTACCCCATGCACGCGAGAAATATTTGTAAAAAACTATGGTAAGCGTAACAGTCCAGAGACTATTGAAAACGGTAGGTCTGGGTCGGCTGAATGAGAAGCATCTCTTCAAAACATTGTCATCTTACTGAAACTCTCTGCGCCAGCGCGCTCAGCCCAAACATCTTTTCCACATCAAAAACTGCTAAGTTATGATGTACGCCTATCTGCCTTTATTAATTCATGTCAGTCCTCCTGCCGCCTTCTTCCGCCTTCTGCAATGGAGTTTGTTGGCGAGTGGGGAAGATGTGCGTTCTAGAAGTCTCAGTGTTTGTATAGGCGTTGAAGTTAATGGTTTAGATGAAGTTGTGTTGTATAAGATAGGAGAATTCTAGGCGCCGCTGTTGCGTAGCGATTTAATTTTAATACCACAGGAATAGTACCAAAAGTTGCAGATATGTTCACGATAGCATGCAATGGAGGATATTCACATCATCGTCAGGTACCACGACATTCGAATGTGAGTCGTGGAGCGTTTTGCGGAAAGCATAACTGGAAAAAATCTAGCAGCGAGTTTTTCTTTTATAGAAGATTGGAGAAGGGTCTCCCGAGACTGCTATATTGGATTCGGCTGACATAGAAGAATCGAAAGCTGTTATTGTGGAACCTCCATATGCGTTCGTTTTTATCGTCCACGTTTTATCGTCATTAAAACAGCATTCGAACGTGTTCGGCGTTAAGCTTCCAGATCTCAGAGAGCGTGTGGGAGTTTGAGGCCAGCCTTTGTATGAAATGAGTGGACATTTGAGGGTTGAGAGATCCAATTGAAAATCTTGGACAACTGCGTAAGACTTTCACAATTCTCAAGCACCAGCTCTAGGTCTCAAAAAATCGCCTCAAAGTTCCACCTTTTAGACGTCCACCCGAAAATTCATATCTCGGTCATCTGCGTCGAGGATTGATTTTCGGAGTCTCTACATCCGGTGTCTCTGGTCCAAAGAAGTGGATATGTTAAAGGCTAACGAAATTGTTCAAAAAACTTCTTTCCTGAGCACGTCCATCAGCGGTCCGATGTCATATAAAAGCCGCAGGTTCATTTCAAATATCCCATAAACTAGAATGAGCTCATTCCTTTTCATCTTGTGTATATGATTATGATCACCGCTCGTGGTTGGAGTGGTCTCCGACCTCGTGTCTCATTTGGTGGGAGAGGCAGTGGTGGAGAGCAGTGGATCACAACCACATCTTTAATGATTCGATGACAGCATCATGAAGATCCCTAGAATAAAGGCGGATGAATGAGAGTGTCAGTTGGGACTTAAATCAGTGTTACTGGTCTCGATGGGCGAGTGGTGTTTATAGGAAGAATGTTAAATTTTTATGGAGAAAATATGAAACATTTGCGTGAGTTCATTGTTGACGATACTTGACAACTTAGTGTGACTCGCGTTGATGCAGTACCTTAGTATCTTTACAAGTTAGATTAACTTTTATGGAAAGAGCTTTAGGGAGGAGTTCAGAGGGTTGACAGGTGTGTGCATTCCTCTGTGGAAACTTGATAAGCATAAAATAATAATTGCTCCACTACTTTGGCCCTTCCCGCCTGAACCATTTGTTGTTCATCTTAATACACTTGCGTAGTTTTTTTTCGATGTTTCGACAGTGCAATGTGTTTTCTTCTCTACAGTACTTTTTATTCGTTGATAGGGGAGGCT
>JPKZ01002259.1:217753-228731 GCA_000803305.1 Toxocara canis
AAACATATTTATCATCAACATCACTCCTGTGCAGAGCTTTCTGCTGCGTTCGTTTTTTTTCAAAACTCGTTTTCTTTTTCTTCGGATAGTTTTTCACTCCCTCTTTCCCGATCTTTCTTTTTTACACAGTTTTTCTCATTTATTGAATCAATTACAACCCCATTCGCAAAGCAACGAGCAGATAGAAAGCAGCAATTTTGAAGTCGTTAGAGCGGGCGACCACTTTGATCGCAAAATATCTAAGCATATGTTGCCGTTCGCATCGATGTTCGGATGATAGATTCTCGTTGTGAATATCACTTTGGGTGCTTTGAACGGATAGTCGTTCGGGAAGTGTACTTTCAGGAAAAATACTCCGCCTTGATATGGCGAATCAGGTGGACCCATTATTGTTGCTTGCCGTTCAGGTGGATGCCGCGATGAAGCCGAACAACTTCAGGAAAAAGGATTTGCGAAATTTCCGGCTGCTTTGAAGGAGCTTCAAGATTGAATGGCAGAAGCGTTCGGCTAAAAATCCTCGTTTTCGTGCTTCCTGATAGCGAAAATACTGTCAAAAGCATCACGAAATATGAGAATCATGACAAGGTCTAGTGAACCGTAGGCACGCTACTAGGTTTGAAGGGTTGCCCACATATTGTTTAATCGCACAACGCATATTTGTATCCGATCGGTCCGCTTTCTTGAATTCTTGTGCATTTTTGCAACAGCTTTAGCTGAAACCTCCTCTGTACTCAAGCCAACCATGGAAAATCGCGGTTTGTCACTCAAAAAGTGCTCGCTCGAACTCTCTTGATCACTCAAACCGAACTTGATTTACTTCAACATGAAGAAACTGAAATGAGTGGTATTGAGCAAGATGGAACCGGTGCGATATGCGCGCTTTGGCGACAGCACTCGTCAGACCAGCCGATTCGATTCCATCACTGTTCGCAACCTAGTGAAAAATTTATTTCAACCGATCTGACCGCTCATGCAAGTTCCCTACTTAAAATTCGCTTTTCTTAGCAATGACTGGTAGACAGCAAAAGCTGCTCGTTGAAACCTGCGTGCAAACCTTTATGACATCCTTCAGCATGGATGAACAGGCTTGAAACATGGCCCTAAGCGGTGGTCCTTCACTCTACGTGGCAAAGGGATGCAAAGGTAGCTGTAATTTCATCGACTCCCGCTGAGAACCATGCACACGCATGATTGTTTTGACTAGTTTCGGAACGCCTGATGGTCAAGTGCTGGCGAGGCGTCGGGCAAGCAGCCGGGAGCCGAACCCCTTTCTTCCGGAATACGAGGTGGGAAATCCACCGCTGAGCTACTGCCTGCGGCAAGCCCAAGTTGCACAAACCAAATTGCTCAATTCAGTGGTTCCCAAATGAAACGACTGCAGTGACAGACGCACGCGCATGGATAAAAGAATTCAGCAAAGCGCTATAAGCGGCAACAATTTCAGAACGAAACCAGTAACGCTAACCGCGCCGCCGCAAGGCAAACACATGTAATAGAGCATGGGAAAGCACGCTGAATGCGTTCGCACGAAATTTGCTTTTTGCAGATTTTGCAAAGATAAAGTCACAAGATGATTAACATACAGTGGTGCCTGTACGCATTTTATGCCGATGTTATTAAAATGTTTCTGGAATCGCACGTCGCAGCACATTCAGTCAGCTGCGTGCTTCAGTGAAACGTGGAACATGCATTGAGCTGGTAGTCCCCAAGAGCGGCTATATCATAGGCTGTGCGAATTTGGTCAATTTCGAGACGCTCTGCAAATTGGAATCAGCGTACACTTGGGAAGGGGGAAGGAGAGGACGAGGGGTTGCTAGATGTGGTGATCGTGCGCATTGAATGCGGGAAGGGGGTGGGTGTCATGGCTCAAGACACTGCACAAGGGATGGCAGGTGCTATAGCAGTACAATGGTTACTTAACGAATAGACGAAGACATATTACTATGTTGTCCCAAAGCTGTTTCAAACGCTAGTTTATGAACCAGCACTCGTTGCGAGGTGCGAGGTTGCATGACAGGGCTAAAAGCAGTTAGTAGCACAGAGTGGAAGCTGCTGCCGCAGGCACTGCGCTGTAGATAATGTGTGACAGTTAAATTCGCTGCACCACCTGCACAAGATGTGAGTCACTTATTGACAAACGCACAATTCATTCATATTTTTACCCATCCCGTCCCGGCCGCACAATAATTCGACGAATGAGAGAAACTCAGTTGAGTTGATCAAATCAGTTGAGTTGTTCATTATTTACCCCCGAAACAAAATATAATGACAAGAGAGCCAGAGAAATTTCGAAAGTTCCTCCTCGGAGTTGTCGGAATTTTTGAGTGAAAGCCTCGTTCCAAATACTAAAAAAGTGGTAAAAAAGCTGGTTTTCCTTTAGCATATCATTTTAAAAAAATTTGACGCCCATGTGCGTTCCCCGTATAATTGCTGCAGAGACAGGTCGTATTATTGTTGAGTGCGGGTATATGTGAATTTCCAGTCCGTACGTTTATTTATGGTAGTGCGCCCGTTTGACAATTCCGAGTCGTTGGTAAATTTATGGAATTAGAATGATGATTAAACCCATTAAGGTTTGTAAGGAGGCCGAAGACATCACTGCTCCTTCTCCCGTTTCTTAATACCAAAGAAGTGAAGTCGATACGGTCAAATGTGTCACCGTTGTTATTAAATCGAATTCCCATCTTTGTTGGTCTTCATGTTTATCTGCAGGATACCTTCGACTGCCGATCTAGACAGGTTATCCTGACAGAATATGAAGTCTCAGTCAATTCATTTTAAAAAAAAACCTTCAGTGGCGTAATTTTTCCCGTTGAGTTGAAATTTTTTTTGATACCAGCGCGATGCGCATCAGGCGTCATGTTTTGCAGGACATTGTTATAAATTTTTATTAAAATAATCATAATGAAGTTCACTCATTATCTTACAAGGAAGAGCCAACTGCGTATGGAGCAGCGATAGGAGCGTTGCTTACAGTTTACAATGATATACGATGAAATCGCACGACACTGTGAAAGCTAGATTGCATTTAGCGTCATTGTTGATGGTCCTTCGTGTGACCGATATCTGCAATATCACAGGATTACTGCACTACGCTCTACACATACAGAAGATATCGAAATTTGAGCTAACGTTTCATTAATTAGCTGACGGTTATAACGTTACATTGGCTAGCTGATAGCCACAGCGTTAGATGATGGCTATCCCGAAAATCTGTTTCTGGAACTCACTGCAACTTTTGCTAAGAGAACGAATGCGGAGCATATATAACAAGAACATGATGAGGCAAATGTAATGGTTCGATGAAATGGGGATAACCAGATTTATTTATTGGGTGTAGCCTCTGCAATCTTGAGCAGTTGTTCGGGAGTCAGCTCAGGACATGCTTCGTATCCTTCTTCTTCGCCTTCTTTCTTTTCATCGGCACCCTTCTGCAAAACAGCTATAGTCGCACACACAAAGCAACAAATATACCATCACTTATGTGCTTCCCCACTTTCTTCACGTATCCCTTATGTAATCTTGACACACCTTAGCTTTAGGAATTGCAACAAAGAGGGGTGGGGATGGGGGGAGGGGGGGAGTGAACAGTGTCTGCCGTCATGAAGGGGGAGGCCGAAGACATCACTGCTCCTTCTCCCGTTTCTTAATACCAAAGAAGTGAAGTCGATACGGTCAAATGTGTCACCGTTGTTATTAAATCGAGTTCCCATCTTTGTTGGTCTTCATGTTTATCTGCAGGATACCTTCGACTGCCGATCTAGACAGGTTATCCTGACAGAATATGAAGTCTCAGTCAATTCATTTTAAAAAAAAACCTTCAGTGGCGTAATTTTTCCCGTTGAGTTGAAATTTTTTTTGATACCAGCGCGATGCGCATCAGGCGTCATGTTTTGCAGGACATTGTTATAAATTTTTATTAAAATAATCATAATGAAGTTCACTCATTATCTTACAAGGAAGAGCCAACTGCGTATGGAGCAGCGATAGGAGCGTTGCTTACAGTTTACAATGATATACGATGAAATCGCACGACACTGTGAAAGCTAGATTGCATTTAGCGTCATTGTTGATGGTCCTTCGTGTGACCGATATCTGCAATATCACAGGATTACTGCACTACGCTCTACACATACAGAAGATATCGAAATTTGAGCTAACGTTTCATTAATTAGCTGACGGTTATAACGTTACATTGGCTAGCTGATAGCCACAGCGTTAGATGATGGCTATCCCGAAAATCTGTTTCTGGAACTCACTGCAACTTTTGCTAAGAGAACGAATGCGGAGCATATATAACAAGAACATGATGAGGCAAATGTAATGGTTCGATGAAATGGGGATAACCAGATTTATTTATTGGGTGTAGCCTCTGCAATCTTGAGCAGTTGTTCGGGAGTCAGCTCAGGACATGCTTCGTATCCTTCTTCTTCGCCTTCTTTCTTTTCATCGGCACCCTTCTGCAAAACAGCTATAGTCGCACACACAAAGCAACAAATATACCATCACTTATGTGCTTCCCCACTTTCTTCACGTATCCCTTATGTAATCTTGACACACCTTAGCTTTAGGAATTGCAACAAAGACGGGTGGGGATGGGGGGAGGGGGGGAGTGAACAGTGTCTGCCGTCATGAAGGGCATGAGAATGAGAAGCTGTATAAGATTGTTGTCATAACGCTATTAAGGTGTTGTTTGGCACTTTTCTGCGCTTTAAAGTTTCCGATCTTTACAAATACTCCTCCATAGGAAAACGCTATCACATTTTCTTTACAATTTACCAACTGAGTGCATTCGCGTGAGCACATTTTGGCGAAACGTCAAACCTCAGAGCTTCCCAGATTTCAAAATTTGGAAGCTGTCGAACTCTTCAGGCTATCTTTAAATGAGGACGTAATACATCACACCTTTCATTTTACTGTTCATTCTTCTCTGTCTGTGCAACACTACCGGCATTGGCATCCATAATAAAACAGATAAACCTTTGGAAAGTCCCATCTATTGTCGGAGCTTTTCACTGAATTTTTTTTTGTTTTCAAATGCTCTTGTTTGGTTGCACTCGTTACTCATTATTTTCCAGACACCTCATGCAGTCATTGACTGTGATAACTTGAAGGTATGGGTCGCACTGAAAGTGTTATTCATAAAACTTCGAACGAATCGTATCAGTGAAGTAATGATTATTTTTGGCGGAGTAAGGATGATAGCGATGGCCGCCGGATTCCTGTTTTGCTTTGTATACGTAGGGGATTGGTTGCGCAGCGGTAGGCGTAAAGCAGGACGTACGCGAATGCTTGGTGACAAAGCATTCACTCATTTTCATCTTGACCAGCATCTCGACCCGAGTCGCCCACAGCGCTCGCTTGCACGCTAATGCGAAAAGAGTTACGGCGATAGGAGCACATGAAACGCATAGTTCCATCAAATATCAATTTATTATACAAAGCTACTAGCCTGCCATTCCATATGTAAACGATACAGCTGCATACACGTTTGCCCTAAAACTATGCTGCGAGGCCTCGCTGTTCACTTACTCACTTCCCTATGGAGAGGGGCATACAGTGCTGAAGTAAAATGTATGTCCCAATAGCCCTCGTCTTGATTTGTGCAATGTATGCCTGAAAATGCTTTCCTTTTCGTCCCGTTATCTCTGAACGAATTCAACCCCTCCCAACCTCAGCCTGCTCTACATATCACAGCCTAAGTGTGTAACTTAAATCAGCCGTACTACATCAACAGATTTATGCTACGTATGTTTTGGAGTGACTGGGGTCAGCACAGGTGGAAACATAGACGGAAAAGACGAAAGGGGTTGGAGGGGGCGGCTGCCTCTCGCATCTTGCAAACTGCTCGCGACATCGATGCTTTCGAGGAGTTTTCCGATAGTTGGTATGCTGATCAGATCTCTTCAAAATCGAAAATGATCAGGAGAAGCTCAGAATTAATTTCTGCGAGTTTCTTTCCGCAGGTCTTCGTGTCCCGAATTTTGCTTTTGAATTCTCTGTCATTACTAGTAGCTTCCCAAGATCCATCCATCTGCCCTCTTTTTCCACCGCCCTGTGGACGGATTCTTGCATATGTCACTAGGGATGAGTTGGTCAGAATAAAATGCCCCATACGCAGCAGCTTTTTCACCCGTCTTCCTGGCGATTTCTGCGAACGACATGTTTCAGGTGGATTACACATCTGCTTGCGAACTTTTCCCAGTTATAGGAACGTTGATCAAAGTTCATTACCTCACACTGTTTGCCATCCGAATACTGCAGCAAACCGCCGTTTTAAGATTTGGCGGTGGATCTAGGCTTAGGTGTGTGGCAGAATGTAACTTTTGATGTCACCTTCCACGCCTAACACACCTTCTAAACAGATGCTTCTTGCTGTTGCCTTCCACAAAGAACAAATTTGGAAGGGGAAAAATCAGATGCGCTCAAAAATTAGCAATTCACGAACCTTATCACCAGCCGCATTGTCCTTCGATGTACTCTTTGCTTCATCGTCTTCTTTCTGCAAAGTGCCGTCCCATTTTCAGATTCCCCCATCAAATTCCATAATAACTTAACGATCACTGGGGTTATAGCAATTAGAAAACGTAAGGCACTCACATAGACATAATGCAGGCCACGACGCCTTATGTAATTTTCAGACTCGTTGTATTTCTTTTGTCTCACTTAACTTTCAGACACGTTAAATTCGGTCCAATTCGTATGTCTTGTGTACTGATAGTTTTTATAGGAGCGACTGCAGCAGAGGATGCACGGGGCATAGCAACTGGTAGGACTGATTCAATCGTTCGCATCGAAGGAGTTACCGGGTCATCAGCCTTTTTCTTCTTCGTACATTGCAACAACACAACTGTTGACACGAACATGCCTGTTGTAACTGAACAGAAAGGATGCACGGGGCATAGCAACAGGTGGGACTGATTCAATCGTTCGCATCGAAGGAGTTACCGGGTCATCAGCCTTTTTCTTCTTCGTACATTGCAACAACACAACTGTTGACACGAACATGCCTGTTGTAACTGAACAGAAGTAAGAAAGAATACGTGATCATCTTTGACACTCTTTCGTTGCCATTCGCCGTTAGTGACTACAAAACTGAAGCAAAGAAAGCGAATTGCCCTTCGGTTATGCGAGTGGGAAACAGCTGAAGACTTCTGCTACCCCTTATCTTAGCGGAACCTTTCCATTAGGAAGACGTATTGAATGTTGCTTGCGGAACTAAGACAGCAAAGATTATGTTTTCCAAGACTGAAAATTTTCGACATTGCCCATCTCTGATCATCTTGAAACAAGGTAACGCCTCGTTTCGTCATCCGATCAATAAGGGATCAGGAAGATCACACTGAGCAAAAGAATGCAAAGGAATTACGCCAGAAAATTATCGCCAACTCTAGATATTAAAATTGCATATGGTTCAGCTACAGTGAACATGCCTCCAAAGTTAGGAGCCCGCATGCAAAAGTGAGCAGAAGCAGAGCTGATTCGCGTACTGCTTATTCAAATTCTATACAACAGGACCGATCAACGTTATGACTGTGAACACAAACTTTATTTTAAATGGCAAAGCAAGCAATATGCTCAGCCAACATGGAAACGACTTAATAAGATACTAATATGCCTAGATCACAACCACGCTGGAAAATGAAATTTTAGTTAATTGATGCCACGAGAAACCAATATCAAAAAGAAGTCACTTCGGCTAAACTATGCACATTTTCCTTCTCGAACTCATGGCATGTTTTAATACAAGTCTAGCTGTAGAGTTTCACCTTGTCTATCCCTGCGTATGCAGTTGAATCACACTTATTGATCAAGCACATAAATTCAATTTATCTCCTACTACTTCGAATGGTAATTTATTTTGTCAATTTCACGGACCAAGTATCCTGGAAATTATGACTTCCATAACTGACAGCTCAACTTATTGGAAAATACATGTAGATACGTTCGATTAGTTCTCTTAGAAGGTAGCGACAATTAAGCGAGGCAACTTTTGCAGTTGCAGCAGCGCTTTGTTTCATTTCTCTGGTTCAGTCAAGTCCTTAAATACTACGAAATGAAAGAATGAAGGAAAAAACCTGAACTGATGACGAGATGATATGGATAATAATAAATAATACTCGCTAACAGTTCTTCACCAAAGTGGACCAGCATTGCAAACTCTGAGAGATTCACCGCCTAAAGTTCGATGAGCTTTCGAACAGTAGATTAACATATTATTAAAGGAGTCACTGTTTCGAATATAGTTCGCGCCTTGGAAATATGCAAGCAACTCATCTGCAATACGCTTTTGCAATGTTCTTTGCAAAAAGCACATTACTGCAATGCGAGAAAAAACACTTACTCACAACTCCAATTTGGTGAAGCAAGACCTCTCCCGATAGTGACAGCACGAAAATCAGCAGGTAGGAAGACGGGTCAACTTGAACCGACCCGTCGAACCACTTCTAAACTAAAACAATAACTGTTCGCTCTTCTTCATCTGCTTACTCAAACAATATGGAAAATGTCACTAGTACGACTCCAGGAAATTTGCAAAATGAGTGAAATTGCAAAAGCGCATTAGTGGTAGCTCCTTTAGCCCGCTTTCTCAAAATTTTTGCATTCGTTTTGTGGGATTGAAGATTGCAATATGCTCACCCATATGCAAATTTTTAGTCAGATCGGGCTTTTTATATAATTAGGTATCTATAAACTGGGTTGAATTAGACAAAATTCATTACTCTTTGCAACAGACTTCGCAACTTGCATGCATGACAATTACATTACAAAATGACAGGAAATATGATGTCATGGAATTACAAACATATGGTCAGTGAGCTCGTAAGAGTCAGTGTGGTGGCGTAGAAGCAGGATATCTGCTCTCAATCCCCCGCAACCCCCATTCACCCTTCTCATTTTCTCAATATCTTCTCCCCACCTCCCCTCCAGAAAGCAACAACCTTCCGAAAATCCCCTCGAAGTTGTTCAGGTGATATGCAGTCACCGTGAGGGAATCACAGCAGCGAAAGTATCATTGAGATAGCTCACGCTTTAAAGCCGAACTCCTTTAGTTTAAGATATCAAATCGTGCGGATGCTCAACAACCACATCATTCCTTGTGGAATCTCTAAAAACACCGAAAACGCAGTTTTCCACTTTTGCCATTTTTCACGGACAAGCAACCAGTGTAAATTTTAAAACATACCTTGTAAATATAACTTCGCAATCAATCAGTTTAATTCACGCAAGGAACTTCGTTGACGCTCGATTTCATCCACTGATGGTCTGTTAGAGAGCCGGCACTACAGAAAACTGACGATCGCGTGGTTGCTGAAGAATGGTCAACGTTGCTGCAGTAGTTGTGTTGCAGTAACAGTGGAGAAATTGTTGCGTGCAACCGGTGATTGCGAAACATGTACTGATAGGTTTTTATTCGACTTTTCTGAGAGACTTTTTGAGACTTTTTTAATTTGACTTTTTATTAATTTTGGAGAAAATAGGTCATGGGAATGAGCTGAAACATTCTTATGCCCTATCGACCACCGCGGAAGGAAGTATAAGATGGTGTACAAGCTCGCACGTTGGAAGCGACCAACAGGTTCGGATGGTTTCTTTCGCACTGCATGATTGAAGGCTCTGGTAAATGATAGAGCGTTCTCATGAGGCATGAAGATTTCCCGGCGCATAACGGGCGTTATAGAATGCTCAGAGCGTCCTTATGTGAAATGTTGAAGAGAGTTCGTGCAATAATCGCCATCACCGCTGTTTTATTGCACATGGAGGCTGCAATTCTGGCGACGATAATGCTGCTTCAGTGGAGGTACAAGGGACGTGCCAGCGGCCAAAAAGAACTGCATCAAGGAGCAAATCAAGAAGGACTTCCGACGGTCTTTCAGGACCGGCCATACGCGTACGCATCAAGTGTCCGCAAAATTCAAAACATCATACCTTGCTTAGGGCTACTTAGCATACGGTTTAATTTGATGCCAGTTTTCTATACTGCATGCAAATTTTTCAAAAAAAAAGTTACCAGCATATATTAGCCATTGCCGCGATGTGCGCTGTCACAAATATGCATTTCGCGGTGGATTACGCCGACCAAAAATGAGCTGACGACGCTCTACACAACGCACGGAATGGTTTCCCCGTGCAAGTTACAAGAGCCTAGATCGAGGACCCCCAAAATCGCAAAAACCAACATTTTGAGGTTTGTGGCTGACCGATTCGACGTTACAGACTTCTAAGATGATCCGGTTCAGTCATATCTATATTATCAAAGGGTAGAGAATTGAAAGTTGATTACAGAAAGGAAAATCTTATCTTGATCCGATCGTCCGCTTCGGAGTTATTGGATCCCGAATTTGTAATGAAAAGATTAAACTAACAAATGGCATTAGTGCCTGCCTCTCGGCGGCGACCACCCACAGCAACTCACAGAGACCGACTACCAGCTAACGAGCGTTTCAAATAGAAAACGTGTCAATTATAAAATTTAAACACTGGATTGAAATTTCCTGAAAATTTTCGAAAACTAAACGTGATAAAAATAAAGCTGCCCCATATAAGCCTATCAAACACCGAAAACCCCGTAAAAATTGATGATCCCTGGGAAAAGTTACCAGTGTTCGAATGTGCGCAGTGTAGTGCATTAAATTTTACACTATATGTTTCACTGTACTGATATTGCAATATCTGGACTTAATTAAACCCCGTCAGAGCTACCGAGGGGGAGGGAGGGAGGCTAAAAATCTTAACTACATTAAAATAGCTACATACTGATATAGCTGCACAGCTAGCCTTTCGTATAATAAAGATTCATACAGTCTAGCGCGTTCATGTATGCCTTACTGAATTTGTGTGGATAAATGAATGCGCATCATCAACGATGTACCGCAAAAGGGCTAGCGAGCCAAACTGCATGCAACCTAAAGAAAACGGGGCTTTCAGGATTGGAACCGCGTTTCGTTTCGGTTGAGCGGTTTTCAGTCGGCTCAAC
>JPKZ01002259.1:246300-260137 GCA_000803305.1 Toxocara canis
TCCCAGCTGGTCTTTCTAAGAATATCAGTAGGCCGTATCAGCTAGATTCAACGCATTTAAACATGGTCAGACTCGTTTTTATGTAATTCTGGAGACTATCGATGGAAGCGATAATGCGCGCAGAAGTCAAGTCATCATACAAAAATATCTGCAGATGAGGCCGTTACCTGAGTTCTGTGCTAGTAGGTCGCTGTTATGGGCGTCGTTTCGAGCCGCAGTGCGCGTATTGTCTCTTTTTAGAGAATTATCGAGGGCGCACCTATCAGTATTTATGGTCCCATCGTAGAGACATTCGTCTCAACAAACGTACGTCTTCGCACGATTGCTGAGGGTCGCAGTGGACGTCGCATAGTGCAGCTTGTTTTTCAGGTTGTTGTTTCGTCTTGCACTCGTTCACTGATTTTTTAAAATGCGCCTTATTGTCTGGAAAGCTTTCTCCTCCCACGTAGCCGTCCTGTTGAACAGACACTCACTTGGGCATGGCGGAAACGTTTACCTTTCCCTCTAATTAGCGGCCGTCGTTCAAGAATATCGCCATTCTTTTCAGGGTTTCATATAAAAAGCGGTGATAGGCAGAAATTGAAATTCCTGTGTTGATGTATTCACTCCCTCGAACCGTCCGCTTCGCTTCTAGAAATCTATACACTTGGTAGCCTGTACTACTATTTAAGGCATTAAAATGACCGAACCAAATTGCCTAGCTGGTTGTATTTAGCGATCTTCGACTGCTTCCCATTAACAGAAAAACTGCAAACACAAAATTTAACGACCACAATTACTGTCCCTGGAAAATGTTCGTGTGTTAGAATTTCCTGATGTTTAACAAAACACGGTTGAGTTCTAGACTTGTAATGACAACCTAGTGCTGTGAGGTGCTGAAATCTTCCGGTCTCATCGATATGTGTCCTGAGCTTTTCTTTCGCGTCTCTGGGTAGGGATAATGCCGAAAAGCGGCGGAGGTGACGCTGAAATGGCGAAACTAGACGGTTCGAAGTTGTAGGCAATACAGTTTTTCTTTTAAAATTAACTTATGGGCTAGAACTGAGTGGATTGGTGTTGAGCTGTTCGCCTTATGCTAGACGTTGTTGTCCTCTAAAAGAAGGCAAGATTTCACACTTTTGAAAAATAAGGAATTCCAAACAATGAGCAGCTTTGCAAAACGTCGTTCTGACTCTAATAAGGAATGGGGAAGTGAAGCAAGATTCTTGCTTTGCTGTGCTTGCAGAAAGCAGACAGGTTGATCAGTCACGTTTAGAAGCTCGGAAACGATATTTTGTTGCCTCATTCTGAGGATGCGAAAGCGCTTCTGGAGAAGTTGATGCAGGGAATGATGCTAAACTTCGAGCAATTCGTCAACCATCAGTTTGCGAACTACGTCATTCAGTATATTATTTCGGCGCAAGTGTTCACCCGTTACACCACTGAGGCCATCAAGAAACTGTTGTGAGTTCTGTTCCTTTAATCTTTCAAGAAGTGTTCGCAGTGTGCGTGCCTTTAATGTGTTCACAGGAGGAGAAGAAAGAGAAGAATAGTCTGTATTCGCAAGAATAAAGAAAACCGCACAGGGCAGTAAGATATACAAAAAACGGCATAGATATAAATGCACTTGGACGAGCAAACGTTTAAATGAATTGGACATATCTGCATGAAAGAATCGTCTGTAATGAGCGAGAAATGGCAAAAAAGTGAGTTGCACATGTGTCATAGACGAAGGAGAATCGTTCAGCATAATACAGTAAACAAATCCTACGAATATGATATGTGACTCAATAAATGAAACGAGCAATTGTTCGGAGGTCAAATGAGTCGAGGCGGTTCATGAACACGGAGAATCTGCGCCTCAGCGATTCTACGGGGAACTTCGTCCAAAGTACGGAATACGGGCGCTCTGAACTGGGAGCTGTAAAAGACATAATTCACAGAACAGGTTTTGCGCGCTAATCGATAACTATGGGGTCGACGTTCACGCTGATCAAGAAGCGTAAATAGGCTCTCTAGGGATATATCAACGAAACCTCTGGCAACTTTGAAACACAGGGTCAGGTCAAATTTAAGTCGACGATACTCGAAAGATTCGGGACTAAATATTTTTAGCCGTACGATCTGGTTATACGGTATGTATGGCCGCATGAACAGTTTGCGAAATGCATACGGATATAATATTCTAGCATTTTTTCAATAGTTTTTATGTCATTGTCATTGATAAGGTACGGTGATCACGCTTGCATACGGTATTTTAGGATGGGACGACAGTACACAATATATGCTTTACTGTAATGTTCGATGCATCTGTGCTGCAATACATAGAGGATACAGTTAGCCACCTGTAGCGCTTCTGCAGCTACTTCAGTACAGTGCAAGTTCCAGTGCAAAGTTGCACAAATCTTGACTCCATGGTCGCGAATCCTGTCATCCATAGATGGTAAAACTTTGTTTTCGCATTCGGATCACTTTGTAAAATGTCAAAATCGATAGCGGCGTTTTGCAAAGGGCGGTAGTCGGAGAAGGTACCCGCTGACTTTACGGTGAAGCGAAGGTTCATCAAGAAGCTTCTTAGCCACTTTAAGAGTGGACCACGAACGCCGTAAGCTCCTAACTTGTGCAGAAGCTTGCTGTGGCAGAACGCGTCGAAGACCTTCCTATAGTCAATATATACTATATCGGTTTCAATTTTTACCATCAAGTGCACTAATCCACTCACATATTGAGATTATTAATTGGGAAATGGTTGATCGGTCTGGCAAGAAGCCATACTGGCCTGGGTTAGTTAGATTGTTTTTCAGGAGGTGCTGAACTAAATTATCCTTGACAATAATCTGCATCACCTTGAATGCTGCTGATGCCAGACTAATTGGAGGATAGTGCTGAACGCAAGTAGGAGAAATCTGCTTTAGGAATGGAGTGATTTCAACGATCTTCGAGGAGGAGGAGAGTGAGGAGCAGGAGACCCTTCTTTCAAAAATTAAACTCAATGAAGCAGCGATAGTTTATCGGTGCATTTTATGAACTAAGAATGTATTCCATCCGAAGTTAGCGAGATTTTGTTGCTTAACTTATCTGTGGCGTTTCTCACAGATTCTAGAGCCAAATTCACCGATAACAGCAGATGACAGTCGTTGTTTTTGTTCTAATTGTAAATTCTGACAGAAAGTTGTCGTCTTTCTTAAAGATTTCACAGAAATAGTCTGCGAACATATCACACTTGACACAGTCGTCTACGACAGGGCACGATTCGTATGTTTTGGAGCGCTTATATCTTGCTGGACGTATAATTTTCTATTCACGTACCTATAAAATGACAACATCCCCAGATTATGTCAAATGCTTTTCTTTTTCTCTTTTTTTGCAAACTGTTGATAAGGCTGATGCAAATCTCTAGCTTGAAAATTCCGCTTGCCCGCCTGGCTGATGGTGATCAACCACAAAAAATGTTTTTTGGCTGCCATTCGGTTTAAGTATTTGGACAGGGACACGATGGTTGTTTTAACCTTTGCTAATGGGACGCAATCATCAATAATACCAATCAACGACTCGATGAAGCGTGCAAGAAATACATATTCCAATCGATACCTGCGAGCATAGCATTGACGTTAACCCAGTCACCTCCTCTAAAATCTCGGTAAGTGTGAGGCGAAGAAACTGGCGGTTTAACCATTACCTCGAAATGTATGCTGTCATGGTCGACTGTTGTTTTAACCTTTGCTAATGGGACGCAATCATCAATAATACCAATCAGCGACTCGATGAAGCGTGCAAGAAATACATATTCCAATCGACACCTGCGAGCATAGCATTGACGTTAACCCAGTCACCTCCTCTAAAATCTCGGTAAGTGTGAGGCGAAGAAACTGGCGGTTTAACCATTACCTCGAAATGTATGCTGTCATGGTCGACTGTGGAGAAGTTTTGTTCTACGAGCGCTTCGTTTACAAGGATCAAATCAATTGTGTGAAGAAAGTCGAGCATGTTGCCTTGAAGAGACGCGCTGTTAACTAGCTGCCATGCACTGCACTGCCGAATGAATGCCTCAGGCGAACCCGAGAGGTGTATAACACCGTTCTTATTCGAACGCGCTTTAAAATCCCCAGCAATAATACATGGTATACTCGTCGGACGCAGTTGCGTTAGGAACTCGAAAAAATTTATCCATTTCATCCATTGGGTGTACGATAGAAAGGACGATAAGCAAAAATTAAGCGGAACATTTTCTCATAAGCGAAATCACCGTAATGCACATCGCACCCAGAGGAAAAAAGCGTGCTTTCAGAAAACGCGATGTTAAGACCAAAGCGCGCAGGAATCGCTACACGACCACTTCCTTCTTTTTATATTAGAACGCGATTACATCTAAGACTTTGAAGGCGGATTGCAAGGAAAGTAAGGAGTCGGGAATGAATCAGTTAGTCATGTTTCAGAAATAGATATTACGTCGAGAGCTGCGCTATCAGCTAGCAATTTTAACTCCGGCAGCTTGTTCACTATGCCCTGTGGGTTGAAATAAATGCATTTTGGAACTGTTAAATCCATTGAGAATGGTAGCCGGTAACCCAAGCAACCACACACACGCGAACAGAGCCGGTAACCCAAGCAACCTCATTCGGCCCACATACAACAAGCATGTCAAGGGGTAACTACGTCGTCGCAGATGCTATGAGGTAGTTACCCCATTGTTGCCATTCTTACATCAGCTTATGTGAGAAACCATGTGTGGAGGTTCAAATAAGCTTGAGTTGTTGGACGGGAACATGAGTGTTATGCATCTTCTAAAAAATGGAATCCAAGCGCGTTAAATGTACCTTGCGACTATTGTAAAAGTGGGTGCGCTTTTACAGGAGCCGCAAACGATCTTTAATGTGCTTAAAGCAATTCATAGACAAGCTGTGACTGAGAATCTTTACTCCACAGATAACAAAGTTACCCATAATCAGCGAAAAGATCGTTTACGGACAGTAGAGAGCGCAGAATTCTGAGTTACAGTCATCTCGAAGATATTATGAACGAAGCATTAGAGACAGTAATTGCATAGTTAGTATAGATCTACATGGTTTATATGTGCGGTTTATGAATGATCATGTTTGAAAGGAAATGTGAATATCTTTTAAACGAATCACAGTGATTTGTGAAATAACTAAGAAATCCTTTTTATGTAGTTGCACGACGACAACAGTAGCATTAAAACTTATTGGCAGTAATGTGAATCATTTCTGAATTTAATGCTTAAAATGACATCCATCTGACGGCAACTGCCTAATGTGTTTTAAAAATGCAAAACCCAAATTTTTGTTTCGGAGTATGTGGTTTTGATGGCTGATTGTGATTGTAAATACCGGAATTCCAGGAGTTAACTGCTTTTTTTCAGCGTCAACTGGTGAAGATTTTAAGTAGGGATTACTTGATTTGTTAACAGTTGCTGATGATGATCGTTTATAGCGGTAAATTGCTAATTTTATCGCAAGAAAAATACGCATCACACGTCGTGGAGAGGGCACTTGAATTCGGAAACACAAAGGTGGTTGGCGCAATCATGGATGAGATCTTCAATGGTTATGAACACGATAGGTAGGTCGCTTCATTTATTTTAATTTCTCAGCAGTGCATCATGATCATCAATTATTTGCGCACTTTTACGATAGTGCTGTCCTGTTTTCCGTAATATTCGCATACTGCTAAAACACTAGTCTGTGGCATAGGTGGATCATCTTTGCAGTTTCCGATGGCGGAACTCGGAACTTTCCATCCTTTATCTTCATGTCTGAGGCAAGCGAGAATATGCTTTGTAAAAGAAGTTACTGTTACATGTATGATCGGGTTTTCAGTATGGACAATTTTGTTTGCACATTGTTAGTGCGTGAAATCGATCGCAACAGTGATGCATCCTAGTTTCCGTTCCGACTTTCTGGTTTCTCCCACCACCAAATTTTGCTGACTGTTTGCGCTTCATTTACAGTGGCGACTGCCTCGGATTTTTAAATGACGTGTGAAGTAAAATGAGCATTTGCGTTGAGTTGGTGGCAGTGCAGCGATTTACCATGTTTAACAAACCGAGCTGCCTTTCACAGTTCGTGGTCGATTCATGTCTTCGTTCGCAATTCAGTATTGCTAACGGCGAAATTGATTTTTTCAAAATCTAGAGCTTTTTTATCTATCGCAGGCATGTAAGCAGGTTTATAAGGCAGTCACTGAAGGCCCAACGAGGCAATAATGGGGCGTAAGAAAATGGAACAACAGACAAAAAATATTTGAAAGAAGGCAGAAAGGGAGGCTTGGATGGAATAAGAACGGAATTGCGGAAAGAAGGGAAGTTTCAGTTTGGCCTTATTAATTTTTCTCATGCAACTTTAGTGTTGGCCTTGTTTGTTTGTTCGCTTTTATAAATCTCGAGTACTTCAACAACGAGGTCGATCTAATCCTCCCCCCCTCCTCCACCCCTCCGATCTTTCTATCTTCCCAATCCACCCGCTCATTCTTACTACGATGTCGGCCAAGGCCAGTCTGCTCCAGATTCATTTGATGCTTTCATGAAGTGAATTATAGTGACGGAGCGGATGCGTTGGAGATTCTGTTATTTGATCAATTCGGCAACTATGTTGTGCAAAAGATGTTCGAGATAGCGATCGATGTACGCGTTGGCAAACGCGACGGCAGTACGTACTGGTTCGATGTACTCGCTCAGCGCATCCACCAGCGTTATCACCAACTTCGCAAATACTCGTCCGGGTTGCGGCTCATCGGCAGACTTGCTAGTGTTAGTACATTCAGTTATGGTTTGATAGGCATATAATGCAAAACGGTGGACGGCAAGGTAGCAATTAGAGAAGCCAAGTAGTCTACGAGTGTAACATTGAAAACATTCTCCCAGTTTTCTAAGCTGAGCGTATTGTTTTTTCCTCAATAGGAAATTGGTGTATGGAGATTTATTGCGATGTTGAGACTTGCGTTTTCGTTTTCCCACCTTTTCTTCACGTTTTCCAACAACGTATGTTCCATTTTGAAGTTGAGTTCTACACTGCGTGTACCTTACCGCAATTGGATGTGTAGGGAGAGTAAATTTGTAGTATATATAGTCACAGATTATTCCGCAATCCTTGTCGGTGCAGCCGTTTGCCACTTCAAGACCGATATCACGAGAATCGTGTTTTCATGCATGTGAGTGCACTGACTTCGGACCACCCATAATAGAGTCTTCCCAGCCATTGAATAAACTCTTCTTGAAAAACGGCGAAAATTATCTTACCACCCTCCCTCTCCTCTCCATACCAACCTCAGCGTAAGCTGCCGTTCGTGGTCTTCAGTAATACTGCGGGGTGGTGAGGGATTCCGTGCTTGAAACGCCATTCGGCGGCGGCTGAAAGAATATGTTTTTTTGTCGCTGAGTCATAGCGAATGTTTCGAAGCGACCATTCCTTCCTGTCGTACCCTTCTGCTCACTTCCTTATTCCGAAGAGTAATTGAATCAGTTTGATAAGTAAACGTTTAAGGACCCAACACCTACCATTCATCACGTATCGATCGTCGTTGACGCTTCGAATCAACTTTTCATGTTTCTTCCCTTATAGGCTTACATCTCTGCCATGTTTCCATTTTGATAGCTGGTGTTAGTTATGAAGGAAATATGTTATTATATTTGCGATCGTTGAAATATAATTGTACTTAAATGAGGCGGAATGTTTCGGCATAATATATCAGCTTGACTCAACAAAACGAGGTAGGTGTACATTGACTTTTTGATGATAAACAAAGGTCTGTGTGCTAATCTTCAACGAGTATTACTTATTACTTTCGCCTATTCATGAATTGAGCATTGTTCTAATTTCTCGGCAGCGCTCTAATTTTCTTCTTGTTTGGTTACCAGAGTGAAAGGTCCCACGGGCGCGAATTGTACTTACGCAGTGGGCGGTCCTCATGGTGGTAGAAATAAGAGAGGGCGGGGGGGGGAGAGGGGGGTGAAGGGTGCTTCGCATGTCCTTCTGGATATTTTATCGCTAGAAGGGACCGCGAAGTATTGCCTTTTCAACCTCTAGCATTTGTAAAAGTAGTTATATAAAACTTATTACACCATTTACACTCGTTGTTACCACTTTCTTGCTTCAGCTATCTCATTTGCGTTCGCTTTTAGGCAACGGAGCTTTTGATAGCACAAGACTCGAACTACAACGTTGTCGCGGAGGAGTAGGATGATTTATTCGATCTTTTTCGCTCAGAAAGCTCTGCCGAGTCTCTCCGTTCTCCGTTCATATGCTGCTTTTAGTTTGTGCCTTGATTATTTATCTTTTTGTACGGATGTTAACCCTTAAGGGTTACTGCTTGCAAAATTTGTTACATTTTCTTCACTTTTTTAAAGTTGCTTTTGTAAGGAAATCATTTGTTAAATGCTGAGGTCGTTTATTGCGGAAGATAGCTTTAATAAATCTCGCCTTGGTAGGAAAGCTGTCTAAGTACTTTGTTGTTCATTCATCAAACTAAAGTCATTGTCTTTTTATTTTTTCATCCTTGCTCTTTGGCGTTCGATGTCCCCGTTTTTTAATCAACGATTTGCAGTTGCAGCACATTGCATTTTTTTGCGGGCTTGAGTCACCCGTGGAATTTTTTAGCTGTTACTTGCATAGTATTTTCTACCCCTATATGTATCTATCGAATGCGCCGATTGGCTCGTGTGATTAAATATCTGTTACCTATAGGTGAAGCTAAGTACATGTGGGAACCGCTTTTGTGTAAGTCCCTACCTCAGGATGTGCCTCGTATTTCAGCTGATCGACCAAATAGTCGTTTAGGAAGTTGCTACATATATTTTCCTTTGATACCTTACGCAGCTGACTTCTAATATTCCATTATTGTGTTTCCTTCATCCAGTGCTTAGCTTGTCTTCTATCTGCGCTACTGTACACTCATTAAGTTCTTGAAGCATCTCTTCGGTTTCCCCTTCGCCATCCATGTTTTATTTTTTGTTTGTAGTTTCTTTTCTTGTGCAAGTGCAGTAATCTGTTGACTGAGGAGTGTGCAAATTTGTTTCCTTGGTGATCATTTTCAACAGTTGATTTATCGCAATGTTCCCCGCAGATACGGATCAGATCGTATCTGATAGAGATTAGAGAGTATTTTGTTATTTTGTCTGTTTCCGACGTCTGTCTTTTTTTCATTCTTTTCATTGTTGTCTTCGAAGCCGCAGGGTGATGTCTGGCTATGAGCTGTGTGTAGCGAAAGTTAAAAGAGCATGGCGGTGTTTCACCAGTAGTCAGAAAACAGTGTAGTTGGGCTCATTTTATGGGTTTCTTTTACTTGCGGCGGAAAAGACGCTAGATGGCCGAATTCTTTACCAACGAGTCCGTTACCAACGGTAGTTCGGTGTTATCTCGTCCGTAGGTTGCGTCCGATACGAAAGAAGCTTTGAATGAAATTATTCCATTTTCTATAACGCTTCCATATTTTGCGCTGCCTGTGTAGTTTCCCGGTTACAACAGGAATATATGCTAAGAATTTCTGTTTCCGTGATCGTTTTTGTGTGTGGACGTGTGGGAAGAAAATAATTGCGACGTAAACGTTTCCTCCTGTGCCGTTCAATAAGGTTTGACAGCCGGATTTAGATTACCTGTTGAAAGAGTTCTTTTTTTTTTTCGCAGTCCAAATTCCCAGCGGTCTCAGAAAGCGATACAAGACTGCAAATGGTGCAAATGGTTCGCTGCGCAGCTGAATGTAATTTTCTTATGAACCCTTTTATGTGGAGACGAAATGTGGAATTGGTGTCGGACTCAACCCAGATACGATTCACCGAATTTCTCGCGGCATTTCACTACATTTATCGTTTGCGTTGTGATTGATTCGAAATGAAGGAATTTGATCGTATGCTGTAATAATAAATGCGGAGAAAGCTGCAGCTATTAACGCGCAGCAATATTTTATTTCATCGTTCATAGTGATCCGCGTAAAAGGCGTATTACAGTTTTTTTTGTAGACTGCTGAAATTTAATTTGCTCGAAGGTGGGCGTTATACTTTCCATGCAAAGCACAATAAACACTAAGTTGAGATATTGGTGCCAACGATTAGCTGCAATTAAATAATGTTCATTGCTATGCTGCAATTGTGAAGATATTGTGCTCGTCATAGGCGGTGAATGTTATTCGATTAATTCATACATTTTGGGAAGACGTTTACTTTGTTATGTTTGTTCGTTTCATTTTGTGGAATACTTCAGTGTAGTTTCATTCGATGAAGGTGTTCGCTTTTTTTGCCATCTGAGTATTTTTCTTTTCGCAGTGGTGGTGCTGATCGTTACGAGGTTTATCCAGTTTAATTTGTTTTACTAATTTGCGAAAACGAAGAAGTCGACCTATACCATGCTATTTTGCTTTTGTTTCGATTAAAGTTTGCTATTGTCCTGTAATACCGATTTGGTATTTGCTGAGTTATTTCTTTGAATTGCAAAAGGTTTTGGGGTTGCGTAGCTTATTAATTCCCTCGGGACGTTTTATAAAGGGCATCAGGTGAAATTTTTTGGGAGGAAAAACGATGTTCAAGCAATCACTTCGATCACATTTTGCCTCTGCTGGAGAGGGAGAGTGAATCGCTGAGATCTAACTACATTATGGAGGAAAATGTCGTACTTATGCTTATGTGATATACTTAAGAGCACTTGTTCTGCAGACGCTTATTCGATACATGTTAGTGTGGGGTAGATTGCAGTTGAGACCATATGATGCGTCGTGGCCGAGGGAGTATAATAGATCTATGCTGGCCGTTCGGCTCGTTCAGCCACAATCATAGCACAACAAGCTGAAAATCAAAAGTCAGAGGTCTCGTCAAATAGACTTGGAGCAACTCAGAGCTTCGATAAATGGGAGATAACAAATAATACCTGATTTTCAATTTCTTATGCTATGATTATGACTTAAGAAGCCAAAGCATCGGCATGAACCTATTATACCAATTCGACCTCGACCCATATACGGTCTCAGTCAAATGCCGAGGGGAACTAGCAGCTTCTGATTTGCTCTTTTCACTCATACAACTTGAAGCGTTTTCGAAGAAGAAATAAATTAGCTGCTGTTGTATGCTGCTTACACGATGTTCAGCGTATATATTCTTCATGAATAACACGATCGGAGAGACAGCACAACAGCAAATAGGCAATGATCGAACTTCTTATTTGTTATTATTCATTAATGGGCCACTCCCTAAAATTGGGTTGTTTTTTTTTTCAGTAGACATCTTGTGAATATAGCCGATTTATATGGACCGTGGAATATTGGGCTTTTTCGTAGCTGGGCTTGCTTGGTTTACAGTGCACCTTGTTTATAGCGAAAAAGCTAACCCCATTCAATATACTCCTTTTTTTTTGTCTTGTGCCTAGCACTATCCATATATTGAGAAAGCACTAAACGTGGTGCGGAACAATGAGGCACACAAGTTCCTTTTGTTGTCAAAGCACATAAATCAGGGCCGCAGATGCCGCGTCACATCGGCGTTAACACTGCTGGGCTGCTTCGAATAGTTTCCTGGGCTACGAATCGCCATAAAGAGTTTGACTTCTACCTGCCGATGCGGTTATCATAACCACGATAAAATCGGTTTCAATTTCCCCACGGTCTCAGTTTTCGTTTATCTGTTTCGTGACGGCGCGTCTACGATGGAAAGCAAGCAGATGCTTCTTTATCATCGACTGTTTTTTAAAATGTCCATATTCATTTTTCGGCCTTAAAATTCTTAGGTTTGTCAGACAGCTTAGTTCATTTCATGAAATGGATTGGTCTCAACACTGTAGTGATTTCGAGCAGTGTATTGCGATCATTACCTTCTTTAACCATTATCAGCAAAAATGTCGTCACTTTTGTTTTGTCGGAAAATATTGAAATGACTTCAACTGTAATTCAGGTCATCATTTGGCGACGAGAAGAATAAAGCGACTAACAAATGGAATTCCACCAAACTGAGGTTCGAGGTGTCGATCAACTTAGATACCTTTGCTATGTCACGGGAAAAGGATGTTCAGTTGAGGGTGGGAAGTCGAAAAGCGTTCCGTGTTGGCTGAGTTGAAAGTCGTCGGACTGCTGTTTATCGGGGTCTCGTGAGTAGGCTGAACACAGTTACGGTTGGGCGATAGAACGGCTGCCATTTCCAGGTAGCTATGCGCACACGGAAGCACGTGAAATTTGGGGAATTTAGGTTTCAAACGTGCACGCCCATGTTCCTCTCTCTTCTCTTCTTCCAATGCCATCGGATTTTTGCAATGTTAAAAACGGCCGAGATAAGAACTGACTATAAAGACTGCGACTACTTGCTTTAATTTATAACCCATTGTGTTCGCTAGAAACGTTTAATGCCTGTACGCCCCACAACCTCAGATAGCTCATGATCCTTTCGCATTACTTACCTCATCACTGCACTTAACGTTTTGGAATTTGTTGCATTTTACCACAAACTTATAGTGGCTGAGCTTATAGTGATATTTTGTCTTAAACCTTTAACTTATACCCAGTATGGGGCTCCAATGTTTCTCAATCGGACCAATCAGTTGACATCTAATCAGGCTTGCTGTAATCGCTCAGGCAACGAAAACTAGTAAAGTTCGCATTTAAACGTAATGGGATCTGCTGGGGAGTTTCCATGAATGAGTCGTTTATATTCCTTTCAAAGTTTCCGCTGAATGGCGCCGCGAACACTAGATATCAATTTAAATAAGTGATCTTAATGATTGTTTCAGTGAAGCGAAACTTATACGGTGCTACAGTATCTATAATGAAAAAAAAATGATTTGTTTCAATTCAAGAAGTTTGCGGTTAAAGAAGACGTTTATTGATAGAGAGCTGTAATTAAAGAGAGAGTCTTCTATATTGAAATTTGCGCGGAATTCCTTTGCTCATTGGCGCTCCAGTTTTTTGTAGTTTTGTGCTAATGCTCATAAAATAGAATGCAACAGCTTAAGATGGAACGTAGATTCCTTGCCTCCCACCAGGTTCAAACTGCTCATTATTTTTATGGGCTAGCTAATTAGTAGTGGGTTTATCTACGGAGCGGAACATATTCAAAGAAGTGCTATTGTCGCATAAGTTAAGAATTACCACCTCGCCTGATATCGCTGACTGCAATATGGTCACCATGATGTCCCGGTTGCGAACTGGGTTATTAATCCAATAAGCCTACGCCTGCATGACTGGCCTTATTTGGCCCAGCCAGGTTTAGTTAGTGGTCATGATTTTTCTGCTAGCTTTAATTACATGAGTGGATATTTAAAATCGAGGATTTAAAGTGTTGAAAAATACTGTCGTCTGTAATCTCTTCACGATATCTTCTCGATGTTAGAGGGGCTTCGAATTTTCAGCGATATCCTTGATGTATTAGTTGCTTTCAGCAGTCCTTGTTAAGTAGGTGGGCTTGCCCCTCCCAATTTCCAAACGTCGTATGGCTTGAACTTTCTGCTGCATTAGTAGCTCACTGAATGTGCTTTATAACTAGGCTACTGGAAAGGTTACTTTATTCACTTTTTTTCGCACTCAATTTTTTAAACACTCGTAATCGCTTAAGAAAATTGACTGCACAAGGAAGCGAGAATTAATTCCTAAAATGCAAAGTATTCGAAATTGTTCGCATCGTACACCATAAATCAGTCACTTTCTCTTCTCATTTAGCCCTCTCAAATGATGCCCCTCCGGCCATCGCCGTCCTCAAGTTGGAAATTTACACAAGTCGCAGTCGCCTTCTTTTGCTGTGCAACTCACTTTTTTCCTCTAGCTGATCCCCAACTTGGAAGCTGCTGTCTTTAAGAAGTTTCCTTGGATTAGATCTCCCTTAAATTTCGCCTCTTCCGTCCCCTCACTTATCAAAGTCATTTCGCATCTCTCCCCT
>JPKZ01002259.1:275602-288402 GCA_000803305.1 Toxocara canis
GTCGTAGGCTGATAACCAGAATTGGTCGTCGGGGTTGGGGAGTTTGGTGGGAATCGGAAAATTCGACTGACCATAACTCAAGAACAAAGTATCGCGGGAAATTAGTAAAGGCATACTTGAAAGTTTCAGGCCAATTACCATCGATTAGGTGTACTCTACTAATTCCGAGAATTCGAGCAAAAGTTCCCTTGATTTTTTCCACCGTTGCCAAGCGCCATATTACCAGTGCCATAGTTCCTCCTATGTAAAGCACTGCGCTTCAGCAGGGAAGTGAATTCTGTTCCGCCCAATGACAAAAAAACGTCACAATCTCTCTGCCAGAACGTCGCATCGACGAAGTGCGAATTGGCAGTGATTTTGGTGGCGCTTGGACAAAATAAATTTGGCCAATGATAGTTCGCACATCTAATCTGCGTCTCGAGAAGCGAAGGAAGGCATTCCCTAATCCTCTGGCCATTTGGTCTCGGCAGGATAGGAATCCCCCTCCTCCCCTCCCCTTGTTATGATCCTGGTTGGTGCTATGCTATTTATGGGGAACAAAAGCAATTAAACTGGATAATCGAACTCCTTTAACCGTGTCAGGATATGATGTCATACGGATCCCTATTAACACCCTTACATGTAAACTGATCGATGCAAGCTGATCCAAACTTTTCATGTGGTTCAATTACGTGCCATTGTTAAAGCATTTCCCTACCTCACAGTTATCGTGAACCAGAAGAAGCCGTCTTGCCTTGCTTCTTTTTTGTTAATCAGAAGCGAATCTTTTCCACGGCCATTTTCACATATCTCATTTCAGAAGCAAAAATGCTGGCGTAATGCTAAGCGACTGAGAGCTCACATCTGAGATCAGCAAATGCGTTCTAGTGTTTCCAGAATTAGAACATTTCATTTTATGCAATCAAAAAAAGCGCTCAGGGTGGTCTGAAATCATTAACGTCATCTTAGTGAGGCAACAACGTTCCAGTGCCCCACACCTCTCAGAATCCGGATGTAACCAATCTGGGGAAGAAGAGGTTTCGCATAATAACTTCGTTCAGTTATCGCAATGAATTACGCATAAACACTGTACTAAAGTCGTTTTTGCAGATGCGGATTTATCTCTCGCGATATAAAGCCGGGCAACTTCGCAGTTGGACTACGGGAGGACATGCAACATAAAACGATATTTCTCCTCGATTTCGGTCTCGCTAAGAGATACTCCGATAGAGTCAGTTTCAAAATTCGTTAGAAAAGAGCCATCTAGTTGCTGCTTAAATAGCTGCTATTGAGGCGCATTTCTAGTAAGGTGTACATACTTGTAAGTTGTGAGTTTATATAGAGTCGTTAGGCTGATACAATTAGCGGCAGTCAAATGAAGGACATTTTTCAGTCACAGGAACGAGTGGTTGTTCGTATATATTCACTTGTTTGCACTGTGCAACAATGCTTAGAAATTATGTGTAGCTGAACGCCATCAACATAATGGTGGCGTCCGTGAGCATTGGGCGAGGGCTAGAAAATGAGAAAAGGATGGTGATCTAATGGGTTTCGGGGCACCGTAACAAAGTACACAGAATATATCTTCAAGCGAAAAATGATGCGATCGGTAAACCCGTTCAGGCGAGCGCATTACCGATATCGTGGGGGCAGCTGTGTGGAAACCATTGGTAAGCAGGATAGTTTTTATCGTGCCACAGCATTTTAAAGGTCTTCTCACGCCTTCACCGATGACGCGTAAATACGCGAACAACATTTTTGTAATTTAGAAAATCTTGGGAGTGGGGAAGGTTGCGGGGAAGGGGGGAGGGGAATGAGGAGGCGGACTCCCTGCGCAACCGTCCTCCCTGTTTAGGCGTTCCTGATGGCACTTATCATATCATAGGGCAAATGGTGACAACGTTTCATAGGTTACCACTCTTATACGTGATTTGGTTGATTTATCCTGTTGAAAAGCTTTTTCAAATGGCAAAGCTTGTGGTCGACTTCACAAATACGCAAAAGCTAGCTCCTTTCGAATACGATGGAGCTTCCTCTTTTCTTTTATTCACACTCAATTGGTCATTTATTGCCCAACGGCTACTTTAGTCGAACGCATGTTGCACTATTCAGTGGTAGAGATAAATGTACGTACTGTTGTGACCTATTCCAAAGGGGAAGGGGACTTATCGAAATGTTACTATCTGAAAGTAAACTGTGCCTTAACAACATTTCTGTATCGTACGATATATGAGTCGATATTGACGGATGCGAGGTATAAGGGCATCCTTTGGAAGCATCCGTGACAACTCTGCCACAACGACGTCGTATTGACGAGCTGATGGTATAGGAGCGCTGTCCCGAAGTACTCGAATCGAGCTTCCCATACCTCACATCGCCATATATGATGTGCAACTTTTTGTCTGATAGAGTGACCTTTTGTCCGGAATATGCAACCTTTTCGGAGGTTTTGTCTGATAGAGTGACGTCATGATGACGCAGATTCACGAAGTTCAGTATTCTTAAGCTATTCAGGGGCTGATAGTTGGTTTGTTCAATGGACTACTGCAAATCAGGAAAGTAAGACGCGCCACATGTTTTTGCACGACGCACATCTTATTCGAACATACTCATGTCTCAAGTGTTGAGCGATGGCATGTGGTGTACGCCGGACTTCGGTTAGCTAGGGTAGCAGTCCACCAACTGAAACGAGGGATTTGGGGTGCTCTTGGCCGCGAGCGTGACGTGATTACAGCCAGGCTAACCCTGAGTTCTTTATGACTGACAAAAACGTTAAAATCTAATGCATGCAGGACGGAAACGCGTATGCATCAAGAGGTGTGGTTGGATGGCGTGGCACGACGAGATACGGCTCCTTAAAAGCACATGAAAGACTCGACCTGAGTCGCAGGGATGACGTTGAGTCCTGGTTCTACCTTCTGGTTGAAATCACCGCCGGTACACTTCCTTGGCGACACGTTTCCGGTAATAATATGCATAAACTAATGCGCAAAATTTCATTGTTTTTACTACACCTCCCTTTTCAGCTTCCTCCTAACCGTGAGTTTATCTTGGCCATTTTCTGAGGTAACATGGCGCTTTCAAATACGACAGTGTTAGTTCTTTGATACGAAGAGGTAACTCGGCTTGACTTGAGATGGACTGCCATGAAACTGAACCTGAGAATCCCGAAGGCATCATTCCTGACTCTGGTTGAGAGGTAATGAAATTGGGCAAGACAGTGGAAGCATAGATTTCGACAATGATCAAACAAATACACTAATATATTAGGCGATACGTGTATTAGACTGTAGGGATTGACATATGTTAAACTATATTAAACTAGTATATATGCATATATACACATATATATACATATATATAACTACTGGGATGAAACCGCCGGCACGGCCGTCCTCGCGGGAAGAACGGTTTTTTCATGTCCAGGCGAACTTTTGCCTAGCTGAAAGCATTGACATGTTTATGGGATTAAAACGTGCAGAAATAAACTTATCCGACCCTGGGTTGCGTTTGCATTCTGCAAGGAAACAACCCCTTTTACAAAATAATCGTTTCATCACCTCATGTTACGAAGAGAATTGTCATAACGCCTCCCGTCCGGAGTATGCAACCTTGCCCACTCCACCGGACAGCAGTGTGTGAGCACAGCAAAGCGTCGTTTGACAACCGTTCGTTGAGATCGTAACAACGTACGAGCGGCCAAGTTGATGGCACGCAATGCAAGTCGGATACATCTGCTGCACAACTGCCCTAAGCAGTACGATCGCTTGCTGACCGCTATTGATGCGATGGTATTCGAAGACGAACCACACTACCAACAGATGTACACCATTCTCGAAAATGTTCGTTGATCTCATTACGTATTCACAACCTCCATTGTTCTCACCTCTGCCACTCCGCTGCCGAACAAAACGAAGACTCGTTCGACGCGTTTCACCTAACTCAACACTTTCGATTTTACGCCTTTAACAAAAACGCTAAATTATTCTCTATATCGCAGAGCTTTAACGTGTAAACAGCATGGAACTTTTAGCTGCAACACGCTTTTGAACACCCAAATTCTACGTTGCGACGTTCCTTTTGGCAAAACAATCGTTTTATTTTACGAGCGTTCGCGTCGGCAGAAATCGTGAATAGCCTGCGCTCCACTTACCTCCGATAACGCTTGCTCTAAAAAGTGAAAACAGCACTCGGGTTTGATATCGATTCCGGCTGAATCTCGCTTCACCACTGCAAGTGCTTATTTTATGAGTATGAACCCACCGAGGTTCTGTCGAAACTCGTATCGATATTGACCGACTCATATTATTCGTGGGCCTCTTTTGGTGGAGCCCTTAATTTATTTTTGAGATGTACATAGCCAATGCTTTCTTTAACATAGGCATACTGCTGAGTGGCAAAGTCAGGCGTTCACATTTCATTGAGCATGTTTGGTCACGCTTACACAACAGAACTTCGGACTCTGCAGCCAGATGCCCAATAATAAAAAGGAAGAAATTCTACAAAAAAAGTACTTTTAGAATTTAGCGGATCTTGGGTTCCATTTAAATAGCACTGTCCTCAAGTTTCGGAAAAGACCTCACACTCCCCCTATCCAATTTTGGGACGCCATTAAGCTGCTGCCCGTAACTTGTGTGTACCAGACGGCGACAGATAACTAATAATTTGGTCAGCGCCCATGCAAGCACATAAAACATTTACCCCTTTTCCCTTTAAATTTGATTTGATGGAGGTCTCTTTATTTCAGTTAAACTGGAAAGAGGAGATTCGCAAAAACTCCTAATTTTTTGAAATGAACCTCAAAATTTTTAGTTTATTGCTAGCTAATCACGTCCGACCAGAAGTGGGATTTTTCGGAAGGAGACATGTGGTGACCATGCAGTACGTTGTTCCCGCTCTGATCTGCGTTTATGGACATATCAGCGAACACTTATCGCCTCGAAGATACTTGAAAAAAAGTGACCGATCAAGTGTCACTTACATATGTAGATGAGCAAGATTATTCTGATTAGATGGCTTGTAAATTAAGGAAGCAATTGACCGAATGAAGACTAATATAGAAATCTCATAGATTTGATTGCAAGTCCGACCGCATAAACGATAGTTAAATATTCAAGTTCGGTTTGGTAGGTTGCGATCGGTTGCCAAGCGTTTGCCAAGCGATCGGCTTGGCAATCGACCGTGTGAACGCTAAGCAATCATAGAAATAAGCGAAGAAACAAACGGATGAACGGGAGCGTAAACAGCTGCAACAACTAATTAGTGGTATACGGTATTGCACGAAACAGCTAGCTTGCGCGATCGAGATGGACGTTTCGCTGCAATATTCACTACTGATACTGTGCTTATGAATTCAACTATTGCGTCAATTTTCTTTTCGTGAAGTCATAATTCGTGTTTAGAATAATGCGAGAGTCCTAAGTTGGTAATTTAATGAATGCCGACGCAAACACGCAAAACGTTTTCTCCTTTTCACTTTAAATTTGATTTGAATCTTACTCTAAGCGTTAATGATTTTGAAATTCGTAATTGGCCAATTAAGCAGAAACTTAGAATTCCAGCAAATTAAATAAGCAGTAGTCTATATATATTCTATTTATTAGAAATCACCAATTTTTGGCCTATATACCCTTTTTAAAATTAATACTTCTCCCCGCAAATTTTGGTTACATATTTATAGGGTGAAATTACATATTTATAGGGTGAAATCTTCGCAAGAAAAATTTACTTCTCAGCACGCGACTCATTATTTTCCAGCCTTCTTGAAGTAGTCAGTAAGCCAAGTTGAATGGAGCAATCCGCTGATTTCTTCCATTCTTTTGCCGACTTTTTTGCAAATCACCGATGCGTATTCCTGCGTCCTACTTGATGCAGTAACCATTTCCTTCCTTTTTTTGAACAATTATCAGAACTCGGCTATCATTGCATTGTATAGGTCTGTAAGCAGAACGGAATCGATGTGCATTCATGTTTCGACTGGGAGCAAGAAGACAGCTCAAGACGTCCGCAAATGAAGCGCTCAGCGACTGCCTCTGGGGACACAGCAATCATATTTGATGAAGACGATGAAGTTAACACTTCATGCGATTCACCTGAAACCTATACTTCCATGTGACCTATCGCATACCGTCTAATCACCCATAGAGATCCGTGGGCTGTTGCACCAGATTCTAAGTGGACGGCCCAATTAGGACAGCTGTCTTCTCGCAGTATCGGCATATAAAAACCAGACATAAGCATCTCCAATGACGAAGTGGCGTTTTTCCTCAAGATATAGGAAACTTCTCCAAACACCTTTACGAATGAACACCGAACTGTATACCATTTACGCTGCAAAGTAACTCCTTAAGACTTCATGGGTGATCCTCTTCCTCCTTCTTTCCGCTACCACTACAGGTATTACATGTGGAACATGGTTCCTTCGACTTGCTACCTCGTCTTTATATTCTCTTGCAAGTAGCAAACTGTAATAGGGAAGTCATGACCAAGATGGCTATCCTCAAGCAGGCTTCCTTGTTCTCCAAGTAGCTCTACAAGACTTCATGGCAGCTCATTTCCCACCACCTTCGCAGTTTGCAGTCTGAAGCTACACGTTAACTTTAAGATTGCTTAGACGCAAAACGACAGTTGCTGAGCTCATTTCATGTCTCCACGTGGGAGACAAACCATCAGGGTTCCAGATGAAAAGAAATTTTTAAATTGGCGAATAAAAACCACATTATATTATCGATAAGTCGTCTATGAAGCAAACTCAGAGCTTCATGACTATTTCATGCTTTTCCGATCAATTGTAAATCACTGTGAATGAAACGTTCCGGAAAGAGACTGTAACGGAAGGAATACGAAATGAAGAATGCCGTATAATCACCGCTAGAAACCTCGGAGCTTGTGTCGCCTCCATTCAAGAACATGTTTACTAAAGAACATTTACAATTTGTTTCGCCGCACTGAAATAACAGCGGCTTTTCAGCTCATCGAATTTTATGTGTTCTCCTTTATAAAGCGCGGTCGCATTCGATTCCGGTACACAGAAGGCGGCCATGCGCATATGTGATCAGTGATTCTGAAGAACGGTCACTGCTCTACATCCACAGCAGTGTCATTGTTCACTTTTCCATAATAAAAAGAATGTGCCTTTTGATATGGGAATAACTGAGATTCAGTCTATATTCGTGTCCAAATATAAAATATTACTATTTCTTAATGAAATGACCGCCAGTGTGGTGGAAGTGTAGAGTGAAGATAAATGAAGAATTTTCGACGTATCCTGTTTTAACATTTCGTTCACTGTTTCGTTGAAAAAACACAATAACACGATTTAGGCATTGCCTTTTTTGCTGGAGAAGCGACCCTGTATGGTCACACTCATTAAGAATGGTGAGAATAATGCCGGAGAAGTTTTGGCAAAATTGGGTTAGTAGGGGCTGAGATTCATAGATGGTCCCACATTTCGTGCAACTCCGCCCTAAATGGAACCCCACTTGCTCTCATGGTCTCACTGGTGTCTACCAAATATCAAATATACATTGGTCTGTACCAAATACAGGTCCCGGTGCCCTGCTGAAAGCAAAGCGACTTTCTCGAACGTGACATTCGGAAGCGACCTGACAAACATTCAGCTGTTCCACGGTACTGATGCTTTTTCTCAAGTAGGCTATTCGCTTGTCCGGCAACTATGGGTGTGTGGCGTTTGCAAATCAATTTGGCGTAGAAGTTCTACATTCGCTTTACTGCTAACATTGCATTATTCGAACGCTGAACAGTACCAGTTACGTCGATTAGGCGCTCACGCAAAATTGCAATCGCAACGCACACTGCAACGACGTTACGCTCTGCACGTAAAGCGTACGAGCACGCCTATGTTGTATATCTGTCCGCTGATTTCAATTCGGCTAAAGCTGAAGTTAGGGTTATGAAAATTTCTAGTGCAAAATACCTCACGCTTACTCGTGAATGCACTTCAATACACTTCAATATCAATTTCCAGAATGATCAATCAACATTTAGCGCAGTAATGTGTCAAAAAAACTTAGCCGAGCTGACGCGAGTCTTTCAGCCCCAAACGTTCCCCTTGTGTTCATTGTCTTGTTTGCTGATTATTTCCGGTAAAACCCACAAAGCACTCGACTGAGTATCGTTTGCGCATGTCCATATCGGCAAAATTGCACAAACCCTGTGTGACGTCAGACTGGTTGAACTCGTTGTTGGCGCGCGAGCTTCTTCAACTACGAGTTTATCTGAAGATCGCCTGTTTGCACCCATAGTTTCAAAAAAAAACATCCATTTCTATTGTGAATAATCAAGGAGAAACCGCTGAACAGGAAATACGGCTCATAGACATCTAGAAATAAACACGTTTCTATAGTTTCCGTAAAGATCAGTCAGGTTTGGGATCAGCCGTCTTCATATTCGCATCACATTCAAACTTTTCCACTTTGATAATAGAAGAACCAACTTGAATACACTTGATAGTCGTTGGCACATAGTCTCATAATCTTGCCATGATATCTTCACATACCGTTATCACTGTGACGCGTTGTAGCGCACAAAGTAGCGCACATTTAAAAAAACTTAACGACAGTGCGCATTCTGGCGTTCGTCCCCAATTTTGTGTGCGAAACGATAATTGCGTATAACAGCTGCCGGTGGATTTCTTATCAACAATTCTTCTAAACAGCTCTATCCTCTAACCGCGACCATTTTCCCGAAATTAGCGCACAATTAGGAAACTATAAATCATTAACGCTCCAAGGTACACATAAAGCTGTACCTCACTATCAGCTGGATTTCACGGCCTGCCAGATGCGCAAAGCGATACGATAACGTGATATCAGAACTGCTGATAACGTCGTAATATGTTAAAGTTGTATGGTACTGACTAGATTCGTCTTCGCATAGATAGTATTCCAACACGATTACTTAGATAGTATTCCAACACGATTGCGTTTTAGCCGTTTAGCGAGGATGCAGTGATGATCGATGGAAACAAGGAAGACCATTCTATACCGCTTCTTCCGCTTGACTACAAAAACACATCTCATGGAACTCACGACAGCTGAAGGTCTTGTGACGGTAAAATGCAGATCACGTGAATTCTAACCATTTTTTTACAGTTATAATAGTGATGCCAATGGGCGACAAAGTAGTTCTACGGTCTTCTAATTCTCTATTTGTTTTGCTTCCCAAGCGGTGGGTTTTCCACCGCACAGGATGGCAGCCGTGTACCGAGCGCTTTTAAACACCACGCTGCATTGATGCACGAAGTGCAAATACATTGTAGTACAGGTTTAACTGTAAGATGAAAAGTTTTGAAAACTTTTCCAAGTTCGATTATTATTTAAGAAAATATGATTAGTAACTGAAATGAATTCACAGAGCCTACGAATGCACAGAAAATGCTTGCACCACACTAACGTTATCGGCAACTACATACTGCAGTTTCAACAGCCGCTCAGCTCTATAAATTGACCAATGGAATTGATCTAATTTTTGACCAACAGCGGACGCATAAGAAACGAATAGAAAACGAACAGGGAACGGTTAACAAACGGTTAGGAATAGAAGTGTGAACGGATAACAAACGAGTAGCAAACGAACAAGCGACGGATAAGAAATGGAAAGGAAACGAACAAGGATCAGATAAGAAAAGAATAGGAAACGAACTGAGATCGGATGAAAAAGCAATAGGGATGCAACAGGTAACAGATAAGAATCGGATATGATAGGAACAGGCAACGCATAAGGAAGGAATAGGAAAAGAACAGGGAACGGATGGGAGACGAACAGTGAACGAATAAGAAACGAATAGCAAAGAAAGAGGGAATGGATAAGATACGAATAGGAAACGACGGTCACCTTATTCTGTTTTTGCTGAAGGACCAGGTAAGCGGAGCGGAGAGTATGATCCTTCTAGCACTCTTCTGCAGAAGAACGGTAAAGAAAGCAGAGGAGTCAGAATCGCCAGTAGGCTGACCACAACAAGTTGCTGAAAATTGGTTTTATAAGAGCAACAAGCGAACGCGGTTCACTGATCGCCTTCAGAAATACGTTGAAAGGCAGCTTGTCTCATCAGTGGAGCGTCACAAAAAAAGAACTGTGGCAGTCGTACTCCCAATAAGTATTGAGTAATCATCGATAATAATTTAAAGCGCTTAAATAGCTGTTGTAGAGGTGCTTGAACTGCTTGATCGGAAAAATCGCAACAGATCACTGCATTCCATAGTCTCGCAAATATGCAAGTAAAGCGGCGGGGGGGGGGGCGAAGCATCAAGCGAAAAAATTTTAGGCTTTTTGCGGGTTTCGGGACTACTAGAAATTTCCCATGTCAGAAAAACACGGTTTCAAGCTGGATTAATTATATATTCTTTTTAGCAGCGTCGACCACCTTTTGCCTCGTCTGCGTTTGAAAATAATTTCGATTCGTCGTTGCCGTTTCAATTGCAGGACCAAATTTGCATCTTTCATCGTCCTTTCAGCTCCACTGTTTGGAATTCGTTGTTGCCTTTCCAATAGTATTTCACTTTTACAACTGTGGTCGCCGCGGTCGGCCGGTTTTTTATTTTCTGTATGGATCTGTGTTAGCTGGTAGACGACGTCGATGAATAAGTGGGATGGCAGCTGAGCGAGAAAATGACCGGTTGCCGCAAGTGGGCGAAATTGTACGCTCGGAGTCATCTCGTGAGTACAAACTCAGTGCACTACTCGGTGAGGGCGGATTTGGTAGAGTGTTCTGCACTGCATTTGGTGGCATGTACGTTCTTTTTCCTCTTTCATATCACGACAATAATAATATCCCTCATCATTGAAGCCAAATGTAAAATTTCAGGAGAACATAAAACAGCTTTACTCTGCATGAAAAAAATTCGGATAGGGTGAGAAAATTTTAGAAGATTTTAGATGATTTTAAAGATTAAAATTTTAGAGCATGGAACACATCAAGCGCTCCCATCCCTCCTGCATGTCCTTCATGACATCTTGAGCTATCCACGACATCTTGACATCTTCACGCATCCATGAAAGTCTTCGTTCGGAGAATAAGGAATTAGAAATGAATTGAAAAGGGTAAGGAGTAGAGACAGAGCAAACAACGCATGACAGATCATGGTATCTTTTCTTGTTGTGACCAAATGCCGACGTAAAATAGCAGCGCTGACACTCAGGCGGTGCTTTATTGACATAACTTAAAATTTGCCTACTCTGCAGATGAAAGAGCACTTTTGAGCGCAAAGTCCGAATACAGAATTTGCGTCGTAAGTGTGGTACTCACAAGTAATAACATTATCTAAGCGATTTAATGGAGACAGTGAGCTATCTTGTTTACTGGTTGCGTTTGTTGGTGAGAAGTGCTCAAGTTTAGGGCGGTAGCATTGAAAGCGGAAAAGTACAGTAACTCTGCGTTGTTCAACGAGATCAAGGTTCTGAAGGCTACAACACGCGCGCACTGCAAACACATCTGCAAGATATTCGACTACGTAAGTGTGTTCCCAATCTTCATCTGTTCATTTGCGGATGAGGACGGACGTTACGCGTAGTTGGAAAGCGAATCCGAAGCATACAAATGTGACCAGATAATCTCATCACTTTTTCGAAACTGTTGATGACCATCTCTCCCCGCACCTTCCACTCCTTCCCTTCTGAGTTTAGAGATCGACTTTCCCTTCATCCATTTCCCAGTTGATCCCTAAAGAAATGATTGCCATAGAACTTAATGACTGTTTGTCACTAAGTAGGTACAAGCGTCCATCGAATATACCACTTCGTCGTTGTTCTTGCTTAAGAGGACTTTCATAACTTCCTAAAAGTTCTTTGGGCTCTGCGTCTACGTTGAAGTACGAGCAAAGCGTCAAAAAGCCTGTAATCACATCAAATTCGTAAGGACTGGAACCGGCTGAAGTTTCGCATTCGAACCCTGCACTCAAATTCACAGGCTAGACTCTTTAAGTTAGAAAATTGTCGCAGCTGGACAGGGTTCATTTATGCAATACCAATTCCCTCGTTTGAGCGAACTGTCGTTTATTCAGTCGGATGTACGGTTGCACGTACCTTGAAGGCACTCAGAGACTGCGATATTCACTCCTCAGATGGCTGCTTCAAAGAAAGGCAAAGGAGCATTTATTTATCGAGGATATTTCGACACTGTAGTATTCCCTCTATGAGACCGTCGCATCAGAAGCATTAATGCTGCTCCTCGCTAGGGTGGTTCACTTAAGGAGAAAGAAACTCTAAATTCTTATGCAACTCAGGTCAAGTCTTGACGAGTTGCGCCGTTAACCAATTGCCGTACACTGCACTGGCGAATGAATGCCTCAAGCGAACCCGAAAGGTGTATAAAGCCGTTGTGATTCAAATACGCATTAAAATCTGCAACAATAATACGTGGCATATTCGTTGCACATAACTGAGCTAGGAAGTCGAAAAATTCTTCCGTTTCACTGCTTGTACGATAAGAAGGGCGATAAAGGACTATTAAATGGAACATTTTCTCATAAGCAAAATCAACATAAAGCATCTTGCACTCAGAGAAAAAGGGCATGTTTTCACTTTTGTTAGAACGCGATCACATCTGAAAACGTTGTAGGTAGACTGTAAGATGAGTAGGAAGTCGGGGAATGATTCAGTAAGCCAAGTTTTCGAAATAAGTATCACATCGGAAGCTGCGCTATCAGCTAGTAATTTTAACTCCGGAAGCTTGTTAACAATGCTTTGAACGTTGAAGTAAACGCATTTTAGTCCCGAATCATTGACACCATTAGGAACGGTAGCTCCCACATGGGTAGGACAGAGTGAAAGCAAGGGCGAAGTATTTAAAACCCTGCCTCCTC
>JPKZ01002259.1:291522-309240 GCA_000803305.1 Toxocara canis
CTCCCCAATTCCAAACCGATTCATCAACCCACGGGCAGTATTGCCGCATGGAAACTGACCAGAATATGCACGCATTCCACAACCGATGATGCTGCGGGAAAATAGATCCTTAGTAGAATGCTCGAATGATCACCTGGATCGAATAAAGACCAGCCTGCGAGTAGTGTGTAAAATCGGCTGGTTTTGACGAGTGAATCACCAAAGAGCATATCTGGCTTGAGTGAGACCAAGAAAAGGTTGCAAAGTTTCTCTAAAAAGGATTTCAAAATTGTGTAAACAGAATCCAAAATACGACAAATGTCTGAGTCGGAGCGAAAAATAGGCTGCATCATACTGCAGTACTGGATGAATGTAACTGATGGTTGATCACAACGCTATGGTGCTATGGGTGCGGTCGGGACTGAGAAAAATACTGTGCCGGATGGCCTATTACGTGGAAGAAGGAAGGGCGCAGAGGTCTGTAAATTGGGGAAAACACAACGAGTGCACAGAAACTGTACATATCTCGCACTGCTCTATATTCGCGACCATACCATGTCTCCAAGATCAACCTTATAGGTTTGTGAGCAACACCACATAATGATGAATGATCGTTACGACTGGGAGGACGAAAGTGAAGCGGACACAGCGTTCAAGAAAGCTGATTTGAACGTTCGAGAGAACATCGAAGTACGCAACAAGGAAAACGAAAAGCCACTCATCCTGCCCAAAGAAGCCGTGAATGCGTGATGCGCTGTCACAAAATGGTTTACAATCGCAATTGTTTTACGCTCTACCAACTGAACACTGAACATGCTTTAGCCGACAGAATAAAAAATGTGCATTCATAACACTGTGATATGTTTCCGAACTTCACACCATCGCTAACAAATACTTCTTACTGCGTAAAATTCGTCGCCATTACAGCTGTTCTTGTAACCAGAATCGAGTTTATCTGTTCAGGGTAAATTCACTAGCAAACATCCTTAATATCATTTCCTAGACATATGATTCGTGTATTGCTTGTTTTCTTACAGCGATGATTTCGTCAATCGAACTTAATCGAAAAACTGGATAACTTGATAAACATATTTCAATTACATGCGACAACAAAAACGTGTCGCGTAAATGAAAAATAACCGCGCGGTAAGATGAGACAGTGCAGTGATAGGAGAGAATAGTAAAATCCAGCAAAGCTTGCCTTACAACAATTTCTAAGGCAGAATTTCGACCATTTCAGGCAATGCTATTTGAGAAGGTATAAGGTGACCGTCGTTTTCTATTCGTTTCTTATCCATTCCCTCTTTCTTTGCTATTCGTTTCTTATTCGTTCACTGTTCGTCTCCCATCCGTTCCCTGTTCTTTTCCCATTCCTTCCTTATGCGTTGCCTGTTCCTATCATATCCGATTCTTATCTGTCACCTATTGCATCCCTATTGCTTTCTCATCTGATCTCAGTTCGTTTCCTATTCTTTTCTTATCCGATCCTTGTTAGTTTCGTATTCTTTTCTGATCCGTCCGACGTTGGTTCCATATTCTTTCCTTACCCGATCCCCGTTCGCCCCTTGTCCTTTCTTATCCGATACCTGTCCCTTTTCTATTCGTTCCTTATCCGTTCCCTGTTCATTTGCTATTCGTTTATTATTCATCCCTGTTCATTTACAATCCGTCTTCTACCCGTTCCCGGTCCTTTTCCAATTCCTTTCCTGTGCGTTGCTTGTTCCTTCATATCCGTTTGTTATTCGTTCGCTTAAAATTTGGAGTTCTTTTATTTGTTGAAGCGACAGAAAATAATTCAACGACATTCATTTTCTCAGGTTAATTTTCTGTTTTGCTCAAACTGCGCACACCCCTCCTCCTTGCATCTAGTTCTCAGACTGGTTGCAGGACAAGTTTCTACTCATCAGAATATGATTTCTTAAAATTTTCTCTCTTTTTCGTTTTTTGTTCGGTCAGCACATACGACCCCAGATCACGACGTATTGATAGTTGAAATAGTCGCTGTTGCTGACAAGCAAAGGTGAGACACTTGTGTGGTTCTATAGGCTGCGGTGGACTGTCAGTCCAAATGAGACCGGAGACGCCTCAACCAGCCTGATCGTGGTGAAATGCTTTTTTCAATCCGGGCACTGTTGTCAGCTGCATCGATATTGGAATCGATGAAATTACAGCTGCCTCTGCATCCCTTTGCAATATCATGAATCAGTATGTAATTGCAGTCGAGTCCATATTAGAACAACATGCACGATTTATTCGGCTAACCGTAAGAAATTATCATCTGATTGACAACAAAGCAAGCAAACCGCGTTTTTATTTTTCACTCTCCCTATATTTATATATACCGGCAAATGAAACGTAACAATTAGACTCAACATTGTTTCTTCAGCTAACATCCTTTTAATGCACATAATCCGGCGGGTCACTGGACTTCATGGTGCTTTCGATTATATTTTTGCGCCACTGAGATTCCTTGAATTTGCAGGTTTTCAATAAAACGAAGATAAGTGTCCGTCAAGGAAGCAATAAATGAGCAATTCGCTGTCTATGCAATGTATTTTTTGAAAAATCTCAACGCTCAACAAGACGACTAGAAAAAAATTATTTGAATAAGTTTTAAAAAAACATATATGAGAACAACGAAGCAACCAGTTACTGTTGAAGAATGCTAATGAAAAACTGAAAAACACGTAGAAAATAAACTCATGGAACGACATGAGAAGCGAATGGAATAAACGATCAGTTGTTGGTTTTGGATCCAAGGCGATTACCGGTTTCAAAAAGAAACGTTGTTTTCACACGATACTGCAAAAGCGAGTAGTGATGTGGAAAGTTCGCAGAAATCTGCATTGGTACAACACTCAGTATGAAACACACATTTCCTTTGTGAAGCTTTGCCAGACTTTATTATGGAATCTTCGCAGGAACTGTGAAAGGACGCCCGTCCCCGCAAAGATAGTCTGAAAGCATCCCCTGTTGCTCGCCCTGTTCGCACTCGAGCCATCTCTCATTATCTTGAGCAATTTCAAATACGAAAAAAAAACCCATATAGCAATGGTGCACCTCATTACCCACAAACTGTCGCTTCACAAACGGAGTTCAGTCAATAATTTGGTCTCCTTGAAGATGTGTTGATATCGAGGTGACTGTAACTGATTCGCTTAAAAATAGTCGCGGATTGACATCTGCCAACGGAAGAAAACGGCAAATCAAGAACCGGCCACTGCGCTAGCTCCGTTGCTGTACATTTTCCAACCACTGCTAAGACTTGGAAAAGGAGTGTAGAAACTTCGGTAAATTACCTTTTGTTGGGCCGATGGGCATTTCTTAGGTTGGCATACGGTGAGAATTACGTAAAGTATGCCAACGTTGAGAACAAAAGCAATGAGAATTTGGCAAAGCAATGACAGCATTGTCGGCGATGACGCAGCAACTAGACCTGTGAAGTTTCGGTCTCTAGCGGAATAACCGTATACAGGAAGCACTGATTAATAAATGTGGTGCTCAACATTTGCGAACGATGCCGATGTTTAGAAAAAAAATCAGCAAATTACCATAGCAGCACCAAAAATTGCGCGCGTATGATAATTCACTCTTTTTAAAAAAATTACAAAGAAACTTTCACGCATTCTCGCCTTTCCGGGTGTTTTTCGAAAACTGCTACGAAGCAACGTTTTGGGTTTACCGTATTTATGCTTTAAAACACAATAGTTTCTCTTTGAATCTTGCTTTATTGCTGATGAGAAACTCATTTGCCATTAGAGAGCGTTTTTCGGCTTTCATTCGTATTGTCTGAGTGCATCGTGTCAATCCAGTGCCACTTTCGCGGTCTATAGAAATCAGAAATACGATGAAAGTGATTGTCAGTAGATCAATCACCGGTTATCCCAATCTGATGCCGACCGATGTGGACACCTCGCACTTACGAGATCCATACGAATAGCGAGATTCATGAAACTCATTTACTCAGTGAAAGAATATAGAAAAGAAAGCTACGTGGCAAAGGAGATAGATGGGGAAGCCGAGTGCAGAAACTCACGAAATCGTTGCTGTTCAGCAGTCAATTCATGTTGAATTACTGGAAACGTTTTTCGAAGGTTCGGTAAGAAACAAAACATTCAGCACTCCTAGCATATGACAAAGGAACCTTGTTAAATGTTCTGTGGGCTAGGAAATATACGATATTTCCGTTCATTCGTGATAAATTTTTTGAATAGGTTCGTCCCGACAGCGAGCGTTGAGCTTCTTGCAGATGCATATCCAGAGTGCTATTTTTGGATGTCCAAGAGCGGTTCATAAGTAAAGCGTTTGCCCAATGGTATACTAGTGTCCATAACAGCAGCAAAAGTTTATCTCTATTGTTGAGTGGAACTATACGAAATATGTGCTAATTCGGCTGTCACATACGACGTTTACGTTCGATAGATGTTGTGAACAAATGCGTTTATGAATAACAGCGTATTCAATAGAATGTGGTAGTATCGCAGAATCATCTTTTTGCTAGGCAACAAGTTGCGCTGTATTGGTCATCAATAATATGTTTGATAAGCCTTGCTTGAGGCTTTATTCAGTTCGTAGCCCTTCGAGGGGATCTTGTGCTAGCAGCCTTCTCCAGGCTGCCAGAACCGAATTTGTCTATTCAGTGATTATTGGCCCACCACTCTCAGCACCACTTCGACGATCTCACTCGTTGTACGCATACGGTTTGTCTTCTGCGCTTACAGTTCTGTCAATCGAATCGAATCAAATGATTTTTTACTTGAGCGCACGCGACATTTCGCGTTTCAAGAGGACAACGAACGAACAGCGTTCACACATTAGATAATCACAACACATGAAATGAGGTTGTTCGCGCTAACACTGATATGCCGGTGGAAAGACGAAATCAACTATGCCGTAGCTGAAGATCGGGCGACCGCTGCTGCGCTTCCTGTTTGACGAAAAGCTGAAAGTATTACGTTTCCTCTAGTGACAAGTTATTACAACGTTATGTGACGTTATACAAGCTGAGTGTTTTATCATGCACGAGACTGCGTATGAGTGCCAACTGACTCATAAGTCACAACGGATAACCAGCAGTTATGTTAATTAAAGGATGCTTACAAGCTAGTACTCGGAGACAGCGAGATAAAAGAAACCATAGGAACGTTCGTGAAGTTCGCAAATCGCAAATGCCACAGTTTTGGTACAACATTTTAGGAGTTAAAATTTCTCATTTTTTCTAACGATCACTAATTTCTACCATTATGGATGAAGGCTCCTAATATCAGCAAAGTGCAACGGTTCTTTTGTGACTAACCAGGTTGGGAGGTAGGACGTGCGGCGATAAATGCGAATGCAGGGTTTGCGGCTGTAGACGTCGGCTGCGACGCGTTTTGGACTTGTGCTTGCGCTGTGCCTTCCATAAACGGTGGAATAACCATGTTGGGTGACTGTAACTGATTCGCTTAAAAATAGTCGCGGATTGACATCTGCCAACGGAAGAAAACGGCAAATCAAGAACCGGCCACTGCGCTAGCTCCGTTGCTGTACATTTTCCAACCACTGCTAAGACTTGGAAAAGGAGTGTAGAAACTTCGGTAAATTACCTTTTGTTGGGCCGATGGGCATTTCTTAGGTTGGCATACGGTGAGAATTACGTAAAGTATGCCAACGTTGAGAACAAAAGCAATGAGAATTTGGCAAAGCAATGACAGCATTGTCGGCGATGACGCAGCAACTAGACCTGTGAAGTTTCGGTCTCTAGCGGAATAACCGTATACAGGAAGCACTGATTAATAAATGTGGTGCTCAACATTTGCGAACGATGCCGATGTTTAGAAAAAAAATCAGCAAATTACCATAGCAGCACCAAAAATTGCGCGCGTATGATAATTCACTCTTTTTAAAAAAATTACAAAGAAACTTTCACGCATTCTCGCCTTTCCGGGTGTTTTTCGAAAACTGCTACGAAGGAACGTTTTGGGTTTACCGTATTTATGCCTTAAAACACAATAGTTTCTCTTTGAATCTTGCTTTATTGCTGATGAGAAACTCATTTGCCATTAGAGAGCGTTTTTCGGCTTTCATTCGTATTGTCTGAGTGCATCGTGTCAATCCAGTGCCACTTTCGCGGTCTATAGAAATCAGAAATACGATGAAAGTGATTGTCAGTAGATCAATCACCGGTTATCCCAATCTGATGCCGACCGATGTGGACACCTCGCACTTACGAGATCCATACGAATAGCGAGATTCATGAAACTCATTTACTCAGTGAAAGAATATAGAAAAGAAAGCTACGTGGCAAAGGAGATAGATGGGGAAGCCGAGTGCAGAAACTCACGAAATCGTTGCTGTTCAGCAGTCAATTCATGTTGAATTACTGGAAACGTTTTTCGAAGGTTCGGTAAGAAACAAAACATTCAGCACTCCTAGCATATGACAAAGGAACCTTGTTAAATGTTCTGTGGGCTAGGAAATATACGATATTTCCGTTCATTCGTGATAAATTTTTTGAATAGGTTCGTCCCGACAGCGAGCGTTGAGCTTCTTGCAGATGCATATCCAGAGTGCTATTTTTGGATGTCCAAGAGCGGTTCATAAGTAAAGCGTTTGCCCAATGGTATACTAGTGTCCATAACAGCAGCAAAAGTTTATCTCTATTGTTGAGTGGAACTATACGAAATATGTGCTAATTCGGCTGTCACATACGACGTTTACGTTCGATAGATGTTGTGAACAAATGCGTTTATGAATAACAGCGTATTCAATAGAATGTGGTAGTATCGCAGAATCATCTTTTTGCTAGGCAACAAGTTGCGCTGTATTGGTCATCAATAATATGTTTGATAAGCCTTGCTTGAGGCTTTATTCAGTTCGTAGCCCTTCGAGGGGATCTTGTGCTAGCAGCCTTCTCCAGGCTGCCAGAACCGAATTTGTCTATTCAGTGATTATTGGCCCACCACTCTCAGCACCACTTCGACGATCTCACTCGTTGTACGCATACGGTTTGTCTTCTGCGCTTACAGTTCTGTCAATCGAATCGAATCAAATGATTTTTTACTTGAGCGCACGCGACATTTCGCGTTTCAAGAGGACAACGAACGAACAGCGTTCACACATTAGATAATCACAACACATGAAATGAGGTTGTTCGCGCTAACACTGATATGCCGGTGGAAAGACGAAATCAACTATGCCGTAGCTGAAGATCGGGCGACCGCTGCTGCGCTTCCTGTTTGACGAAAAGCTGAAAGTATTACGTTTCCTCTAGTGACAAGTTATTACAACGTTATGTGACGTTATACAAGCTGAGTGTTTTATCATGCACGAGACTGCGTATGAGTGCCAACTGACTCATAAGTCACAACGGATAACCAGCAGTTATGTTAATTAAAGGATGCTTACAAGCTAGTACTCGGAGACAGCGAGATAAAAGAAACCATAGGAACGTTCGTGAAGTTCGCAAATCGCAAATGCCACAGTTTTGGTACAACATTTTAGGAGTTAAAATTTCTCATTTTTTCTAACGATCACTAATTTCTACCATTATGGATGAAGGCTCCTAATATCAGCAAAGTGCAACGGTTCTTTTGTGACTAACCAGGTTGGGAGGTAGGACGTGCGGCGATAAATGCGAATGCAGGGTTTGCGGCTGTAGACGTCGGCTGCGACGCGTTTTGGACTTGTGCTTGCGCTGTGCCTTCCATAAACGGTGGAATAACCATGTTGGGGCATGATATTCCTCCGTCTAGTGGAATAGGGGTCGCCCTGAAAAAGTGTATCTTCTTAAAGGCTACTCGCAGCAACATGAAATCTTGAGAGCTTGCTTGCACAATTTGTCGCTTTGACTTCGCAGCTAAATTCCTTTGAACTACTGAGAAATTTATGAGTGACGAGCTGCTCCTTGCATGTGTTTTAAGACAATGGGACAATATAATGGATTTTTCTGCCGTCATAAACTTCCCTCGTGGTGCATCAACTGCATCCTTTTTCTGTTGAATGGTGAGCTGCAGTTTTGCCGCCCTTTTGGGATCTCGGCGAGAAGAATCGATTGTGGAACGCTCATGCTCGTCGAGTACTTCCTGCTATACCTTTTCGCTCACTTAATTAGTAATGTGTAACAAATATCCACAATAATTCACGGTTTCCAAGCTTGTTATTACGAGTTTCGCCTTAATGTCACTAAAGAGGGAAGATGTTTTGCTTACAGCTTTCAGTGCCAGGGAAAACTCACTGTTATCGTTAAAGTTGACGGTGACTCCGATTTACGCATGGTACGCTTACGTTACGCAGTCAGCATGACCTGCATTAGCAAGCATGCCTGTTTATAGTAGAGTACGGTTGGGTCAACATTGAATCAAGACCGTTGTAAAGTTTGTTCAGGCCATTTTGGCTCCATGCAACATTAAGTATAAGTCCAGCAGCTGGTCCAATAGTATAAATCGCAGGACGGGTATAGGTGGTGTTGTATTTGAAGTTGCACATCATGTTTACTTGGGTTCGTGTGGCGAGCGCAATTGCAACATATGCTTATTGAAGTAACCGTGGATAATCTAAGAGCTTGGCAAATTACATCTTCCTTGCGAGTGACTCAAAAGCGTTACATTGAACATTCAGCTGCAGTTCGAACAAAAACGAGACGGGACGATTGAAAACGCTGTCACGAGCTCTCAGTGAGTTGCGGTTTGAAAGAATTCTTTGCTGCACTCCATATCCATTTTGTGGATAGGTCCGATCACAAACAAAAGCCAATACAGCGTCAGTCCTACCGATTTATTGTGTACTTTTACCGAGCTCACTTGATGCCTAAAGGTGTTTGTATTTCCTCGGCTTATTTATGTCATAATTTATGTGAGCATGAAGAGGCGACTGCTAGTCATGTTCATCCTTCTTGTTATGCTTCCACAAAACAATCTGATGACGAAAAATATTTTGTTGTCGATAGCAAATTAAAACGATTTCAACATAAGGACGGTTTCGCAGCTGTTGAAACAGTACTCAAATGGTGAATAATTCACTATAGCTGGTTCAAACGAACATTTTTATAGCTGGTTCAAACGAACATTCTGAGGGTGTCACAAGTGAGAGTTTCAAATTAGGGTTTATAATCAATATGTGGCACCCCGTCGTGCTTGAAATTGTTCAGTAAAAACATCGCGTCATATGGAATAAGAGCTGTCCAGCCTATAAGGTGCTCGCTGTAAAGGAAGAGAGACTTTCTTAAAGGCTTGGGGCCGATCCAGTTTCTTGACCACGTAAGCATCAGTAAAAACATAGTTTGATCATAGCGAAGTTGATCGTTCTCTTTCTTAAGAGCTACGGGATCTTCGAATCACGCTAGCTTCTCGTACTTTCAGAGCAATATTGCAAACGAAAGAAGAGATTCCGTACAGGAAAACGGGAAAAAATTGTATCAGGTTTCACGAATTTCAAAATAGGCGTACAAAATTGGTCGAGATATGACTGACTGATCATCAATAAAAAATACGGCCTACCTAGTGGACCCATGCACACTCTTATCGCCTCCTTCGTCGTCTTCGTCGTCTTGCCTCTCGAGGAAGCAGCAACACTGACAGATTTTACACATCAGGATGCAGATCACGAAGAAGAGCAGTCCGTTAAGCACCAGTGACGCTACTAAACAGTTTACATTTCGACAGAATAAATGGGCCTGTTCCTCAATGATTCCAGATTCTTGGGCCTCATCCACCTCTCCCCTCCCCTTGCCAATCCCCATCTCTCCTAACTGAATTGAGGGGTGTAGAAAACGCTTGTTTTTGGAAATCTGCGTTACTCGGGTCGGACGAACTTTTTTTCATTGAAAAATCTCCACAAATCAAATATTCCTTTTAACTAGTACTGGCTGTTCGGTGTGCTCCAATATCCAACAAAACTTGCGATTTTCAAAATGTGGTTTCCAAAACCAGGGACTTTCTGGTAGAAATTGGCACCTTCGGTTAAAAAAATACCCTGCATTCTGCGCTTCACAGGCGCCTTGACAATCAGCATAGCTGTGCATTAGTTAACAATACATACAGGAAGGCAGACATAATGCGTTTTTTTAAAGGATAAGCTATTTCCGCGGCTACTTATCACAGACGCAGAATACATCTAGGTGGCTGTTAGCAGGTAAACGCGTTGCCGATTTTTAACTCTCTTGTTGACATTTTTAGATTTTTAGACGCTTCATAATAGGTCACCCTGTTCCTTCTCCACTCCCCTCCTCTTCGCGGTCTCCTCCACTGAATGAAAAAGGGATTTTATTGGGTTACACAGGTTGTTTTACGTCAGTAAATCCTGTGTAGCCCAATACATTGTATGTAATAAATGGGTTGTGTGGGCTGACTCCAACAAATCCTGGTCCCTGGGTACGTAACTGCTTGTATTGAGAGGATCGATGTGGATCCTTTATCCCCAGCGGCACGCTCTCCACCGCTAATGCCACTCGAGCACCAAAAGGTTTGTTTGTTCTAAGCCAAAAGGGTCTCTGCAGTGGTATTATAGTGAGCGTAGAATACCCACATGCATGGAGCAACCTTGGCGGTTATTTAAGGATGCCACGCTTTCAGCACTTTTTTAAACACGTTCTGCCCATACGTAAGGGATCTTTTGGTCGGTCAAACAGCACTTTAAGGGAACCTTGACTGAAGGTTTATAATAGGGCTAATATATGAGTTCATGTTCATCGTCTGCCGGTGTATCCACATTCCCAATCGTGGCCGCCCACCATGGAACCCTCTGGGAGAGTGCAGCAGCTAACAAAAGCAGTTTCTATCTGCCACTTTCCTTTTGAGTAATTGAAAGTTTCAAAAATGCCCTTGTTTACTCTTGTCTTCCTTCCCACCCGTCATGACGCGTTGCCGTTTTACCTCACCCTCGACAGCTCAGAAGGCCGCCAACTTAAGTCACGGCAGATCGCAAACGTCAGGTGCGCGCAACAGTCTCGTCCTTCGCTCATAGACATGATGTTTTTTCCCATCCTAGGACCGTAAACGAATGACAGGCTATTCACGTTTTCTATTTGCCACGGACCCTGAATAGATCTAGCTGGTCGATGAAAGAGTACTTTATGAGAGGAAACGAACTAACTCAGTATTTCGGTTCTTTCGAATATTGGAGGTAATGCGGTCGTCAAAAACAAAACTGAAGTGGTTGTCTCCGCTGGGATGGCGGCATAGTGCTGAAGAAGCCACACTCACTCCAGAAAATATTGGCTTTGGTGAAGATAAAATTGCAACAGCTCGCTCGGTTAGAATGCTCCCATCTGGTTAACAAAAGCTCATGGGTTCGACTTGTGCGCGCTCGCATAGTTTCCACTCGCTAACGCACCAGTCGCTGTTAGTCATTGTTTGCGCTTGACTAATATCGGCTCTAACATGGAATACCGACCAAAAAATAAACTTTCTTAATTTAAAGCACGCTAAGCTCTGAAACAATTCAGCTAATTAAACCTTTTAGTCGCTATCGCGAGAACCTTCCAGCGAAAGATCCTTTGGAGCATGGGACTGGTTGAACTCACTCTGCCTAACTCTGGCACACAGATATTGACCATCTGGCTGTACGAGTTTGTGGTGCGAACTGGGAGAGTGAGAGTGATTTTCGTCCTTACAGTCTCGGTTTGCCACATGTAGTTTGTCTCTGCCCTCCTCCTATTCCCCTCCCTCCTCTCGTTTAGTAAATTGCATGCAGGTCATCGAGAACCAGGGGTTTGCTGGCTGTACTCATAAGTTCTGAGCGGTTGTTAGCCCTGCTGCTAGAATAGGAGAGGAGATCAATTTCGAGCACTTATATACGTTTTAATTTTTTCTTGGCCTTGAACGTTTTTACCTCTCTTGTCTGTCCTGCATACGGGTCGGAGAGTTATTTTTCAGGCTACGCTCGAAGAATGTTCTCCCACTTCCCCAGCCCCACCCCGCACTTCGAAAAGGTTGGCGAAGAAGTTGCTTTTCTATGATGTGAAAACCCTAGCGCTTATTCTGCACAAGCGCGTTACTTTTTTTCGGTTGCATTTTACGGCAAAATTCTCGAATTGGTAAGATAGTGTATCTTTGCTAAGCTGAAGATTTCTGAACGTCAAGAAATGATAGATCCTCTCAATCAAGGCATAATGTACCTGTATGGTTTTGTTTCTTCCCTTGTAATTCTGACGCTGCCTGCAACATGACGCAAAGTCAGATTTGTATAGTCGAAACGAAAATTTTCTATATTGGCATTCGTCACAAGATTTGATTTCTCTTTATGTCGTACTTCCGGTTATAAACCAACTAACATCATACTTGATTGCATGCCGGAGTCGGATGACATCATAAAAATCAGCTTCGCTTGCACCCGTTCACGCTTTATTTTAAATTATCGTCTTTTCGTTATGCTTACAGTATTTCGAAGAAACAATTCTTCGGGTTGGCTTTCTCGACCAGCGGTCGGTCACAGTTGCTGTCTGAAAGCATCTTCCTGTTCTTCAAGAATGGAAATGTTTTTTCTTTTATTTTTCATATGGAATTCTTACTGTCTCTTTGAGAATTGTGCCACCACTTGACGATTTTAAGATACGGCTGTCAATAAGCGTTGCAAAACAGCATGTTGGGCGTTAATTACACTATGATGGTAAAAGTTCGTCTTGAAAAATCAAGGAAACTCGTGCGTAACGAATAGATCCACTGGAATGCAGAAACGCTGCCATATAAGCGAAGTCGAGCACAAACGTAGAAACTCTTATGGTATGAATGTGAACACTGAATAGAATGTGAGCAGAACTCTTTCGTTATCCACAAAGAATTTTTGAGGATAATGAAAGAAAACGAGTCAAGGTCAAATGTGAACAATAGAAACGAAGCTTGCCGCTGTGATGCGACAGGATTCTGGTCTATGCAATTAATTTTTAAATAGAATGATTTAATACAGGAAGCACGCTAAAGAAGCATGAAAGCCCGCGGTATACTTGCGCTATTTATTCGAACAGTTCTACTGCTCTGTTGAGTGGTTCCGATCAGTTGGTCGTTAGCGCGGCACTGTTCCACGTTTTTGAGGTTCAAACCTACTTATATCCTTTCATACGTTCACAGGGCACGCCAAATTAAAGCTACATGCGTCGCACTCACAACGCGAACACTCTGGAAAAACAGAAGGAAACACGCGTGAGGATGCTCCCACGAATTCCGTCCATTAGACCGTCCGACTCAGCAGTCGCCAAAGAAAGAAACGGTCCTTCCTAATAATACGCTAGTCGTTCATCTACTCAGCCAACTGTACAAGTCATCCTAAAAGACCATTTTTCCACGAAAATTCATTTTCACCGTTAGCTGTCAGTCTGACTGCTCGTAAGATGTCGCCAATTATGCAGAATTTCAGAAGCAATAAGTTTGCATCTTCAGCGATTAGTCATTGCATGAACACCTGTAGCCGGGACGTATGGACAGAGCAAACCCATCAAGTCTTCACAATCAGACTATCGGATGAACGAAAGTGCATAATACGAATGGTGACAATGAGCTTTCTTTGCATGTGCAAATTAACCAATTTGCATAACAACCATAGGCGAACATGGAAAATGGCAGCATAGGTTGCAATACTTCGCAAAACGTTCTTTGTCGCGTCGATCACACAAATCTTCCGTCCGCCAACCCGATGCTTAGGCAAACATTGTACGCGTGCTTCCTGACGTTGCTCTCTAACAGGACGGGACGTTACACTCCGATTCACTGACGAGCCAGTGCGGATTTCAACCAACCAACGAAAATGGACGGAGGTGAGCGCAAGGGCTGGCGCTCTTCAATCCCCTGAGCTTTCAGACTCCAGCAAGGAACACAACAAACGCCCCAACCCGTTGCTTACGGAATTCGGTCAAATGCTGCTTCCTGACGTTGCTCTCTAACAGGACGGGACGTTACACTCCGATTCACTGACGAGCCAGTGCGGATTTCAACCAACCAACGAAAATGGACGGAGGTGAGCGCAAGGGCTGGCGCTCTTCAATCCCCTGAGCTTTCAGACTCCAGCAAGGAACACAACAAACGCCCCAACCCGTTGCTTACGGAATTCGGTCAAATGCCGAGATTTTGACAGGGCAGTTTCGTCAATGTTAACCAGCATAAGTATTCAAAGCCGTTCTCACCAGGGTTATGGCTAGGGATCTCAAAGCTTGCGAGAACTTAAAAATTCATTCGCATGGTTGTTTAGGAGGTGAAAAACAATAGCGTTTGCTTGGTTATCATTTGCTTAGCAGCAAATCTATGGGTTGAGTGGCAACGTGGCCAATTGTACCGATCTCTCGCATTCTTCGTTTTTAAATGCTCCTTATCTATTATTGTGCTTTCCAGGAACGTTTCATACCAGTATTTTACTGCTGCGTCGACAACTGTGCGAGCTCCGAGATCATTCCGGAATTTGGCCGCAAAATTTTTAAAAGTAAAATATCCCCCTCATCAAATGGAGTATATTTTCCCTATTTCACTTCGCAGACCAAGATCAGAACATCGTTTTGTTCTGATCAAGGAAACGTTTTCTGCGAACTAAATGTAGCACAATAATTTTTTCTTGCTACATATTATGGTTTATATTTTGAGGCGTTGTGAAACACGGCATTACGTTATTTGGAGATCGCCATACGCAGCCACCTCCTGGCAGATCTTCTCAATATCTTTGCAGCAGCAAATAGTCACACCATTCAAATCAGCAGCACCACACAAATAGCTCGAGATGTTTTTCGCTTTTCTCATCTGCAATTGTCATATCTCATCTTATTTTGTTATAACAATTGATACCACCAGAACAGCGCATTAGCTCGTTCATTAGCATCCATTAGCTGCAGCAGCATGGGTGCTTGCAGATCCAGAGGTAGATTTAGGTTGCTCGTTTTCACCAAGGAGCATTATTCATGCGATCAGTTCTCATGTTATTTTTATCTCTAATAATTTGCATATTTATTAAACAAAGAGTTTATGACGCGATACTCATGACGCCAGATTACATCGCTGGAGCGATAGGGTTTTTTAAAAGCAATTACTGGTAGCTATGTAACAACATTGATGGCTATGTCCCGACAACGTCATCACGAAGTCATAACGTTGTCGTGAGTCAGCCACAAGAAGAGTCGTCAGGCTATCGTGAATGAGCACAGTCAGCCTTTTCTCGGTGTTTTTTTTTCGGGAGTCGATTGCCAGCACTCGAGTCCCTCATGCGAAAGGCGAAGATTAAAACAAGCCCAAGAAATAAATTCGGATTGGTGGAAAGTAGAGTGGTTTCCACAACACACCAGCTTCTATTGTTCAGCGTCAGTTTCAGTTGCGAATGCCCACTGGCTGGTGATGCTGCCTGCAAGAAGCTTCAAAATTTAAGGGTGGGGGTAACTATCGCTGCTCATTGTCCCTTTTGGGGTGGTCGTATTGCAGTGGTGCTTGCAAGACAAAGATAGTGCGTGTTTAAACACTAAATTTAACCGTAGAGCAAATAAGATGGAAGGGCTTTCCGCGAACTTAAGCCACTGCGTAGGAGGGAAAGAGTTAGGGGAGAGGGGGGAAGTGGTGCTGATTTATCACTCGTGAAAGTGGAGCATGGTCGCATTAGCAATTGCGCATTGTTGCCGTTTAGTATTTTCTTGAGAACCTTGCCATGTCAGCACATACCTATACATCGGCAACAATTAGCGGCAAGCCTGAATCCATGAATTGAACAATGCGAAAGTTTTGATGGCTAATGCAGTACGGCAAGACAGATGACGGGACTGTTGGCGTTCGGTCTCTTGAACCACCAACCGAGATTTCGTCATTTTTAGATTTTAATCAGGGAAGGGTTTGTCGAGAAAATAACTAGCATCAGTTTCAGTTGCGAATGCCCACTGGCTGGTGATGCTGCCTGCAAGAAGCTTCAAAATTTAAGGGTGGGGGTAACTATCGCTGCTCATTGTCCCTTTTGGGGTGGTCGTATTGCAGTGGTGCTTGCAAGACAAAGATAGTGCGTGTTTAAACACTAAATTTAACCGTAGAGCAAATAAGATGGAAGGGCTTTCCGCGAACTTAAGCCACTGCGTAGGAGGGAAAGAGTTAGGGGAGAGGGGGGAAGTGGTGCTGATTTATCACTCGTGAAAGTGGAGCATGGTCGCATTAGCAATTGCGCATTGTTGCCGTTTAGTATTTTCTTGAGAACCTTGCCATGTCAGCACATACCTATACATCGGCAACAATTAGCGGCAAGCCTGAATCCATGAATTGAACAATGCGAAAGTTTTGATGGCTAATGCAGTACGGCAAGACAGATGACGGGACTGTTGGCGTTCGGTCTCTTGAACCACCAACCGAGATTTCGTCATTTTTAGATTTTAATCAGGGAAGGGTTTGTCGAGAAAATAACTGCTTTCAGCTCAAATAACTTCTCGTCAGCAATGGCTTGATAAGGTCTCTCGAAACCGCCTAAATGACATTACTAAGACATGAACTTCCTGCATATTCTGTAGACCAACGTGTCGCTTTATTTCTGGAAACTGCTTAAAACCGTTATGGAATTTTCAAACTTATGGACTCAGAGCTGAACCCTGCGCACTTCAGGCAATGTGGCTTTGGTAGAAATCCACCTACAAACACCTCAACTTTGTTGGGCGATTGCGAGAGAGGTGAGGGTTTCCAGATCGGGTTATTCTGGAATAACTAGTTCGGAGAGCAACGAAGTATGACTCCATCTCAAGCATGGACGAAAAATGGCTTGCGATTGTCGTCGGATACCGCATCATGTTTATAGCGCAATAAAATTGACTTCCGTTCACCTGCTTTATCGAATTAATCGAATCGATGATGTGTTTCGTTTTACTCAGGGCGAAAGGTTGCTTCGACTCGTCAAACCTTGAAATTCAAAAGCCTTTACTTACAATTTACCATGAAGCGCCGCTTCGCTTTAGCACAATCAAACGGCAGTCCCACCATCAAACTGACAACCTCTTCTATATAAACATATTCGTAGGCGTCTTTTTTGTCACAATTACAAAAAACGGACATTGTGCGTTCTGTGCAAAAATTTTTCGGTGTTGCTGTCACTAACGGCAGCGTTATAAGTGCAAGTGTCGTATTTCTCCGCTAGAACATAGCTGCCTCAATTTAAAATAAAATTCGTCATATTTTAGGAAAGAACTCTTTGTCATATTCGTAGGATAGTGATATGTTACATGTCATAGGGTTGCATTAAACGAAACATTCTCCTGGAGCAACCTCAACCCACCGTTGGAGTATCGCCGACTTTGACCTTTCCCTCTGTTTCAAAATCACCACAGGTATCAGTTCTCAATGGTAATGGTTTGCGTTGCAACTGCACTTATCACTGGGCTCCGAACCTTGAAACTTTCCGGGCGATTAACTCCTCTGAACAACGTGACATTGCATGGAGTCCAAGTAACTTAACATTTCAACCACTGCTAGTATCATCATCTCCATCTTCCATATGTTAAAATTCATTTCGAGCCGTCTGTTTTAAGCTTAATTGGGCACAGCACGTATGGAGTAAAAATATGCGGGATTCAGCCAGAAGGCAAGTTCCAGTTTTTCTTCCCCGCCTTTGAGCAGTCAGAAAATCCTAAGTCCCAGTCTCGGCGATCACGATTTCGCGGTTCGTTACGATCAAATTTACTAAGACGTTGTTTCCCTGACTGAAGCATTGGGATTTGCTCGTTGTGGCCGCGACCATCTGCGAACGGTAGGAACTATTGAAGTAAACGGTTGTTAGAAACAGAGTCATGGTATTTCAGATCGAGAAATTGACCCCTATGACCCCGATCAT
>JPKZ01002259.1:310697-325281 GCA_000803305.1 Toxocara canis
TCATGTTAAAGCGAAATCATGAGGACAGCATTAAAAAATCGCAGAAGCCCTCACTAAACAAGGATGTTGCTAAACTGGCGAGTCATTCTGTTTGATCTTTTTTCTTGGCAGAATGGGACGGATGGCTGCTCCTGAGACGCATATTTATATGTGCTGGGCGTGTGTAGTGTGCGGTGTTTTGCCAAAACTAGCGAAAGCGATGCACACCAATTGGGCACTATAGCGTTTCGCTGTTTTCCGCTGCAGGCACAGGTACCTCGCTTTTCTGGGGAGAGGACAGGTAGTCCTTGCACTGAGAAAAATTCGGTACTCAAAACCATCAGAAATCGCATAATGAGCTTTCGGATTTTGCTTTTTCCCATCGGTGATTAAATATGATTCGTATGGTATGGCAGCTTTACCATAATTTTCCATTGCGATTCCCTTTTTTATAACAAATGCGCTCGTCAGCGACCGTCTTAAGATATGCGCACGACATAAGCTTCGAACCATTAATCGTAAACAAAATTTCTTGGGTCCCGATGCGGCGTGTTTATTTTCAAATATGCTTAAAAGACATGCATGTCAACTTTTCTCACCTCCGGCTTTCACATGGCCTTGACTGTTGTATAAAATATGCTACTACGAAATGGTTCATTCGTTTTTTCCTCAATCTCATTTAGCTATTTCTTTCTGTTTCTCTTCATTTTTATGTGCCCTCGCAAACTTGCGTTTGCTGAGGGCATTAACCATTTCTGTGCATACTGCTGTTGTGTCCCTGCGTGTCTGCTTATTCAGGAACTTAAATTCCAGAATCGTTGGCCAACAAATTTGTGAGGCGACCTCCTGAAATTTTATTAAATTTGACCCACAGCTTTGAAAGAAGCTACAGGCACCGAAATTTCGCATATTCCAATGCCTCTTCTGCAAGTCCGATCAAAAACGCGCAACAAAACGAGCTCTCCGCGGGAAAGTTGAAAGGCACAGTAGGCCTAGTTAGAATGCTGACGGATGCTCACTTTTGCTTCATTGCATCTGAATTATCGTGATACCGCTCCATGCCAAGCACATTTTATATGCATGCATCCAAAGGCGAGAGCATGCAAGTAAATGTTATATGTATTAAATGCATCAGATTTGCAACATTCAGAATTCGAAAACGCGTCGGTTGATGTTTGCGATGCACAACGACAACCATCCCCCGCTCCACTTAAGTGACATGGAACGCCTTATGAATTGAACTTCGGGCATCGGACCTTAGGCTTTTCTCAGCTCGCTTTCAAATATGCACATTTATGCTAGCCTTACCGGGGAGCTTTACCAACTGTTTGCGGTAGAATGCAACGGAAGAGTTTCTGCCATGTGTGGCTGTGAAAGGCATTTGCATCAGAGATCGTAAGTCGAATATCGTATGCAAAGCTCTTTGTACCTAGCCTTCTTCTGTGGCGGAAAGACCGCGCAAGTCATTTTGGTTATTGTCGCCTTTCAGCGCGGTATGTTCGTCGATTCTGATGGGTTATTTGGTCGTGCTTATTGCAGCTACCGTCATTGTGGCTTTCTTCTTCATTATCAAGGTCAAGTTCATATAGAACGTTGAAGTCAGAGTTTTAGTACATGCATCACCCTCATCGAAAAACACCTTCCCTATGGGATATCAGAAAAGGATGGTCTGTTTCCTTCAAAAATTTCAATCCAACAATGCCGATAGCCAAACTTATATTTCGTAGTGTGGGATTCATCACGCGTTCCTCACAGTTATAGCCTTCAACATACCAGCGCAATTGTAATATCCACTCCACGCCGACACCACTGTAATATTGTTAGCGCACCTCTTGCGCTTATTTTTGCAGCCGCATACACATATCCATGGTTTGTTTACACCCTTCCCTAGGAAATTTACTCGTTACGAACTATGACGCTAAAATGACACAGCAATATGTCAAATGTGGGGATCGATCAAGAATCCTTTTTGGACATCCTATATTAATGTGAGGTCAAGCTTGATAGAGAACACGGATTTAGAAAATGAGCTTCATCGAAAGGAAAAAAGAGAAACATGTTCCGCTCATAATTCGATGCTGATAGTTCCTTCGCGTTTTTGCTTTGTGGCTGCTCAGCTAAATTTTATGTGGATGGCCGAAGTCCGTCACCTGTACCCTTCAAAATTTTTTTGGTTGCTACGCCGGCAACCACATTTTTCTGCACAACTGGCAGTAAGAAGTTGCACAACGACAAATGTCTAACAACTAATTCCATTTCAGAAACCACAAAATATGCCGAGGACGGGACAGCGTGAATCGAGCAAAGTCAAGTGGGCAAGAGGACATGCTGGGAGTAAGTCAGATGGAAATAATGTCGGTTGCAGTTGCTCGGAAGGGTTGGCAAAACGAAGCATGAGTCGTCATCAGTCGAAATCATCAGGTCTGCGCGAATAATTGTCCTGTTGCAACTAGTGTTGATAGTGTTCCAATTCCACGCCAACACCGTGCTTTTCCCTTAAAAAGTGGAACGTATTCGACATTGAATTTGCCATTGTTAAGTGCGCGAATGTGCTGGAGAGCGCATTCGAACTGCGCTTTGATGTGCGTATTCGGCTGAACCGGGGTATAGCGCAGTATAAAAAGCGAGAACACTTCGATAAGAGTTCATTTTTGTTGAAATCGAATTGATGAACGAATAGTGTGGAGTTTAAGACGTTGTGAAAGATGTTTAGCTGATGGCGATAGCGTGATCTAGGGATTGTATTTGTGACATATCACCATTATAAACTGCTCGATGCGTCCAGTGAAACCTCTTGCCGTTGGGTAAAGGCCTTGGATGGCTGCAGAAAAGTAACGTCATTATGTCCCATACGGTTTGTGCAATATCCAGATTTATGCGCTTCTGAATGTGCTTGTACAGTGTGGATTTTGATCCATATCGACAGCACATGCGTTCTATCACGTCCCATCGCACTGAAGATGCATTGAAAAACCACATGTTTTCTCGCCCTGGGCTTCCTGTAACCCTCTTCTGGACTTACGGTGGGTTACCTGCAATTTCCACAACTTTCGAAGATTAATCCGCAGCCAGTAGGTCAAAGACCTGTCCCAGGACCGTAACCTCTTTGTATGTACCGGAAGCTTGCCCGGTGTTGTTGTATGAAACCAGCTCATATCTTCTTCCGCATTAGAATATTTGCCATTTGAGATCGCACCGATCCGTTGTGAATTAAAAACCACTACGTGTGTACCGCGCATGTGACTTTCCTGTGCCTCTTCCACGAATGTTTTATTCCTCCGCATCTTGACTATTACACGTGTTGCATGCCCCCTACTTTCGCTTTTCATTACTATCACAATTTCCTTATTAAACTATAATCAGCGCTAACCGGATATATTAGCAGTGAGCAAGTGCTTCGCAAGGTGCTCTCCACCTGGTATAAGACATTTTCGTTGGCGTTATTGCTGGGAGACGTTTAATTTTGCCAGCGCACTTGTTTATTATCTTCCTTTTTCTCGGTTTTCATTTTAATAGCAAAACAAGCCCGCCCTTATCGGTTCACATGAAGTTTTCGATGTGCTTACGCCTTAACGACACCGTTTACTACAAATCATTTTTGCATTTTGGACCAAAAATCGTGCGTGGACTGCAGAATTTTTAGCGAAAAGCTGGCTGCACGATTTTCGAAGCATTCATAGGATGAGCCATTTGCTCTCTGAATGTTTTCCATGAAACCAACGGTGATGACGTATGGACGTTTTCCACCAGTTCCTTACTAATTATATAACATCAATCAGTCAGTATTTTAGAAGGCAAAGGAAGAGATAAGCGTATATTCCAACGACTCAGCAATGAAATCGTTCTGGACAGCAACGTGCTTCAGTCAATTGCTAACGATATCGCAAAGGGGTCAAATCCAGTCAACAAGGATGTTATTGGTTAGATCGATTTAGCACCATCATAACTCCTCCAAACACGGTCGGCAAACGGTGATGACGTATGGACGTTTTCCACCAGTTCCTTACTAATTATATAACATCGATCAGTCAGTATTTTAGAAGGCAAAGGAAGAGATAAGCGTATATTCCAACGACTCAGCAATGAAATCGTTCTGGACAGCAACGTGCTTCAGTCAATTGCTAACGATATCGCAAAGGGGTCAAATCCAGTCAACAAGGATGTTATTGGTTAGATCGATTTAGCACCATCATAACTCCTCCAAACACGGTCGGCAAACGATATCTACCCGTGTGGAGTCAATAAGAGGACATTGTAATGCATGCGTTTTTGTTACAATGGGTAAATTTTCCATGGGTTTAAAGGTAAACGGATATTTCGTTCGTACTGGATGATCCCTCGGTCGGCAAAGTATCCGCGGACAAGACGCGGAGGACCGAAGGCGCACATTTTAGAGACGCATTCCTTATCGCCTTTTCTCATGCGAGTGTTTTGCCGATGCGTCCGATCGTTACATCGGTCAAAGCTCATCAAAAACAAAACGATGAAGCAATTGTCTGAGAGCTTTCACACAACCAGTCGAATCCTTGTAGGAATTCTGAGGTCAAGAACAGCGGTTCATCGTATTTTTGTTGGCTTTTTTAAACGAATCCAGTGCCTCAAAGTCGTCAACATTGCGGCATTCCAAGTAGTGTTGCGGTCGTCGCAGAGTGAACTTTGCCCAGTGTAAGTGGAGTGCTTCTCACCGTATCCCATCATCAGCTGTCGGACTGCTCAGCCGAACGAAACACCAAATGCTTTGGAAGCACAAGGAAAAGTTATTAGTCAGTTTTAGGCGAAGACGTCACAAGAAAGCTGGTCGACGTTGGACATCAGTCTTCCAGGGAAGCAGAAATCGAGAAGGGCAAGCTTGACAAATTGTGCAACGAGGTTCGCTATTTCAGCTCTCTGGGCTGAAAAATATCTGAAAACTGAATTAATCGAATGTTGTTGCTGAGAATTTTGGGTCGTTGGTTGCTATGACCGAACGAAGAGGATTTCGCGATGCACCGTTGCATTTGTGTGCGTTCGGTCCCTCGCCCTTTCAGTAGTTGTTTCCTACATGCTGCATACATGTAGAACGTTGACGGACTTCGACGAAGAGATGACCTGATTTATTTTGGATTGTAGAAGAAAATATGGTTTTTTAAAATGAATCAAACTGGAGGCCTGTGGGGGAGATCTTTAAAAATATTTTCAACTCTCACATCCACCCTATCTTGCCGACGGTCTCACTTTTTTCTCTTGCCTTTTTTGGACCACTGGTTGAAAAGAAATGGAACCAAATCAGGCAACGAAGTCACTAACGCTGTGGCCTAGAGCTTCCCTTCGCCCTGACCCTCCTCTCTATCCTCTCCTGCGAGTTTACGTGTGGATGCAGGTGAGGATTGGAAGCAGAAGAGCGCGGAATTTGTCATTGCCACTTTGGTTCTATGTCTGCGTTAAATATTTACAGGGCTGGGATGTATCGTCTGCGTTGCGAAGAAGAAATCTCTCCACACTTCCTCCACACGGCAGTGCAGAAGGGTGGGAACGGGAGGAAGGGGGACGTATGTGTGAGGGCGGGAAGAGTGGCGATATGTTGATCGCAATTTCGGCCCTACTGATGAGCCAGAAGGGACGAAAATCGAAGTCCCATATCAGACCCACCAAGCTTCCTCATCCTTTACTAATTTCATATATAAGGATTCCAGGCTATCCGGGTATTTTGGCACTTTTTTGTTTGGGCGCAGTGTCTTTACTGATTAACTTCGTGCGGTTGCACAACGTTTCCCTACTTCGGTACATTAAAACTAGTCGCAGACTGCTCGCATGTGCGATCCATCGGACAAAATGTGATAGAGATGCTTGAACCATCAGTCATGCATACTGCTGAACTCTCCGCACCAAAACAAAAGTGTATCATGCATCATTCCATGAAGATCTCATTTCTTTATCGCATGGAACTGTAGGACGTGGAAGAAAAGTTCATGTGAGGTTTAACAAGATCTTCTAATATGTCTGTCGGCTGTTACAGTTCATTAAGTAATAAGCTAACGCGGTGAATGGTGCTTGCGATCTGCACACTAGGATCACTCTCTACAATCAGTATGAAACCGATTCATCTACCCTCAAGTAACTTCTATCTCCTTAAAAGGGGCGGAGGAATTCTACATATTTAAACCCGTTTGACCATACTTAATAACAGAAATGCAGAAAGAAACAGACTCTGTGGCAGATCTATGAGCGATCGGCTTCAGTAAAATTTGAATATTCATGGTTGCCAGTGGTTTCCGGATCCGGCTGATTTATTGGGTGTGCTGCCAAAGGTCGCAGCTCCTGACACGCTTTCCGGTCTGTTCACGGCATTTGGAACAGCCCGGTATATGTTTAAATTTTGCCGAGTCATTTGCTCCTTTCTCCTTTTATAATAAAAACTTTACTGTCTTATTGCAACAAACAAAATGCCCGAAATCCACTGAATGAGTGCGTTCTGTTTCCTTATTTATAAGCCTGGGAACTCACAGCTTTCTAAAATAACCTATATTCGGATGCAAAGCCTGCGGCTTATAAGCGGAGGAACATAATACGTTGCTGTGCTGCGTATGAACCACAGCCGTGCTAACGTATGGCACCGTAACATCGTGAACGCTTCATTAGCGCACTTACTGATCAGTAGGGGAGCCTTTTCACCAGTTGATCCAAAGGGTCAGCAAGTCATGCAGCTTATTACTCACGCTGTTTTTTTTCACAGTCCTTGACACTTCCCGCTTCCCCTTCCACCTCCCACCCCCTCGCTTCATCCCGCTTACAAAGTTGCGTCTAGGATAGCGTCAATACTTTGGCTGTCAAAATTTAAATGCCCCAACCCATTCGAATTTGTCCTATATGCTTTAATTTGTGCTGTCCTCCCTTCGTCACCAAAGAGAACTCTACCTAATCCACTGTTAAAACTCATCATCGCTTGTTGCAGTGAACGATCGCATTACAGTTACGGAGTTGTTTCCATTGCGATATGCTGTGTTTCATCTGTTTCTCCCGTCACGCCGTTCTAATCATCTCCATTCTTGAAACGTTTGCAAAAAAAAGCAACCCGTTTTCAGTTTGGTGTCACCCCTTGGCTGGTATTCAGAAGGCAGTCTCCAAAATGTCATAAGACCACAGTCATCAATTATCGTCGTAGTACACGTCTTCTTCAGCGACGATAATTGTGCAAAAATCCCGCAAGCGATATCATCATCCTTACAGTAGGCTTGGCAATGTGGATGGAGCGCCTAAAAATCACTGTCTTGATACGACACTATCTAGTACGCCAAACGGCACTCTAATCCATGAAATCTTGAAAAAAGAAGAGCAGTGTTTCAGCCGATTGTTGTGTCGGAGACGGCGGCTAAGATCGTAGACCGGCTCATTTCAAAAAAAGTTCTAGACAGGATTCTGACACAGGACGAGGACGAGGTGCTTCAAAAATTCTTTTCCATACAGATTCCGCTCAGCGAAAAGGCATGTGTTTCTAAAGCATTGCTTTTTTTGTGACCGCGTTCATATGGACGTTTTACTTCTCGGGTGGGTAACATCGTTTCTGTTCAAAATAAGTACCGTTTCTGTTCAAAAGAAACTGCGATAAAAACAGAAACGTGATAGCATTAGAGTACGCCTGCTTCCGAATTCCGAGGTACGAAAACCGAGAGCAGAAGAAGTGAAATGAGGACCGCAAGTCTCACATTACGCATTTTTGAAATTGATGGACAGTTTGTTGCCCCTACGGCGAGGATGCTTCCGTCTAAGAAGAGAGTTAAGAGTGATTGGAGGGTACTGATACTGATCCTGTGCAATCTTCTGCTTTCCGACGACTTAGGTATCTGGAAGTATCAGAATGACTAACAAGGAACGATGCGTCGCCGTATGGCCAGGCGGAGATTTTCTGATTTAATCTGCAAATAGCAGTTGCGGACGTCTTTCTCTTTTGTAGCGATGATTCAAATGAGTCTGAACAAATTTTGAAATATTAAGTGCCATTACGGAATAAAAAGTGCAAACAGAGCTTCGCTAAATTTAAGCAGGAGGGGAAAAAGCGCAAAATGTAGGTATCACATCTTCTGTCTAGTTCGCAGTAGAAGTAAGACGTAGTGAACACTGTTGTGTCATCACTTTCTGACGTTTTCAACGAAGCTGACCATTCGTCCAACTTCCTATCATGCTGCTTCCCACCATCGTAATCTATGCAAGATGCGACGATTCCTGCGGTTTGATAGGGAATCATTTCTTCGTAATAAATTGGGATCGGATCAGGGAGAACTCTGTGAAATGAAGAAGCAGCGAGATTTCCAAGTCCGTTAATCAAACCTTGGGCGTTTCCAGGAAATTATGAGAATAACGACGGAGTTTCTGCTGCTGTACTAGACCTTGACGCGCTATCTTAATCTGCTACTTTCATGCCTTTTCCTTGTTCAACGAGCTTAGAGGTCTAAATTTCCGACGAGCAAATGTCGCCGCAACATAGTGAGGATTTTCTCGAGGATCGTTCGTCACAGTTCATTTGTGGATATATAGAAGTGGATGAAGTCCACTTCTATATAACCATAAATGGACTTCATCCACTAAACTGACCGTGTCAGCTAGCACATTGGAAGGTTGCTGCAATAAGCCGAGAATGCTGGAGACTGAGTTATGCAACGAACGCAGCTCCTGGACTCGTTGCACATAGCGCATAGAGTGCGCATGTTACATTTCTAGTTCCAAACATCCGGTGACACAGCATAACTGGTAATTCGGAAAGAAAGAAGGGGAAAAGCTATCTATGCAGGGCAAATTAATAGGAGTTTTACTGCTAGGTGGGGGAGGTGATGAAACGGAAATAGGAAATGCGATAAATTCCAAAAACAAATATCATAAATAAAGCATTTAGTTAGTGATGGGTGCATGACGCTTTGAGGGTGTTTCCGTTGCGGTACGGAAGATGATAGCGACGGTGGATTAGTACAGTCGAATTTAGCGCATTTAGGGAAAGCTATCTATGCAGGGCAAATTAATAGGACTTTTACTGGTAGGTGGGGGAGGTGATGAAACGGAAATAGGAAATGCGATAAATTCCAAAAACAAATATCATAAATAAAGCATTTAGTTAGTGATGGGTGCATGACGCTTTGAGGGTGTTTCCGTTGCGGTACGGAAGATGATAGCGACGGTGGATTAGTACAGTCGAATTTAGCGCATTTAACGCCGCAGCCGATTCCAATCGATTCGAGAATGTCAGCAGACTTTGACAGAACATAGAGGGCTTATAAATTCCAGCAAAAGGACTAAGAACGAGCTTGAAAAACATGAAGGATTACAAGACTAAGCAGTGAAAGTGCGATGAATCATGGTATCATCTTTTCTGTCACTGACCATGGAAAACATAGGTGTAGCACCTTCGACAGGAACCACTTGAAGTAGTAACCACAATACATAGGACAAAAACGCGGCGCATCAATGTTCACAACGTTCTCTAAAAGCTTACCAACATATCGACCACCTGTCGCAGAAATATAAATTTTCTGAGCAAGCTGACCAGACAAGAAATAAGTTTAGAATGAAGTGACCTGAGTTTGTATTTCCAAAGGTGTTGGCAGTATTGGACACAATTATGGACAAGATTCTCACTCACGCTTTCGAGTTTTGCGGCGACAAAGCCGAGCTAGAGGCGTTCTTGGAAAACCGTCAGCAGGCTAAAGCAAGCCTACTCGATGCGTTCATTGCGAGACGAGCCAGACTGGACGCCCTTGCCCGATCGCCATCTCATGTAAGCCAATGTTATGAACATACTTCTCTTTCATACAGTAAGCGAAAAGTTCTGAACTACCATGCATTAGCACTCGCTCGCCATGACGGAGGGCCAAACTAGCGTCGTCCAGAAGTGCACAAGGCGTTCGCATTCCACTCGCGGTCGTGCATTTTTAAAAATTGTGGAGCCGGCTCTCTTTAACACTACCGAATTAAGGTTGCTGCGGGAAGGCGTTTTAAAATATATGCAATATTTGCAGCCCACCACTAGTTTATGATGGGGGGAAGGGGGAAGGGGAGGGGAGGGGGGAGAGAGCTGCTCTATCATGCCGAAGTGACCACAGCTAGCTGGCAATAAAATGCACATGCTTAAAAGGAAATAGGTGAAACATTGAAACATATACACCTGTGAAACATTTCGAACAAATTACGGACAAAAAACCATAAGACATCGAGCGACTGCTTTCCTCAATACACTGTTGCATTTGAGTGATATGTGGTGATGTTTTTATGACGTATTATTTTATTATGACTGTATCTCATTATATCCTTCTATATTATCTTTGTATTGTCGTAAAGGTAGTTATTGCCTATCGACTAAATAAAAGATTCGATTCGATTCGATTCGAAAACAAGATATCGTTCGCTGTTGAGGTACACTGACTGACAATTTCAGATGTGTTTATTCGCCCACCTATTTCAAACTGGGAAGATGTATCTCAAAGTTCAAAATCACCCTCATTCAGGCATATGCTGTACAGTCCTAGCCAACTAGTCGCACGCATCAAAATGCAATAAACATGCGAAAGCCAGAAGTGTAAATCCCATGCTTTGCTATTTATATTACTTACTTAAAAACGCTGTCGGGAGTAGGAGGCGAAATTTAGCTCGCAGTTGAAAGCGCAACTCGAAATTGTTGATTAATAGCCTGCCCCCATAGTCGGATGAAACAATATGTTAAGACTGATTAAGAAATAATTTAATAGCTGCAAGCGATTTCCTCGAAACGTCAATGTATATTGAAGTAGACATCTAAAATGTATGCTACACGTTGCCTGTACATGAGGAATCATTCGATGAATAGATAAGAATGTACAGGAAATGAGATTGATATCCTTTATTCCTGCTAGCAAATTTCCAAGCGGTGGAGGACACTATCACTCAAGGCGATCACTGAAAGCTGGCGGTAAATCCATAACGGTGGTCATGAAATTAACATAGCCAATGTGATTGTTTTTGACAGCCTTTTAGGCAGCAGGCGCTCCATCAACGAACAGCGAAGCGGTCAGGACAGCAGGTATGCATGCACATTTGCGTAATCTATTGCAAATTAGAGATGGTTTTTGTCGACTGTTTGGCATCACTGCTTTGATATCCCTTTCACAGTTGCTTTGTTATGCGACTGAATGCGAGCTTTTGCGGAATTCGATTGGGAGTTACATTCTCTTACTACTGGACAATGAGCGGTCAACCACTGGTTGAATCTGCGCCATCCTTCAGTGGCACAAATATTTCACTGGACCTGGTTTTCTTCCGCCAGGCCTTCCAGCTAATGCCCGCGTACAGAATTCTGATGGCAAAAAAGATTTTTCAGTTGGACAGCAAAGCGGCACACAAGTTCGAGTTGTGGATGTTGACGCTGCAAAGAAAAAATCACGGACCTAAACCATTCCTCTGGAAGTGTGATCGGTGTGATGTGAACGTCGATTTAGTGTCGGTATCCAATGAATTGATTTCAACTTGCTGCATCCCCTCCGTCAAGAAAACATCGCATCTCCTCATTTCACGTCTATATAGAAGCAGGCCCTTGTAGCGAGCTGTGGGCGGCGAAATTTATGGAAAGTGTAGCAACGAACGCGTATGAGTGTTGAGTGTTAACCAGCGGCAAGGCTGCGCACAGATATTTCTGACAGAAAACCAAAGTTGCGGCAACTGAAGGCAATCTCTACTTGTTTCACAACAAATTAGCGTTTTCGCCCCTCCGTTATCTGTGCATCTCTCACACAGCTGATAATACAGAAACGCAGTATTCGAATATACATGAGACCCAGGATAAGTGACGCAACGCGTATTTCGAAACCCTCCCTAGATGTTGCATTGAGCGCAGGAGCTCGGCAGATTAATTAAGAGACACATTTCGATTCGTTCGGTGGTCGCGATATGCACTGTGGCAAGGTCATGGTCGCGAACCGCATTACAGCTGCGTCATTTCTGCGCATCTGTGTTTTTGTGCGCGCGCTAAAGTGAATCCGTTCACTAGCTCCAGCTCAGGAAGCAATGAAAACAGAGTGACGAAATTTGATACCTTAAATTCACGTCACACACTGACTCCTTACAAACAGTCCAACCACATACATCGGGAAATATGGACATTTAAACGATGAGAAAACCGCAAGCAATTTTGGGATGATCCGCTTGCATCATTTCTGATCGCAATAAAGACATGCTTGCCTGAAGATTTACGCGATTCGTCCGATCAGGCAGAAAATGCAAGCATTATTTCAAATGCTTTGTTGCTTGCAGGTAACTTATGGGACTAATTAGGATGATGGGCACATCTGACAAAGTGCATATCTCCACAGGCTCTCATGCGTGCATGCCTAGTCGCTTTTGAGGGGGTCGGGGATTAAGCGCCGAGATATCCTTTTTATACGGTCGACACCTAGCCGTTGCCCTGATATCTTCTTTAACACTTTCAAATCACATACTGGCAATTTCCAATCCTGAAATTGGGCAGATGCAAACGCGAAGAGAAACGGAACGTGGAGGATTTCTGGAGGCCCTGGCAACCAGCGTTCGACAGCTACAGAAAAAAATTGAAAATCTCGGGAATTTTAAATAACGATCGTCTTAAATTGAAAAATTTTTTGAAATATTGAAATGAATTGAAATAAATTGAAAAAATAAAAATTGAAAAACTTCTTAAAGCAATATTTCTGGAACCTTCGGTGTCTTTAGCACTTGCTGTTCCCTTAAGGCTTCTTTGCGAATAATCTCATAGGGTGAAGCTCTTGGGCATAAAAATGTCGACCGTCAAAATTTTGTTTAGGAAATACAGAACCTCAAAATACCGGTTTGCTGTGAATACTTTGAGCCCATTGCTAACTTTGAATGCATTGAAGCCGTTGCCTAATTTGTATGCTTCGAAGCCATTCCTTCCTCGCTGTCCACTCCTGCGTTGATCACATTCTAAGGTGACGACTGCTCGCATAACTATGACCCGTTATCTTGTCTAACACCTTTCCACCTCTAACGATCCTTATGAGGAGATCATCCCATCTGCGTGACATACTTCCGGAAAGCCTCCTACATCTTTTCGGGTGCTTACTGAGACTCTTCGTGTGACATCCGTTGTCTTTGATAACAGCTTTTTCTTTGCTCATTCTATTAGTATATGCTTTGCTTCCGACCCTTGTCTGAATACTTCGTTTTTCAGTGGATCTAGCCTATTAATCCAGCGCCAGTCGCTCTTTGGCCGTCTGCATTATGCTCATTCGATTTGCTTCCGGTAGTTTTAGCGACCATGTCTGGCTCCCATAGCTCACTGCCCTCAGGATAGTTGAATTGAAGAAATCAACTCGATATAAGGACAGTAACATCCATAAAACTCATTTGACCCAAGAGCATACCGTCAATCCAGGCTCTCCCGGTCCAGTTTAGTACTCAGATCACTCTCCAAAACAAGAAGTTGCAATACGACCCGAAACGCAGGTCATGTGCGATTTTTAAAAAAGGAGCCGTTCTTTTGTCTAGAACAGTACTGTCGTTGAATAGACCAAGCTGTTCTAGCTTTTCCAATACTGAGCAATATCGGTCATCCGATCTTTACTAAACCTAGGTAAACAACATTTCAGTCAGACCCACAGTTTATTAGGTGCCTATTTATTCCTTTCAGTGCAAGTGATGTTTCCATTTTTGCGATATAAAAATCCCTTTTGGTGTAAAGTTTAAAAATTCTGTTACGAAAACCTTGTGTGATCGAGGTCGGTTGCTATTTGTAGCTTTCGCATCCCACATAGCCATGGAACTGTTGAGGCACACCAAGTTCTTTTCATCTGGAACCGAAAGAATCAAATAATGAATCGTTGTGAAAATGGACGGAATGATTCAGAAATCCTGTCAACATGAACAGAAAATAACAATCTCAGAAATTTGACACGCATAAACTGGATAGTATGGCCATGCACAGTCCAAGGACAACAAGGTATGGGATTTGGAAACATTGGAAATAAAATACTACTCCGTCCAGGTTCACTCTCTCAAGCCAAATAAAAATGTACCAAAGTTCCAGTGAATGGGGGGATGTTAAGGAATTTTTTAAGTGAACTAAATGTCTTTAGCGCGTTCAGTTATACATTCACGTTCAGGACTCGTCGTGTCTTAGAATTCTGTTGCTAACTAATGTCTCATTGGACACTGGTTTTGAAACACCCCATTACGAAACATACGAACAACGGGAGCGCTGAAGAGCGACCAAACTTCGACGTAACACACACGTGAGCTACAGGATATCGCAAAAACATTCCGGTAGGCGGTCAACTCACAATGACATCTGCCGTCTGATGCAGAAATGCCTTGCTCCGTTCTCTACTCCAACTTGGACACCGCAGTTAACACTGTAGACGGCGTCTTTTTTGTATGCATACCATATTCGTTGATTAACAATCTGGTATGCCGGGGAAGCGCCACTTCAAAAGCGGCCATTCAAAGCGACGAGGTTCATTTGCTGTCCAGTAGTGTATTTACATTCCCGCCAGATTAACCGTAGCGATCCCTGCCGGACTGAAGATGTGGCCGAAATTCAATTTCATTACAATAATCCCTTTCCACTGCATCCTCTTCAAGGGGCGAAAAAGGAAGGGGTGGGCGGTCGGGGAGGAAG
>JPKZ01002259.1:327493-337927 GCA_000803305.1 Toxocara canis
GACGAGGTTCATTTGCTGTCCAGTAGTGTATTTACATTCCCGCCAGATTAACCGTAGCGATCCCTGCCGGACTGAAGATGTGGCCGAAATTCAATTTCATTACAATAATCCCTTTCCACTGCATCCTCTTCAAGGGGCGAAAAAGGAAGGGGTGGGCGGTCGGGGAGGAAGAGTGCTTGTTTGGCCTACTTCACACAAGCAATTACCTGATCACCTATGACATAAAGTAGGTTAGCTTGCATGAGCAAAAGTTTATAAAGAAATGCTACAGCACGAGACCCGTTTTCCCTGACCGGGCGGGGAAGGTGCGATTCCACAATATCCACGTCTTAGCACTTATTGGCCGGAGTTAGGACAAGCGTTGCGATGCTCGTCACTTCGACCGCAGCGTAGTCCATGCGCCTTCACAGTCTCTTCAGAGTAATGCCGCTGCTAGACTCACTCGAGCAAGAACACCACCGTAACAAGTGCCAAATGTTTTTCTGCGCACAAACAGCGCGTTGGGGTACCTTACGCCAAAAATGCATCAGACCATGCACAGGGATCGCGTCATAATTACGAGGACACAGCTGAGCCCGGCCACAACGCTAATGAAAGAACGCCAACATGAATGTCACGAAAACTCTCACATTACTGAACCTACAAGCATATTCACGGCATAAAAGCGAGGTGAGCGCAATTAACCGGCCGAAGCGATCGCAACACTCATTAATCCGGGATGAATGGCAAGTTAAAGATCGCGATAGCGTCGCCCGACAGGATCCACTTCTCTCACAATGCTCTTATCTCTTTGTGACGGTTCCCCTCCGCTCGTGTACACACGACCTCCAGTGTTCGTCTGACCGGCCAACAATGGCAGCTCGACTTACCAGTCTTCACGTAATCTACCGCAGTCTCACTTCCACAAAAGATCAGTTTTTGATAGCTAAACTATTCAGCTTTTGAGAAAGTTTCTATTTGAGAGACAGAGTGGAACATTGCAACTTCATATAAGCTATAGCCATCCACGAAAGCATACTCCGTCCTGTCATCTTCGACAACAACGCGGACGGATAAAGATCAGGAATGGTAAATTGGGCACTATGTACCGTGCACGTTAAGCACTGCACCTAGCCGTGACCTGTTACGCTCGTTGTGCGCTTTATTTGTAAAGTCACATTACCAACACTGTTACTTACCGTCACCAGTGGCGCTATTTCTGCTAGCAATATTTGTAACAATACTAGTTAGTCATTTATTCCTGTTCCAGTTTTGGAAGGAGTAGAGTGAGGCGGAGGATGCTGATGGCAAGATGAAAAACTTGTGTTAGCCGACAGCTGATGCAGACGGGAGCTGATAAGCAACAAACAAGTTATATATGGAAGTTGGGATAAAAAGGTGTGAGACCGTAAAGCGGTGATCGCAACCTGTGGCCTCATTGGGCTTGTATTTCTGACGATAATCCCCGGCCGGCACTCATCCCTCGCAAAATTTATCGGTGCAACAAAGTGGCGACATGCTACTCACCTCAACGAATGACTTTTCTTTCACACAAACTATGCGCATTTGTATTACTCAATAATACTCAAAACACAACATATCTCTTACAAATATAATGATTGTACAGTTGTCAATAAGGATTCATAAAGCCACGTCGCCATGTTCCTTTTGCGCAAAAAAAGAAAACTTTAAAAAAATATCGCCCGATCGTCCAAAACAGCACAACTTCCTATATCTATGGGCACTAGGCCGCTAAACCGAGTTCGAGCGCTTGCGCATAGACACGCATATAATCTTGCAACACACTTAGGCGTCTTATGATTCGTCACCGTTATTCTGGGAATCCTAAACCTATATTCTGCTAAAGCATAAAACAGCATATACATCAGGCTCGAGAATAGGTCTGGGGTAGGTGGTCCGAGCTCGGCGTTTGCATTCCCCTGACTTAAAACGGGGTGGCGTAAACGTTTCCACATTACAAGCTTCGGCTGTACTGTTGTCAGACCTGCTTTCTTGTGTACCAGGAACCATGAATAAATAAAAGGCGATACAAACGGAGCATCAAACACTAAATACTGTAACACCTCAAATCCATACCATTTCAGTTCGCAGAGAAGGGCTTGATTTAACTGGAGCATGAATATGAGGCCGATTTTTGCTGTGCGAAGCGGCCTTACCAAAACGCGGAAATGAATTCGATGGCGAAGCGAATTTACCAAGAACTGATATGGGTTGGCATACCGAAATGAGAGGTGGGGGAAGGAGTCAGGTGGAGGAAGAGGACAACAGTGAGGAGAACAGCTTAAATTTATGAAGAAAACCCAATCTAACGCAACTGATAAGCAATGGGCAGAAGTGTGCAAAGCACCACATTCAAACCTGGACCACCAACAGTACTATACAACATCAGTAAATCAAGGTAAACGGCGTTGATGCCCGTACTGTTGGGCCGGACCGAGCATGAACAAGCACAGACTTGAAGTCGTCGATTAGCACCACCCACCCCCAAACACCGATAGTTCCTCCCCGGAAGACATTTTACCCAAAATTCGAATGTAGCGCGGCCTATATATTGCAGCGCTAAACCATGCTTGTGGCGATTTTCCTTTCCACAATGCAGCAGTGCAGTCCAAATTCAACGCGTCGCTGTCCAGCATCTTACGCCTTAATGCAACGTTTGGTCAAAAAGCAAATCGGCGACTTGGGGAGGTGTCGGTTCTCACCTTAGCTCCACATGTCGTGAGACGTATAGTGTTAACAGTGCTCGTCAGTTGACTGGCGAAATATTTTTTTAAGATTTTGGGGGATAGAAAGACAGCGATAAGTAAAGTCGTACACAACTGAGTGAGTGGGTCCGAACCTATCAATTTATGTCCATTCCAAGATTGAACATTATGCAAATTTCGACCTGAACAGTTAGAATATAGGCAAAGAAACGGAATGAAAAGGACAAGTATGTGTTTCGGGGCTATGTGTCTTTTTGAGACGGGATTTTTATGTGCTATTTGCGATTAGCACTGTGCAAACACCACGCAATGCGTGTCGGACACCTCTGCTGAGCATCGCCAGCTTTCTTTGACGTTCAATGTCCATCTCCACAAATCTATCGCTGCCTGAATTCGCTCCATACTCCGTCACATATGCGTCACTCTTGGTCCCGCAAATCACGCATGCATACCTGTTGTTGCAGTAGCCACGAAATCTGAGCGGACGGTCAGTTGGGATAATGTGATTTACAGTACCACTTTCCTCAGCATCTTTACACTGACTGACCCAGTCCAAAGGTGGAAGGGCGGAGATGAAATTTTATAAACGAAATGAACGAGCACAATCAGCGACAGAAGAATATCAAAGAAAGATATATTAACCGAAACTTGCAGTTTCTGGAATTGCCGCAAGAACAGTAACAATCAGATTTTGATATCACCAGAACGAAAAGTATCTGCATGTTTTGCGCTTGCCACGGCACATAGTAGAATGCCCAAGACAGGAGTATGAGGCACAGTATTCTACCCATCCTAATTCAACGCAAAAAACCACAGAGTATATTTTCACATAAAAAAGCGGATCACTGACATTAGTGTGAACCATCACTTGGTTTAAGCAAGCATGAACAAATGAGCAAATCAACGAAGGCGCTACAAAAGGCGGAAATGAGCAAAAGGTATAGCATACGATACCATAGAATACACCAGAACAGTCATCAGCGTCTCCACCTGCATCCCTCACATATGCGAACTGCGCGCAACGACGCATAGAGGAAAAGTACAATATATGTATGGCATATTTGTTGGTACAGTTGCAGTCTCCAAGCGCATAAGACTATGCCGAGTAAGCAGAGGCTCCAAAAGCATGCAAACATAAAGATCTCGGATCAATGCGGATCAACAATAGCTTTACGGATCAATACGGATCAAAGATCAACAAGTACGGATCAATCGATAACCAATTTAACAGCTTTACCCAAAAGGCCTCGTTTACTGGCCCCGTGCACATACACAAAGATACTACACCAGATCAATAACACACAAATCCAATCGCGCGACAACCACAACACATTTCTGCCTTTATCGCCATCGATACAGCGCGCAAACAAACGACCGTTTATTATTGACGTCGAGCATTTTTTGACGTCGTTGCAAAGCACAACAGAACTGTCGATAGCGCTTCACCAATTGTGAAAGAACTGCTCTGATTAATCGTTTTGTTGAAAGCGAACAGCCTACCTCATCCCTTTTCTACTGGAATCATAGTAACGTCATGCGATTGAACGCCTCATGGGGCGATGTGGCTTCTTACTCTAAACTTAATTTAGTCCGCATTAAAGAAGTAATACCCGGATTGTGACCACAGACAAGCACATACGCCCAAAGGAACCTCCTCTGCTCTGCAGTTCTTATCCACTTTTTCAACCGGAGACCGTATGGTCACTAAGCCACTGCATGCAAATCAGCCAATTTTCGTACTTGTTTGCTCATCTCCAACTCATCCGTTTAAACATTTCTTTCAACACTGCCTAATTAAGCACTCCACTGCTGTTGCGCTCTTGTCAGCCATTTCAGGCCAATGCAACTATGAAAAGTTGTCCATAAACAACGTCAAATTCGGAAGGGATGAAAAATATGTTCTCCCTTATCGACTATCGGAAATAATTTGAAACGGCAGGAGATATACCCGCTTCTCTAAGAAGAGCTTTGCGAATAACAGCGTAATATTATGTTAAGATATTGGGACCTGCGAAATAAAGTAATAAATAAAAACATCAGGAAAAGAATTTCCGAAGGCAAAAAAATAACTCACGAATGAGGTAGACAGAAAAGACAGGTCATGTTAACTACTTCGCGCGTAACGAATTCATCTTCTGCGTCATCATGTAGGCTTTACGTCATCATGCACATACTTCTTTCGTTTCATCATTCAGCAGCCGATTGCTCACATAAAAGACGACAGAAATATTCAAAAGTCTAATTCGTTCGCACACAGAAACCACCGACTGCATGGGCGCATAGCAGTCGTGAAATACCAAATCTGTATGAACTACAAGACAGAAACCACAAGGAGCACTATAACGGGGACATTCACGTGGGCACGTCGCGCAGCGTCCACTTCCTCTCTGCCTTAATCATCCTTTCATTCTTGTGATTTCCATCCCATAATTTTCCAAACATCGACCTCCGTTTTTAGTGTCAAAAGGGTTGTTCACGCCCGATGTTACTAATATAGAAATGCTTATTCAAAACGCTCCACAACCCCCCTATGGCTACACAAATTAGACTCAATAACTATAACGGCCTTCTTTCCCAGTGCTTTCTTAACGCGCTATGTATAAAAGATGCCTAAAACAGATGATCATGTGCGAATGGATTGAAGACAGTTCCAACGTTCGTGCCACTGCCAACAACGTTCGGGCATTTAGTTCTACAGCAACAGAGCACGCCCATCCTGGCTGTCATGTGCGACGTATCTACTATTCCATGACAGGAATCCTCCTCATCCGCATACAACTGACTGCTGCAGTCGAGAACGGCAAACAGTGAGCTGTCGTTCAATATCCTCTCCGGTATTGTATCGATGCAGCCGAGCTGAAATTTTTGTGCTCGTCATGCTTTACACGCGTTGCCGTCCAGACCGTCAGTTTTGGAGATGTACCTCCACAGGCAACTATGGGCATCCATTTACCGTTACGAAAGGCCCAATTGGCAGTGAGGAAAGCTAAAGCAGAGGTAGAGCAGCGGCAAGGATGGACCAATACGAAGGCAAACATTAGCCGCTCGCCTGAGTTCTAACAGCCTCATGGAATATGTAACTTGGATATGTAACCCGCCTTGGATGTGCCATATTTTGAAAAGCTTTTTCGAACTTTCTGGTCCTAAATTTTAATTGCGCAATACGGCTAAAATAGCTAAAACTTACAATCACCAGCACTTCTTAGCAAATTATATGCAGAACTCATCCAGACTTGTCGAACAGTAAGCATGGCTCGTTGCAGCTGAAAATTCTGCTTTCTTGGGTACTCGACGGGAGCAGAAGTTTAACGGCGCCGAGTAACGCTTACCGACCGGCACGGCGTCCTTTACTAGTGTCCATGATGGAAGCCCGAAAAGCGCACGAAAAATAGAAAATATGAGGTCAGCATACAACAGTGGGTCCCTCTTTTTCTGCAAATTATTTCGATTCATGATCAACATTTAACAACAGTGTTTCTCACCCCCAACACCAAACCATCAATGGTCGAGGACTGGCAGCCCACGCCAACCAACAAACCATTTGCTTCATGGGGAGATGTAACAGCTATATTTTCGATCCCAAACAATAAACCACTTCACTCGACACTTATAGCAACGAAATTTTCAATTTTTCACTCGTTTATTCGCATTTCATTGCCAACGATAAATGCACATCGAGTATATAGTAGGAAGGTTAAATATATAATGACATACGAAGCGTTCGCTTCCATCAAGGCTGTGATAATTGAAGCAGCCTTGACTCGTGCTGCAGTTCACATCACCAATCTCGCTTTCACATACCGACAGCTTGCGAGAGACCCTTTTAATGATAGTGTTATTCTCCTGGTAACTTTCCACACTAGCCGAGATCAGCAACGCCGGTACTAGATCCTTATATGCATTCACGAGTCCTACAAAACCATATTGCGATCGCTACATCAGAAAAATTTTCGGGGAGAACTCGGCTGAAGCTTGGCGTGGATAAAAAAGAAAAACAGCGAGCAAGCAAGATAGTTCCTAGTACGCCCTACAGCTAAGTCGAAATTCGCATCACCGGTAGCTCAGGATTAGATGCGGATTTGCGCATAATCGGTCAGCTGTTGTTCACTCTGCGTCCGATGCGATCTGCAATTCACTGCAGATCACACTTTTGCCGATTATTACTCTCACAAACACTGGCGCTCCCTCATGAATGCCGCCGTGTTGGGAGAGATAGAACGGCAGCGGAACCTCAGGGGAGCGTACAGGAGGAACGGTGCCCGACTGTTACCATGAAACAGAAATTCAGGTGACGAGAACAAGCGAAAGAAGCCAGCCTCCACATTGAACTGCTCCACCCCTTCTCCCCTCCCGTCGAAAATTCCCCTGATTTTCACTGCCCTCTGACCTGGAACAACTGCCGGAACAGAATAACCCAAATTTGCAAGGGGTTCTTTTAAGCGCAAATTGCATACGCCATACGCATTCTTCAAAGAGCCCTGGCGTAGTAACCAAAGTTTTTGCCCAACAACTGCATTATTTCTTCATCGAACAACGGAATGTGCTCGATTTCATGCAATCAGCAGCTGCTTCCAGCTGTAAAAAAAAGATCTATCCACACATGCCACACGCGTAGACGCATCGTGCAGGTTGCAAATCGAGGAACGTACAATTGGTGGACATAGGTCACCATATAGTGCAACGCATCAGTTCACTATACTTTCCATATTATGTTAATATTATGTCACTGTCTATGAAACACGTCATTGTCCGGCGCAACCCACTCTTTTTTTTTCGCTAACTGCCTAAAAGACCGCTTTTGCCGTGCCTCTTTCTTGTTTCCAGGCATCGATGTGCCCGAACGGCCGTCATCATGAGTCCTTCGGGCACATGGATGCCCGACACATGGACATTAGGGATGAAAAGAAACAAAATCTCGCGTTGTTGAGGGGCAAGTTGCATAAAAATCCGACTTTAAAACAACGTCCACGCCGCCTTCCGATACTTCGTCGTGCACTCTTCACGGCGTGCACTCACTCAGTTAGTGGTATGAACCATGTTTCGTAAAGGCTCCCATGGCGGTTTTCAATATTTTGCCCAATTCATTTTGTGCATAAAAGAACAAGCGGATCGCAAGAAAAAGGGGTGGAAGGATATATAAATGAACTTCAGCAGAGGCGAGGAGTTTTCGTTTCTTTCTTTTTTTGAACAAGTGTTTTGCATTTTTTGGTGACTTCTTAACATTATTTTATGTCCCTTTTACGACATGAGTATTCGTCGTTACAAAGAACGAACTACCATATGTCTAAACAGCCCTATCCCCACCTCCTAGCACTGCCGGCTCCGAGTAGGCCATCCTAAACCTAAAGGAACTTCGAAGAAGAACAACAAGCAATAAAAGCATGCTACTACGTCCGAAATTACTTGTGGTCCGTCAATTTCATGCAGAGTAAAATGCAGTGGCCTCTCCTAAAATAGAAGTAAGATGCAGCATCGCTGTGCACTCAGGTGAAACAAGCTACGTCTTGAGCATCCTAAAACGAACATATGAAGGCCTCCTCTACCTAAAAGAGAGCACGACCTACATTGTTCAACAGCAATTAGCGACGCCTCAGCGAGCTTTAAAGAAATCTGTAGCAGTCTTTTTTTCATCTGGGACGAGAGACTTCCTGGTTTTCTCTTTTTTGAGGGAAACATGCAATAATGAACTGCATGAAGGGCACCAATAATGCAAGCAGGGGGAGGGAGGAGGTGTAAGCGGATGGTACCCTTTCTCGCTCTCTGCTTATCCTTCGTAATATCTGCCTCGCGAAGCTCAAAGAAAACATTTAGACATAACGGAGACACTTTAAAAGGGATCCTGTTCATTTCACATGTCGAAAATTTGGAGCTGCCTGTTATTCTCTCTCACACCCTGCCCTACAATTCCTCTTTGCTATTCCTTTTATTCCTTCAGCTTAATGCTTTGTTATCTTCGAGATTCATCCCTCTTCGCAGTCTTCAAACTTTTTACTGAGCGCTTCGCCCGCCGTAAATTTAAAAATCTCGAGCATGTATTGCCGAGTACAAAATAAAACGAAGTGTTCAATCAAATCAAAGCGTCTGTCACGTTTACGTCTGTGTTTGAAGTGATGGCTATAATTTTCATACCCCTTACGGCAGTTCCAATCTGTGAAAAATCTTTCTCAAATTTTCAGAGTCTCCTCTTCGCAGATCTGATGCAGGACTCCGCTCGTTCGATCCAGTCTGGTCTGCGAATTTCAAAAATGGCCGAATCTCGCCTGTACGACTGCGGAGTGGATCCGCGGAAAATACGACATAGGAACGTTTCTGTCAGAACGTTGCAAAACGTATGTGCCCACGAGAAACCATGTTTGGCTGGATCGCACAGTTACGGAAAAGAATTTGGTTGAGCGAGAAATGTACTAGAACGATGCTAATGCCTCAATACTTCGTGTTTGATCTGGGGACTTCATAGAAACAGCATTGGTACAGATAGCATTGCGAGAGGGGTGAAATCAACACAAACCGTTACAAGTGTGATTGGGCGTTGAGGCACAGATTCTGGCGACGTGGAACGAGCCCTCTCTACGACTTGGTTGGTGGTAGCGTTTAGTGAAGTTTCTTTTAAAATTATCGTACATTGCACTGACAATAATTACGCCCTCTTTTTCACTATATGTGACTTCATCGACGCAAAGTGGCGAATATAAAGTTTTCTGAAATATACTCAATATACCCATTTACTCAATAAACATCAGAAATGATCACATCACCGCACTTCGTAAGCAAAAGCAGTTTGCTAAACTTACCGAGTGCTTGCAATTCCTCAAAACTCGTTGGGCAAAAGGCGGCATACAAACAAAAGAAACTCGTAGAACTTTGGCGTTTTCTCTGTCCACAATAAAAGCAATATTTCTCATATTAAAGATGGCCTACTTTTTATAGTTTTTGTTTAACATTTAAAGCCCCCACCTTTCACTCACATTGGTATACATGACTTTCGTTGAGAACTTCCGATAGAATGGGTTAAACCGAATAAACATTGCAAAAACAAAAACAAAGAAAAAACGCAGCCTTTTTCGTATGGACAGCTGTTACCCATTTATCATAACGACCAACGTAACACATCGGTCGTGGCACCTCCTCACTCGACTTTGCCAGAGCCGTTTGATTCTTGGCGAACGAATCCTCACAAATGTCGCTGCCCTGAAATTAAAACCGTTGGTTACGCGTACCTCTACCAAATTGCCTCGTCCTAATGCAATATGAAAAAAGGTTGCACAACAGCGCACAACTCCGGGCGTTCTACCGGTAAGCCATCAAAGCAACTCACCGATACGTTCATGACAGCCCGCCTCACTCGCAAACGCTAGCGCAGGGTTCATTTGGTGATGCCTACATGTGCGACTCAAGGGGTGAAGAAATCAGGCATACGCATTCTGATGGACAGCACAAGGAAGAAAAAGAATGTGCATAAACGTGGAGATCGAGTAGAAAAGAAGCCAAACTCTCTTGTGCAAGGGTAATTAGGTAGAATTCAACCAATCAAAAACATTTTTGAACTCGCGCTTCCCGCACAACTGTTTCCTGCGCTGTTGGCTTCACGACTGCTCCACTACGCGCTGCCCAAAATTCTGTCTATACCACGCCTTTTTACACTCTTTGAATAAAAGTGGTGCGTTATTTTGAAAGAGAAAATGCGCACGGCTACAGTAGTACCCTCTCTGTCTTTCGCTTCCCCCCCCCT
>JPKZ01002260.1:51328-70210 GCA_000803305.1 Toxocara canis
AAATGTCGTTTGCTTTCAGTGTTGTTAGTGCGAATAAGCTTTCATTCTCGCTGAAAACGATTATCAGTATCCCCGATGATGATCACATTTATCTTATAAAGTGATTAGCAGGATTTTAAACTCCAAACGTTCGCCAAACCGGGACTGGGAATGGACTTATCGCGCAAAAGTAGATAAGCGTTTCGCTTTCCAAGGCTTCCATTTAATCCACTGCCCTCAGTTTTGTGGTACTTACGTAGAGGATGGTTTCGCTCGTTCCGAATCTTGGCTAAAACCGATTTGTTGGTAAAACTTAACGCATCATTTACCTTTACGAATATTGCTAACACGTTGTGCATGTGTTGAGGGGGTCACGTCTACGGTTCCATCAAGTTTACCACCAGCCGCTTGGACAAGCGCGCAAAGAAGAAAACCATCTTTCCAAGTGTCCTCGAAATCGTGCACTGCCATATCAGGAACCATCTAAGCATTCATTATTCAGCATAACTAATTTGCAAAACATTCATAATTTTAGACATATAGTATCGAATAGCGATCATTCAGGTAAGACTGGGGTCACGTCGGTGATAACGTCGCTTACGAAAGAAAGCATCATGCGAATGTCAAGAAAGGAAGAGGCCAAAGCAGTAAATGTGCTGAAATGAATTCTAGTGCTCATTCGGCTTCGAACAGTGGGGGACTTCTTGAACTGTTGAACGTTGGTGTTGGGAATTCAAGTTGGTACAAGTGCATAGATCAATTCGGTGTCCAATGGAGTGGTGTTAAGGGCGAGAAAAAAAGAAGCAAGGTCGTGCATTCACTTATGATAAGTTGTCAGCCTTCGCCTAACTGCTCTCCATTCAATTGCCATCCTGGCTTCTTCCGCACCATTTACATAAATATGAACTTTAACTGAGTGTCAAATTTTAAGAGTTCCATTTTAAAATAGCTAATGCCTAAGCTAGTTTCACTGTCTCATCATTTGCGTCATTTTGGCGAAATCTTCAGAAGTTCTTCCCAATCAAAAACAAGGCAAAGGGCTTCAAAAGCCTCCGGCAACATGAAGTGAATCGTGATGCTATACAGTCATTCTCAAACCCTTCCGGAGTTTTGAAGACGCTTAAGCTGACTGGTATTCACCATTCAATTTGTTGCTAGATATGCACAGCAAATATCATAAACTAATTGAACAAAAAAAAAAGACACAACTCACTTCTCTAACATTCTAAGCTAAGCTACTTTACAACAATAACCGATATTTCGCCACCGATGAGTGTATGGGTTGACAACAAGGGTATGGATCACCAACGAAGCTTTCAAATTAAGTAATGCAAAAAAAAACCTTCTTTTGAAAAATTTAGAATTTTTTTCCCTTGCTCACCTCCTCAACGAGCCTGCTTCAGCATATATACCTATAAGACATATAGGAAAATCGGCCGAATGGTTGAGACTTATATATAACAAATAATCAGTTAACGCATCGGCGTCGAGTGATCACTTACTTGCAAGACTGGGCAAAGCTGAAAATCAAGAGAACTGCAGAACTCATGCTGTTTGAAATGATTCCACTGACCTGACGAACTCGTTCAAGGGTGGCTCTATAACCAGGGCCATTGTACTTCATGAAGTATGACAGGTAAGTGATACATGACAATTCGTCCAACTCGGCCGACGACATATCACCAGGTGAAATTATTGCAGGTACATTCAGGTAACGCTCGGCTAGTCCAATGGCCCTCTCACAGTTTTTTAACCTAAAAGTTTTATTTATATATTATATATATTTATATATATATATATATATATCAGGCAGTTATAACACCTACACTTCATTTACCCTCTAGAAATATCAATGCAGTTCCGTCCATAACAAACAATAAGCTTATACGCTTTCATAGATCCCTGAATTTGCTAGCGGTTCAATTGTTGTCAGAAGCGCTTTCAAGAACAAAGATAACAAAGGCTATTTGATGACCTTCAAGTAAGATAGCGTTTAAAGATGTTGGAATTGATAAAAAATCGCTCTATCATTAGAGCATTGATCGCTACCTAATACCGTATGTGGGTAAGCATCCCTAGGAAGAGTCTGACTTTAACTTTTTTTACATACGCATTTTCGGATCCGAGTTGTTGCCAGTTCGGACAAAGTCCCGGTTGGCAATATTCGACAAGAGCACTGAGTGCACGGCCGTCGTTCCAGTTTGAGTGAAAATTGGTCAGTTTCAACTGCGGTAATGCATTCTGAAAAATCCTCGAAATTTCCTATTCTACATTCTCCTTAAGGAATAGTCAAAACTGAACGCTAACGAGTAAAAAAAAAAAGAAGGTAAAAAAGGGCGCATTTTTACGCCCGTCCGTTCGTTACATAGCACCTACTTGTTCTGATATGACATGTTAGTGCCTAGTCCTCTTCGCATAGATGGATGGTAGGAAATGAAAATCGATTTCCGTTTTTTGTCTTCCAAATACAACTTATTAACCAAATACAAAGTAACCCTCTATACCATACACAGTGCATACATCGCATTGTCATGAATAACGCTATATGCATTACAGAGTTCATTACTTTTAATGTGGCACGGGTTAATCGAGAAAAAGACAGGATCGGGAAAGATGCTCTTTTAGAGAAATATGGCGGCTGATCGGAGCCAAGTGCTGCTCGTAGAGATGAATGGAAGGAAGTGAAAACGATAAGCTGAAAACTGCTTGCATCAAGAAGTCGTTAAAATTTAACAAATAGCATGAAATATTCTCAGAGAGAGATTATAGACAAATTTGTGAACGCATTTAACGTTAAGCACTTCGACGTGGAACTCATATTTGGCTGCCCACTAAAGTTAACTCATCAATCTTTCGTACCGCTCTATGCTTGGGAAGATCCCTTTTCCTCGCTGAATTATCATTAAATAAATTTCATTACACGTTGATCACTTTCTTCCCGGATGGTTCCGTCCCAGTTATCCATCATTGTTCCTCACGAAATCAAAGCAAGCCAGCATAATTGCACTTATTTTATAATTTCTAAAATATCTTCGAAATTTTTTAAAAGCCAAATTATAAACTCCGAAAACGATACACCAAACATCTTGATAAAAGCAGTGAGGTCGGTTGAGTTCTCGATGAAATCATTTCAAGCTGCTATAAAAGTGAGTTAATTTAAAAAATAAATAACTTCAAAGTAAAGGCTCCAAACATAATCAAGGCTATGCGACTAACCTGTAGCCAAGCCATCATCAACTTCTTGGCTGGAATTTTCGTTCGTGCATTGATTTGATAGCGTTGTATTAGGCACCAAATAAGTCCAAGAATCAATTTCGCATTACCCTCGACAATGTCATGTGCGCCTAAAATAGTAACTTTCTAGTTGATTCTCTTAAACAGTTTCGACTTCAAATAGGCTTATTTCTTTATGGCTATAAAAAGAAAATTCTGGGCTATGTTAATACGACGACTCAAGATGTGTTTGTAATACAGTACTCTTTCAAGATTCGTAAGCTTCTGGAAGCATTGGAGAAAAAGCTTTTTTAAAAAAATGAAAAAATTTGATAGCGTCGTCGAAAACTTATTTCTTCACCGACAACTGATTACTATAGCACAATAAAAACAGGCATTATAATTTATTTAGGCTAATTTTTTGAGTAAATTGTTTTGCCACTGGTACGTCCCTCATCGCCAAGATAGGTGTCCTATTATTTTTGTTACATAATTAAAGGGTTGAAGTAGTAAGTAAAAATTTAGTCTTAAGAACATCGTTATGTCAGAAAGTGCCATCATACACTCTGCAATAAAACTTCCCCGCCATAGTATGTTGCACTGTAATGAACACAATTACCATAGTCACTCATAAGTAAAACCCAAGCTTATAGCGTTCATATTATTGAAAGAGCACATTGTCGAGTGATGCCAACATTTAAAAAAGTCGTACAAATTTCCGCGCCTTCGAGAATTCGAGCGGTAGTTTCTTGGGCAACAGTCGTACTTCAAGGGGCTTACTACAAATCTCGGTAAATTCATGAAGGGTTTACATGGAAAGAAAACACATATTCTCGACGTTTAATGGCAAACAGAAATTAGGCTCACCGATGTTGACCATTTTAACGCCATCCTCCTTTAGCGCATCCAAAGCCATCTGAACGTTCATTATCATTTGAATCTCGCTCGGGTTCTTCCGGTAGATTTTCCCCTTACATGTTCGCTGAAATGCGCACCTGGTTATCCACGCTTATGAGAATAATCATTACCCACTGTGGTATACCCGTTCATCCCATTCGATGACCTGATTAAAGATTTCAAAGAAAAGGAGGCCGGATTTTGCAAAACAACAAGATCCATCGCTCATGACATTAATCAGCAGAAAAACATGGCAGTGGTTGGGGCGGTAAGGCTTTGTTGGCTTTACTTGCGAAACTGTGGGTTTTATTAATCGATCGTAGAATGATATAAATTCATGTTTTACGTAGCTCACCCACCCGTAAAATTTTTTTTAAACAATCGCTTTTCTGCGGCCTTACCGGTTACAAATTTCATGTAAAAAATTTCATTACTTTTAAATGCCTATGACTTTGGCGGAGGCCAATGGAAGTTATTTTCGATTGAACATCACAAATACCATATTTATATCTTAAATGGTTTACGAACAAAAAAAGATTGACATTGAGGCAGGCAAATGGACATCTCGATATATAAACGCTGAGATGACGTCGCTAAAATAACGGTGAGTATTAAGTGTGATTAGCGAAAAAGAGAATAGAGCTAACTACCGATACTGTTTCGTTAGAAAGAAGTCATGATCGAATGAAAGGTTGGAATACCTTCACAACACTCATACTGTGGAATAGTGAAAAATGTGGTAGCCAAACTTGAATTCTCATGGACCCTCTCTAAATGATTTGTTTAGTAAAACCCTACATTTGAAGTTAATTATTAATTAACATCTCTTCATTTGCATAGCGAATGCACGCTATAGTAGTGCGCTAAGACGCAAGTGATGTGCGACTGGGTGCTAATGTGTCGATATGGCCTCAAATAATAAAGCTTCCGGGTGCTATGAGGCTCTCGTCTTTCTAAACAAGTGCCGTTTTCCAGTCTGTACTGAATAGTATATTAGACATGTGTATGTCGTGTTTCGTAGTTTTTTTTTTTTAAAGGGATGAGCCGATATTGAGAAGAAGAGTGCTCTACGCCATCTTCTGGAAGAATGAAAGGTGGGGGAAGGTGGGCTGTTAAAGGAGGAGCAATTTCGAGATGAGGTTCTCTATTCGGGGCAAGACAGCATGCATTTATATTAGCCGTTCATTAGTAAGCATCAACAAATGCCCTAAGGTCATAAAAGACCAAATAATAGTACCTGTTGTAACACTTCGACGAGATGTATCAGCATCGTACCATCCTCGAGGTCTTCGCTTAAATCACGAATTCGCAAGTCCGTCCCACTCAGCTGCAGTTTAAGTCATTATCTTTGGGGGAATGTAACACTTCATTGTTCGTGATGCTCTGTGATGTGTTTTTTTAAATAAATTCATTAAAACAGCTACATATGTGGAATGAAGACTACACTACCGCTCGCTCAGTTTTTACGAATGTAAAGGTGTATCTATCAGTTGGTGGTCAATCAGCTCGAACGGTATATTTAAGTCAAATCACGCCTGTTCGAAGATCGTTGGTTTAGGAACAGGTCACAGCGGGATACTGCTAGTGTGATTTTGTCTCACCCATCCCTAGCAATGTCCACAACCCTCAGGATTCTATGTCGTACCGTTTTCCGTCTACTGTGTTCATAAATTCTCTCCTCGTTATCCTCACCTAAGATTAACATACTGATGTATATGCTGATGGTATGCGTTCTACAGTTCCAGTAACACCGAAATTTAGAAAACTTTAGACCACTTTAAATCGACAACTGACTGCGCTTATGGGAAGCTCAAAAATGAAACTGTAACTCTCATGCTCCAAGATGATCCCTCCTCAAATTCATTGGTTGCTTGGAGGTACATTAGAAGGACGTAAAGAAATGCGTAATCCTAGGATATCAGCTAATGAAGGGTCTCGATTTGCAAGGAATTTAGCAATAAATCTCCAAGATTACATAATTGTGGTACAATTACATGTTGGTATGCTACGGAACTAAACACATGGCAAGTGTATAACGGCTGGTACGACATGCGCTTTGGCGAGTCGCTCATCAAATTAGCTTTCGTCTATTGCACGCAAATGACAAAAATTCTAATGTTATTCAACCCGAGCGCTCATAAAAATCTAACAAGGATAACTGACTCTTCCCGGTCGAATATTCAACGCAATCGGTGAAAACGTTTGCAAATTTGTTACCTCTTCAGGCGGTATAATTCCCTCGGAGTCGATGGTATAAAAATGGTAACTAGTACCACTCGTAGAAAGTAAATTGTGCCTATCAAATTTTAAAATTTCAATTTAAATGATTCCCGAACTGAAACTATCTGACTGACTGATAGACATACAGTCGCACGGACAATTATGACTTCGCCACAAAGAGGTTTTTTGCCAATGAGCATAAAAATGCTCGACAATATGAAACCGTTCGAAGTAGATTTGTCTCCGGAAGTATTTTTTTGAAATTGCAAATCACCCTATATTCCTCACCGGTTATTCGTTTAATTTTCGATGTAATGTCCTCACTATTGCGCATAACTTTTTACGCATTCAGGTTTCTCTTAACTGCCATCGGCCATTAAACGTTGAAAATGCGCCACTAAAACTGCCGTGACGCCCATATTTCGTAAAAGTTTTAAACGCTGAGTCAACATATATGCTCGCTCCATAGTTTTACTTCTGTCTGAAATAGCTGAAATTCGTAAAACAGTTTTCGAAAATTTTGATTGGGACCTCCTTCTCGCATTTATTTCGTAACTTATTGCTGGTTATGCTGGAGTATTGTAAGATAGCATCTATTGTGGAACCATTAATCTCGTGGAAAAAACAGCAGCAGTTACGAAATATCAATATAAAGGGGTTTCTGAATCGAGTCAGCTGAAGGCAACTGTTACGTGCTTTTACCGAGTGCCTTAGCAATATCTTCAATTTTGAACGGGCTCGAAGGTCGGAAACATGCTGATTTTGTTTTATGACTTGCTGTGATTCAGGTGGCGGATGTCATAGCAGTGCTTGCTGCGCCTATCACCATATCTGTTATTCGCATGAGAGCAATAAAACCTGCGTTTTCTGCCACTACAATGCCGTCCGAACCTCAGACGCATGAACTTTATCTTTTGCCGAATGTCTTTGCATGCTAAACGTTTGACGATGTATTCCGTCATTTATGGGCTTCTCAGCTGTACGATGCCTTCTCTCAGAAGTACTTTCAATTTGGAAAGCTTTTGAATTTTCGCCCTGTTGAAAATAATCCCTCCTCCAATCCCTCAACTAGAGCTAGGAAACTTATTAACAAATCATAAACAAACATTGAACAGTTGGTAATATTCTGAATGTCCTAGCACTCTCCCCCTCCCCCCCCCCCTCTTCCCAGCTTTATACCAATTAGTCTTTGCATGCTAAACGTTTGACGATGTATTCCGTCATTTATGGGCTTCTCAGCTGTACGATCGATGCCTTCTCTCAGAAGTACTTTCAGTTTAGAAAGCTTTTGAATTTTCGCCCTCTTGAAAATAATCCCTCCTCCAATCCCTCAACTAGAGCTAGGAAACTTATTAACAAATCATAAACAAACATTGAACAGTTGGTAATATTCTGAATGTCCTAGCACTCTCCCCCTCCCCCCCCCTCTTCCCAGCTTTATACCAATTAATCCTCCCCTGAAATACCATCCCGAACAATTTTGAAAGATGAAAAACTTTGAAATACGAAATCTCATAGGAGCTTTCACTCATACAATTATACTCTGCTGATGCCACAAGCCAAGGGTTTATAAATAAGAATAATATGGCGTCCCTAGTATGTTAGAGTATCCCATAATCAAAGGCGAAGAAATTCCCCTTCGTTTTTTTTTTGGCGTGAGGAATACAAGAGGCCAACTCCCACACATAACGCTGCTATTTACCAATGGGATCTAGTTTTGTAGTCACTGTTGATCGCTCAAAGCCTGCAGTCTGTGAAATTCGGTTGGCAAACCAGTTCAGCTGATCGCCTCAATCGAAAATTTACCTTTACATTTTACTAAGAGTTCGCTTAAAAGGAAAGTATACAATATTTATAGCACGCTTCTTGTAGCAAGTAATTGAACTGAACGAATCATCCATCGCACATTTCTAACAGTTTCTTTTTCGACTGCTTTTACAATTTAAATGAAATCATAAAGAGCGTCCCTGTAAAGCAGTAAACCGTTTTATAAATAACGCCAAAAACAATTTTCAAAATGTCTCCACGTTCAAAAGTTTCAATATTACCGCTCACGTAAGAAATGAATGCTACTGCTTATTGTTCGCTAACACTTCGATACATCACAAAGTATTCGTATTCATCGAACTTAAACAAAACCGGTTTGCTAATGTTAAGAAAGCAATTAAACGATCTTCACAGAGTGACCATAAATCATGATCAACTGCGAAACGTTTCGTGTATCGCTGTCAACTAACTTTGAAAAAAAAAATTCTTTTATGTGCACTAACAAAATTCAACCCGAAATTTAACTGCTGAAAAAAAATGCGATAATTTTTAATAAAAATATCTTAGAAGAAAAGTGCAAAAACAACGAGTATACAGTGAACATCCATTTATGTAAATTTGTATAAACAGTGATGCAAACGAGTAAATCTTTAATCGTTTCACATGAACTACTTGAACAAACCTCTAATAAAGCATTTCGAAACGCTAATTAATACCGATAAAAATTCATCGCTTCATTTAAATCGTTTTGAATTTTGCTAAAATTTCATCAAAGCAGCTATAATTTCAACTTGTTGAAATCTTTTAGTGAAAAAAAAAATGCCAAATTCGATTTCGTAAAATCCATAAGAAACTAAAGTTTCTTTTATTCATATTCTAATTTTTCTGATCTATTTGCCCTTATATTCGTTTCTTTTTTAAACGAATGGCATTAACGTATGAGCCTTAAAAGCATACCATCTTGACGTCCTCAACATACTCTCATATAAACTTTCTGAAATTCATGTAGCGCCTAAGCGTAGCTTTGTTTATTCTTTTCCATCTCTTGTCCTATATAAAGCGCTGGAATCTGCTCGTACCAAACTTTAGACCATGCATCGAAATGAAGTAATATTTTTTGAAGCACTTCTTTACAAATAAATGGGTCGGCCCTATTCCCATTATGCCAAGTTTGGATCTGTAGAGAAAAAAGTTTGCAATCTTAAGTGAAAACAAAACAAATTTTCATTAACAGACATCACATGAGCTAATTTTTTGCACTCCATTAATGAAAACGAAAAATTAGAAAAGTTTACGAACTCCTAAGAATATGAAAAAATGCTCCTATCTAGTAAGGATGACAATGTAGAGAATGGTGCGGTAAGAAACCATGGTGTTTGTCTCTTTAGTTTATCAATGACAAAAACCAAAACCAACATTACTTCTAAAGATCCTTCTATAGTTTTCGTACAAATAATTTTTCAGCTCAACGGAACACTACATTAAAAAGCACTTGGCTCTTCACTAATGCAAAACATTCGCAATTTGTTAGCTTATCTGTTCATAGGGCTATATTCAGTCACAGCAGTCATAATCGCTTATAATACACCTTATCAGCGTTGATTATAACACCCAACAGGGCAAAGATTTTTCGAATTTTTTTTGTTCACCCGACTCGTTCACTTAGTATAAATAGTACAAATTAATAGCCATAAGGTAAACAACAATCTCATTTTCTACTAATCTATTTTACCTCACTTCAGTAATATTCCCAGTATTCAATTTTTTAAAAGAAGTTACTCCTTCAGTCCTTTTTTCCAAAATGGTTCGATTTTGAAAGAAAAAGTTTCTGGAATAAAATTCTTCGATAAAACAGCTGTACAGACAATAAGACAACAACATAACGCATAGCGAAATCGAAAAAAATGTTGACCTCACCGGTTAACACGAACACAAACATGCAAAATGAGCAACACAAGTTGAACGTTGATATTATATTGAACTCATCATAGATCGAGATATAATGCCTATGTGGTTTGATCTACATTCAAACGCTGTAGCTTGATCTACGCTTGACCTCTGTACTTTGATCTACGCTCAATTGTTGATCGAGCACCATTCATCAACGCAACTGTAACCTAGTCAGTTTTAAAGCTGTCTTGATCTATGGAGTAATATTTAATAGTAGTCCCGACTACTATAACACCTATTGAGAAGAGAAATGGACTACACAGTGGAAAGTAGATCTTACTGCAGGGCCTTCATGAGGCAGTAACACAGTAGAAGTAAATGTAGACAAAAAGCACCTGCTCGTTGAGCCAATTAGTGAACGTGTTCACTTGAATTAATATCCACCGTTGACGATTTTCACCGGTCAATCTGCTCTTTTGCAAATCCGATGGCTCTATTGTGAATTCGACAGGCGTAGTACTGGAAGACATACCATACAATAATAGGCCACTCCGTTCAAGGAAGTATGAAAGGAAAGAGGGAGAGAGTACAAAGAATACAGATCAATTAAGCGAATAGTTTGAAGGATCAAGAGAAGGAACTCTCAGTTAACGCTTCAGGATTGCGGAGGGGGATTGGTGAGGAATGCTGAATGACGAATGATGTCCGTACGGTTGGCTAACAACGGCAAGCTGCAGTCGTTGAGATCAGTACATTTGGTTATGTGTTTGCGCTTTAGAGACGCTTCGTCCCCTCGCTCGGTCCTCATCATTGTCAACACACACACACACACGCACATACCGCGAAACGCAGAACCCTCATCTCGTCGTTGCTTTAGCTTCTTAACTTCTAGAGACCTTTTCGTGTGTCCCTTAATGGTTCGTTTACCATTCGGACACTCAACGGATTTCGCACTGATATACGTGGCTGAAATACGAACCAGTTAAATGACTAACTAATTAATGATATTTGTTTGCTTATAAGACCAAGACTTTATGGCTTTCACAGTCTTCCAAAATGATCATGCGCATGCGCGATGAATGGATAATAGCTTATAGAATTTGCATGTTTCAAAAATTGACAAAAAATCATTTAGGCAAATCTGGTATTCGAAATGATTACAAAATATCGCTCGAATAGTGAGTGAACAGAACTGTCTAACAACTACTAATTCGGATTGTGAGCCTTTATTTATGGCAGACGGCATTTATGGCACACTTTCCCCCATTCAAACAACACATTATATCATGCTGAGTTGTACAAACCAAAACCTGAAGATGTCGCACCGATTATCTGCCACTGCTGAGCTAAGCTATATTGAGCTAACGTGAATAGTCTTTATCCACACGGCTATGGCTAGGCCGTAAATTCTCTTTTTATAGTCATCGTTAAAATATTTCACGAAAAACATGTCAATACTAGATTTGATGTCGGTGGTGCTTCTTCTATGGCAATATTTTTGTGTTCCACTGGATGTATTCTTCAAACTATTATTTACTACGGATATTTAAATTTTTCCTACTTTTGCACAGGACGTACAATTTATTAATTTATCGTTAAAGTATAAGCAAGGCCAAATTCGCGTCTACGTGATGTTTATTGATGCGTTTGCCGCTAAACGACGATGCCATAATTCCTTGTGGCATTCTCAGAAATAATTTCTTTTTCTCTTCAAACGGATCGAATAGCAGGCAGGATTCAGATCTCCACAGTAAAATTATGGTTTCGAAAAAATTGAAAATAAAACTACGGAAACATCTCTAGAGGAACTTTAAAATGTTGCGATTAAGGAATGAGACCGACTTGAGACCTGGAATACTGGTGTGAACGCAAATACATAAGAAAGGTAAAAGTTTCTCTTGAATGACCATAAATGTTTGATTGAGAAGGCTCACAATTCTACGAGACAGATGTATTACGTAAATTGCAAAATGCCACTTCTCGAGCCGAGACTTGCAACTTCCGTACAACATCGCAGCTACTTACTTTTTGTTGCAATGGTAAAGACATTTGCTACGCCGAGCATGATGGAAAGAAAAAGAACTAAGAAACTTTTACGTTAACAAAACGTGCCAGTACTTACCAAAGTACGATGTGATTGTGATTCATGAACATATTGTGGTTCATCACCGCTCACCAAAACAACAGTCAAAAGAAGCATCAATATTATCCTGAAATTTAAAAAAAAAATTCTGCTAGAAACACGAAGCATCGAGAAAATTTATAAAATTTTGGAAGTTTCGATCAAATTTTAAAGTTTTTTTAAGAGAAATGTCGTCATTGTTTGCAGTTTAATATCGCTCTGTGCACTGCACATAGTCCGATATCATCATTCCCAACCAAATTTTCGACGTTTGCCTTTGAGTAAAAGCTTTATGTGATGGGGCACGTTGATCGAAAAGAAACGAATTGAAAAATTAAAGGTTTGAATATTGCACATCACTGCTATATTAACGATTCGTTTCTCTTCTCAAACAAATTTCCGCTTTTTTTAGTCTTTATTGCTCTCTGTCTTCCATAATAGATGGCGATGCATATTTTTCAGCGTTCAGAATTTTTAGAAAAGTGAAAATTTTATCGCGTTTTTTATTATTTCAAAAAAAACCGTATACAATTCCCATACTCTTAAGTAGAGTTGACGGTTATATGCTCGCATTTGGTTCACATTTGTGTTTGCTTTGATCATAAGGCAGTCCTTATGAATATTGAATAAATACCGTTTTCATCACATCAAAGATTTTTCAATCATATCTTCAGCGAACTCGCTTAAGATTTCGTTTCCGATTCTGAACGCGTCTTACCTCCGTATCTTTACCTATTTCTTGCGAAACAATTAGTAAATATTATGTAATCCAACAGGTCAATATCAGTTTTACTGCCTGGAAGAACTAATGCAAACTAATGCAATATATCTGAGTGTTTGAGCTCAGAAATGAATGGAAAACGAACAATCAATGGATGACCAACTGAGAGAGGTAGAGTGTGCATGTTATTATTTGTCTTTACTTGTAGCCAAAAGAAGAAATCATTAAACTACCGTTTAGTTAAGGTGTGATTCAATCAATACCATATGGAACGGTATTACAAATATGAGTAAATCCAGCGATTACATATCAGAGATATTTTGGGTGAGATGCTGTTTTAAAAAAATTCTGATCTACTTTGGGTAATTTAAACTCCAGTCATATGATGATTTTTTAAGCACTCATCAACCTTTTCCAAAACAAACATTTTAAATTTTTAGGGTTGCAGCAACATCAAGAAACAACTAGAAATTCTTCAACGAAAAGCACTATAGTAACCTGATAGCAATAATCACAACAAATACATAAAAGAAAATTCAGCTCTTTTTGTGGAACAGAAAAGTTTTTCATTCCACATTGGAGAAATCTATCAGAATAGCAACTACTTTAAACTGTTACTCAACGTCTGGGGTGAGCGAAGCGAGTAGCAAATTTCAAATTCGGAAAAATGGAATGAAACGAGAATTTTCCTCGTAAAATAAAGGAATCAGCTAAAAATTTCTAATTTTTGTGATTAGACGAGTGCAGGAAATTGAAAATATCTATCATGTAAGCCGATCGAAGCGAAGCGAAAGCTTTGACGATAAGAGAGAGGAATACGCTAAAATATCAACGATATGATAACTGTAAAGAGGTTTAAAAAAATTTTTTTTCGTGTAAAACAAGCAAATCGAACTGCACGTTATTTTTCAATAGTAGAGAGAATGCAGGAAGTGCAAAAAAGGCATGTAAAAATAAATGACTGAGTTGCAGGCTATGCGTATGTGGATCAGCGGGCTGATCTTATTCCAAGTAGTGGCGGAGCAAAGATTTCACGGAAATCAAACAGTCGAAAATTTTAAGAGTTTCTATTCCATATAAGAATCTCACTTCCACATCGAAAGCATTAAAATAGCGCAATCTAACGTTGAAAGAGTCACAAATTTTCGTATTTCAAATGTGTTGTAGACAGAAACCTTTGAAGGCTTGTCGCGTGCAAAAAGATTTCTGGTCGCATGCAAATTACTTGCATAAGAAAGCGTCAATTTGCTTGCGCACACCTCACATGCGAAGGGTTGATTGGTGGTTGCCTACGAAGCTTTCACATATGAAGATTTCTCCAAGTTAATAATGTAATTTTGGCGGGTCGAATTCGAACGATCCTTCTATTTTTTTGGGGGATGGAGGGGGAGGGGGAGGGGGAAGACCTTCAAGCGAAAGAACGTGAAAAGGTGTGAATAATAAATTCCCCCTTCTGGACATATGTGATCAGCATATGCAATGCATAGCTCTTCTATCACATGACCTCTGCATGCTTATTGTATTTTTGAACGACAAGTGAAAAACGAATAACAGCTGAATTTTTTTCCAACCAAATAAGGACAATTTTAACGCTTAACACTGATTGAAATAAAATTATCGACAACGATTACAAAGATTCGAAATGAACGCACGCTGGATTGCGATCGACTCGCATGTATGACCGACACAGCCATGTTCGACCAGCGATAACGAGTTAGAATTGCTTGGATGCGACAAGAACAACATATAGTGGTGATCTCACTCCCCTCCCCCTCTCCCTCTTCTTCCCCTCAATGAAAATTGTTATTCGCATTAAAAATGCGTTTTCTGCTCACCAGCTTTACTATCGCAATTCTAAATTATTTGAAGTGTATAAGGTGCTATTTGGCTGATATTCAATAATCGAGCACTGTCGCTGTATTTTAACCTCTGCTATATGGATTTAATCTCTGCTCACGTTGAAACATGAGGAATCGTGTGTCCTGTAAAAACTGTTCGAGTCGAGTCCAATTCGAGGAATACAACAGCAGACAGGAGGTTACAAAACAGCTCAATAAAGGCATTTTGTCTTTTAAAGTAAACTGGCAAGTAAGGCTGTAAGAAAGATCGGTAAGCTGAATTGAACTACTTTCACACAGCACTAGAACATATCCGCTACCGTAAGAATGAAGAAGATTACTTGAAGAAGTGCATTGAGGGTTGGGTTCTCTCTAAGTCGAGGATTGTTGTTGAGGCAAAAATAAATTGTCACGAATAAGATCCTTCAACCTAAAACGAATGCAACTAAAATACTGTAGCTCCTGGCATTTCCTACCTTGCCACTGAAAAAACTTTTCATGTACACTCCAATGGAAAGAAAACCTTCCCAAAAACCTGTTAAATGACGCACATTGAGGAACTTTGTCAACGTATTACGGCTAGATGCTCGAACATTTCACAGTTGGCGTAGACGAAAACGTTCACACGGTTCAAATAAAAAGGTTGGGAAAGTGCAGATAAAAAATGTACTTTGGTAAAGATGTAGGGGCTTAAGTGGTATGAATATAATAAGTAAAAAAATGGCACAAGGTAGGAATAAAAATGAGACCGGTAGACTGTGGAAAAGGAAACAAAGCTAAGAAATGCATGAGTCAGTAATAGATAATTACCCGGAAAGAGCGATAAGGAAGGGCTGGTTGAAACCAAATGCCGAGATAACGTTGCCCATGGGAGGTGTCACTTAGGGCTGTCAGCAGCAGCTGAGGGCGTTGCTCGTTCCAGCACAATTCATAGCCAGGCTAAGCTCGATTATCGATCCCACACAGCTCACACCTCAGTACTTCAAGCTTCGCCTCTATCCAGACCCTCTCGTCCAGACGTAATCTCTTGCCACCATCTCGAAGCGTCGTTATGAATTCTGTGACCGACAGCCGACAGCAGCAATTCTTTATCCAAGTTGTCATCGCGCTAACCGCTCCCATAAATCATCTTACTAAACAAACTTCGATGTCTACTTTACGAATATTTATGTCCTTCCCAACTCTCATCCGTATGTTGCGCCAGTCCATTTTTGGTATCTCAGAAAAACTCTCTTGAAATGCGATGTACCTCGCAACCCTGACTAGAAAAAAGACGGCAGAGTTTCGGATGGCGAAGAGGAGTAAGCAAGCCTTCCAGTATACTGATATACTATTCGCAGGACGATGCAACGTAAGCCCAAGTAAGAACTTGTTTTCATAAAACGTCACAAATAGCTAAATTAAGCCCAAAGCTTGGAAGAAGTGCCTGATTTTCGAGTCAAGGCATGCTCTAGTCCAATCTTTAGGCACAATAATATTTGCTAATTTAAATGGAAGTAAAAGGAAGCATACTGACTGAGGAAAATGCTAACTAATCTAGAACGAAATATACAACTTGAGCTATCATTGGTTTGGAGCCGTTTATTCGGAGTTTTATTGCGCATAAGCTATTGCAATTTGCAGAGATTCCAAATAGCCCAATATTTCCCCCCCTCCACCCTCTATAAAATCGCACCTTTTAAAAAACAGCCACCTTTTGACACAGCCTCATTCCTCAAAAATAGCACAAAATATTACGGATTTTCACACTAAATCTCCATTCTGCAGACGCTGTGGAAATATTTCCTTCACCATTCCACTCTTTTCGACATAGCACCCATTTCCGACACACCTTTCTGCCTTCTAGGAAGTTTATTGTTCATGCAAACTATATTTGAGGTAACGCAGTATGTGTGAGAAAATCAACTTACTGACAAAACGTCAGAAAGGAAGTTTGAAAGTAGCACTGTAATTGAGGAGCTTCAATTCAGACTCACTCCTCCTTCCCCTCCCCCTTCTCCCCCCCCCCCCCCCCCCCCACCATCTCTTCCCGTCCTCTTATATTTTTAAAATTCCTGTCTCTTCCCCAGTCATTGGAAGTATAATTTAAGAGGGCATGCCTCGATCACTGCTCCGACTGACCCAGTCATGATGAAATATGATGAGATAGTGGCTTATACTTTTCTAATCGTGCACAACAGTAGAATTCGCAGCAAACGAAGAGGACAAGCGCAAACGAAACTGCGATCGTCTGAAGTGGTTCGCCGTTTGACGATACACCAGCCGCGCTTATTTGCACGGTCTCCGCGGCAATCAGGGAAAAAATTAGCGTCTGAAATACTTGGAATTTGTGACGGACAGATCTACCGTTAATCATTGGACACAAACCCAGCATTATAAAGATTTCGTGAAAATTTCCACACTGAACGATGCTGAGATGAAACTAAAGCAACCTACGGTTACCTCTTTTGATTACCCAGGCACACTGCTGTATCTCAGCGCCATCGATAACAGAGGGCGCGCAATGACAGCAAATGATTCCAAAAGTGTTGTTGAACTGTTGCATTTTAAAATTTTATTCCCATGAATTTTTCATAGTAATCATTAAGTTTTAATGATAATATCGAATATTCAAACATTCATAGGATTTTGTCATGAAAAGATCAACCATATTTGTAGGAGTGACCTTGAAGAAAAAAGGCACAGGAAAAGTTGAACCGACCTTTTTTCCTTAGAAAAAATCAAATCCTTTTTTTCTTAGAAAAAATCAAATTGCATAAACCCGCTCTTTGAGTTAGAAAAATAATTAATTTTTTTACATTTTCAAGCGCCTAAAAAATTCGCTTTATTATTTACATTATTTACAATTTTCCATCTGCAATAAATTGTTGCTGCTAAAATCGGCACCATGCAAAATTCGCCAAATCTATCCGATATGACGGGAAAAGAAGGCTGAGGAAATAACGTCATTTCACGCTTGATATAAAAAACACATTGATGGTGAACGGGATTTTTATCTATAGTCCTCTTTATGCAAATTCCAATGTGCTGTAACGTAAGGCAGCAACCACCCACTCACCATCACCATCATTCTCCAAATGTGCCGAATTGTACCGCAATACGAAAAATCTGCGGTGCAAATGCCACAGCATCTAATTCCATCTTGTTTGATGAAAATTTGTGCATTCTTGAAGCCTTGAAAATTTACGAATAGTTTATGTGAGGTGAAAAGCAAAGTGAATACCATATGAGAATTAGCAGGAAACGGCTCTATATGTCGTTTCATCATATAAATCGGTCACATGCTCTAGTAGACAGTTTGAAATATCAATTTAGCGAAACCCTAATGCTATACAAAAATCAGCAACACTAAGATAAAAGAAACCAAAGGAATATTAAGGAACAGCAGTATTGTTTGATCACTGTGCATGCAATCATCTCCTCAAAAAGTTTTTCCCCTTAAAATCCTTTTTAATGCTTTTTAAAAAAAAATGTCTGTTAAGAAAACACTAGCATGATACGAGAACTTATGGCAGCTACATGGAGTCGATTAGGCATAAAAACTGACCTAATCTGAGCTGAGATACGTCTTGGCGTGGGTAAACGGCGCACATGGCACTGCGCGCCGTCCCTCGCGCCCTTCTGCTTCGCTGGCAATCCATCGGCTATCGAACGGTGCAAATCGCGTCGAAAAATACAAACCCTGGGAAAACTTATCAAAGTCTGCATAATCTAATGCATTATGATTTGACACCATATATTTAATATATTGATGCAATTATTTAACCAAATTTATCCATACCAAAGATCCCTATAAACGGGTAAAGGAATATAAATCACTTTAAAATAGCTACATATTGAGGTAGTTGCACAGCAAACCGTTCATGTTTTAAAAAGTCATCCGTTTTTGCGCCTGCATATTGGAACTATGGAACTGTTTTTGACAAATCAATGAGTTCATCCCGATGGGCTGCTTACGCAACGAGCCGAACCGCATAAAACGTTAATAAAAGACGCATTCCAATAATTGACTCCCTTTCTCTTCCGAATGGGCGATTTTCTTGTGTACCGCTGCATACCCTCTAGGTAATCCTCCCTCAAAATAATCTCTCACTTGCGATTAGGGGGGAACGTTAACATTAACTTTATTGGACTGATACAGAGAATTTTTTCATCATATCTTTTGTCGGCTTGGCCCACTGTTCATTGGCGCCAACTGCCCATACTGAACCAGAGTCCCTTTTCGCGCTATTTCG